>CAIGQQ010033541.1:6762586-6811131 GCA_903798035.1 Danio albolineatus | reverse complement strand
ACACACACACACACACACACACACACACACACACACACACACACACATGAAGTGACATATTTTTAATATAAAAAGTAATTGTGGACCGGATTTCTTTTATCCTTTCATCACAGTCTTGGACGTGTTGATTATAACAGCATTAGCTTTGGTGCAATGTTAGTCTTTCATTTTTTCTCTCTAATATACTGTTGGTAGATGTTTTGCCCCATTGACTTCCATTATAACCACATTGCATGGTGCATAAATAAACAGTCTTTGTTTTTGTTTACTCCATGTAGTTCCGAGAGCTGCAATGCATGTTTTGATTTTCTCAGACACATCAAGGTAAGTGCAAAAAGTGTACATGGTTTTGTAATCCAAAAATGTGGTAATAATGGAAGTCAATGGGGTAAAAACAGCCTCAATCAGTAAATTAGGGAGAAAAAAAGACAATCAATCAAAAACAAAGCATCGAATGCAATGTTGTTTCACATGTACAAGACTTTGATAAAAGGTACAAAAAAATTAATTCAGCCCACAATTGCTTTTAATATTGAACACACGTAATTTTGTGTTTCTTTTTTCACCTAATTAGTGACATCATTTATGAATTTGGCAATAAAAGAATTAAAATTGAAGAGTACAAAAGTTGTAATTTTCCAAGCAATTTAATTTTTGATCAAGACTGAGGTTGATTAACAGATTTATGCAAATATTTATTAAGACATCTTTATCTGATGCATTTTTACAGCAGTTTAATTTAGTGAATAACATAACAAAAGGGTAGTAAATTGGCCAGAGTGTATCGTTGAGTTTTATTTTAACTTCAAAGCATTTTCTCAAAATATGTGTCAAAAACAAGATGTCACCAAAAATCATTCTGCTAGCTGAAACAGAAAAAGTTGTACCACCCCAGAGTGGATGAAAACATCCCCAACAGCACATGAGGGTTAAAACTCTGTTACTATTTACCCTGTGTTACTTTATCTCCCGCACTCTCTTACATGAATATAATATCAACATCTGAATCAACATCTACAGTATCATTAACAAATGCAATGACCACGGTTACAATATCAAGTGTTGTATTAATATAGGTTTTATCTATACAGTCCTTCTTTGTGTATGTCTGTGGAAGAAATAATAATAGCAGGACTACTCAGGGTAGACTAACCTGATGGTAAAAACGACCTGATGATACTTGAGGCAAGGCTACCTATAGCCATTGCCTTTTAGAGTTTTAGCCATAAAAGAAGACGTACAGATTTATGTAGTTCATTCCAATTTAACTTTCAGCTGTTGGTAACTGACACAGACAGTTTTATGATCCATATGGTACACGCTAGGAGGTAAAATGCCTTTCGCTCATCTCTTTCACTCTAGCAAAACCATGTGTTACGCTCATGTTGGTGCTCCTGATATGATACCTTTGATACTTGACACATTAAAAGTATGTCTTGGTGTTTCTGGTGCCTTGCTGGAAACTCTGAATGATCTGGAGGAAGAAAACAGGACCCTCTAGCTGATTATTTACTTCTGATCTGGCTGGAAAAGAGGATGATTCTTCAGCTGAACTTTCTATTTGATATATAAATAGTGCTTACATTTTATATACTGTATCTACAGTAGTTAATAATTCATTCATTTATTCATTTTTCTTCAGTTTAGTCTCTATTTTTAAAGGTCGCCACAGCAGAATGAACCATCAACTAGTCCAGAATATGATTTAAGCAGTTGATGCCCTTCTAGCTGCAAGCCATTACTAGAAATCACCCATACACTCTTACATTCACACACAGTCATGCATTATGGCCAATTTAGTTCATCCAGTTCACCTACAGTATAGCGCATGTCTTTAGACTGCGAAGGAAACTGGAGCAGCCGCAGGAAACCACACAGTGAAAAAATCAGTGGACATTTAACTCAGTTTGAGTTTATCTTAACACTCTTTGGGTGTACATATGACTCCCTCCATTTTGGAGTTAAAATAACACTTTCTAAAATGTGAAATTTGTACATTACTCACAGAGTTCATTTTAACACAGTAAGAGTTTGTTCTTACATCGAACTGGAGTGTGTGTTACCCTTCAAAGTGTTAATTTATTATCTTTTTCCCTACCTTATCAATTGGTGTGTGTGACAGAACAGTGATCAAATATGTTGAAAATAGTTTTAATTTATTAAGTGTTCAATAATCTTTTCAGAAATAGTTTACATTCAACTCTTTGCATTTTAAAACGCAACAAGGCATGTTTGATGTTTAAGTCAAACAAACTTGTTTGATCACTGTTTGTCCGAAAAAACTGGACCTCCCAACACTAGTTGCAAATACACTGCATATTGGGTTAAAAGTTTAACGCTGAAAAAAAAAACTCTTAAATATACGCTCTTTACAGTCATGGATTAAAATGTACTCTGGTTTTAACACTGAACAACACCAAAAAAAAGAATAATAATCACACTGTATATTTAACTCTGGAATTTTTGCTGTGCAACATGAACATTGAGTGAACATGCAAACTCCACACAAAAACGCCAACAGACCCAGTCGGGACTTGAACCAGCGACTTTCTTGCTATGAGGCAACAGTGGTAACCCCCATGCCACCTGTAGTTAATGATGTTTTAATAAAATAAACAATTTGAAAATGAATTAACTTGTTATTTCACTATTTTTGGCTTCAAATGCTGTATCGGATGCCAAAAGTAAGGGATAACTGATGACCCGCTTTGCTTCATGAGCACAACAAAACTTCAAGTGTGCATTATTTACTAAAAATTCAAGAGATCTATTAGTCTATTATTTAGATTATAATATGGTCACCACCACACCTAAAGGCAGCTGTTGTTTTCCAGCATTTGTCAGGTTTTGTCTTCAAATGACTCCTGTGTATAGGAATAGCTTCTCACCCAAAGGCTTTTTATTGTAAAATTCTTCATTTTTTGTTGCTATTTTAGGCTGTGTAATTTTGAAATAACTAATTAGCTCATCATAGTGATATACGTACTGTAGAACTGTGTGGTCAAGACCTGCCAGGACCTGCCTTTTTTATATGCTGTTGTTATTTACCACTCTTGTCTCCGCTCCCGCGTTAGTATTTATTTTCAACTCTAGGTTCACCTTTGGGCCAATTGCACCTACTGCAGAGGTAGCATAACAACAGTACAGCGTCCGATTGGTCAAATGTGGATAAAAAAGCTATATCAATTGAATTTATTGCACCTCTCTGTGAAACAGATATTGCAATAACAATAATATTTGAATATACTGTGCAGCAAACTATTGCAGAGGCTGTGTAATATTGAAATAACTTATTAGCTCAGCGTAGTAATATACGTCCTGTAGAACTGTGTGGTCAAGACCTGCCTGGAACATCTATAGCTGTGCATTTACCTGAAGATAATTGCACACCTTAGAATCAAAACCCTGGGGTGTTTATGTTGGATTAATGACACAGCAATAGAGTCAGTTGCAGCAGATAGCACTAGCCTAGTCACTCAAGTACATTAAAAAATAAATACAGGCCACGAATTAACATGCAGGATGATCTCTGAGTGGAAGTCTCCAAAATTAAACCATGAAATGACTTGTGCTGTAAACACTTAAAGGTAAATGAAGTTGTAGGTTAACAGTGTTGTTAGTTGCAGAGCTCCGCAAAAGAAAGGGAAAAAAAACAAGTTCTGAAAGAGATCAAGCCTCAGCCAGGTAATAAAAAGTAATGCAAATGTAGCTCAAAAGTAACATAAACCAATAAACCATAAAGTAACTAGGTAATGCAACTAGTTACTTTTTTAAGTATAACTCAATAATGCATTACTTTTAAAGGTTACTTCTTTAAAAGGTAACAGTGTGTGCTGTTGCATGCAATGTTTGTATGTTCATAACCACATCTGAAAATATTGGGGGTCACTGGTGTTGTTATTTTGGGGGTCGCAGGCTGAAAAGTTTGGGAACCCCTGCTGTAGTGTAAATGTGAAGATTTGCTTTAGTGTGTGATAGCTTGGACCTGGAAACAGTATTCCATACATCACAAATAAACAGCTAATTAGCTTAATGCATGCTACAGTGCCATGCTTGAAATGAAGGGTTTAACACAAGTAATGTCCATCACTGACGTTGGGGGAGGGGATTGAATGTTTTGCAGACCAATTTTTTTTCTTTCACACAAATAGAATAACAGAGGCGGCAGGTGGAAAAAGATGGTATTTCAAAAGTTCTTCACAGTTTTTAGATCCACATAATTCTGAACAACATTTGTATTCCTAAATGTTTCAACAGAAACTTGAAATTTGTCCTAAAATGACAAGTATGCCGAAGATGTTCCATATGTGCATTTCGGTTATTATTAAGCATGTCTAAAGATATCCTATGACATTTTGCCTTATTTTCCGTTAAACAACTGTGGGTTTCACATACAGTCCATGCACAGTGGCTAATTCCGGTCTTCATAACTGCTAGTGCAAATAGATGATAAAGTGCTCAGCATAACTGAGCACACCCCATTTTGAAAATTATTTTTTTTATTTCTCAGTGAATAGGCAATGTATGTTGGTTCTTTTAAACAAAACAGATTTATTAGACAGATATATTTTTATTAAAATAATATAACATATCTATAACATACAACATATTTATAAATTGAAAGACAATATAATTCAATTCAAGTAAAATATTGCAAAAAAATTACAAACTACAAATTTTCTGCTAAATCTTTCTCTCTCTCTTTTTTTTGTTTTTTTTTTGTTTATTTTTTGCTTCTCTTGATTTTGTTCTCATTTAAATTTGTATTTAATATTTTTCTATAACATATAATTTTTGGTGTCCTAGTTTTTGGACCGTAAGTTATTTTGTTAGATTTGCTCCAGATTTGGCTTCAACACTGACTAATATAATGCATATGCACAAATATAATATTGTATAGTTTCCTATTAAAAACATGAATTTAAAAGATAGATTTGTGAGGGGTGTACTTATATATGCTGAGCACTGTATGTTAAAAAAATGTATTTCAATTACAGATGCCAGTTTGCAGAAACTGTCTCTCATTTACATCAAAATACACACATAATGATGATTATAAAGATGTAGAGGACTGTGAAGATAATGAATCAACTTAATTGAATAATTACTGTTAAGAAAGGAACTGTAAAGAAATGAAACAATATTTCAAACACATTTAAGAATATTATTGTATTATTACTATTGTATTTTATAACATTATAACATCAATTACATTTAAAGCAAGGTTCAATGATTATTAAACCTAAAAAAGCTAATGATTTTCTTACAAGTTGACTGGTATTTCTCATACCACAGACAATTGATTCGGTTTCAGTTTTATACAAATCAATTATTGTAATTTATTTGGTTAAAAACAACGGTGAAAAATGTTTGATTGCTATTGAGTATGTATTAGGGTTGCATAATACTGGGAAAAATGCGATATGTGACATTTCTCTACAGAAATCCTATTCCATAACTATTTTTTCATTATTTATTTATGTATTGATAACAGTAAAATAAACAAGTAATATTTTTTTTTATCTAATTCAGATTTTAAAAAATATACATGTCAAGGTGCAAACATTTAGAATTCAAATCAATATGAATGAGTGAAAACCTCTGCAGATATTCAGATTTTTATTTGCTGTTGTTATTTACCACTTTTGTCTCCGCTCCCGCCATTAGTATTTTAATTTTAACTCTAGGTTTATCGTTGGGCCGCTCTAGCCAATTGCATCTACTGCAGAGGTAGTATAACGATAGTAAGGCATCTGATTAAAAAAAGCTATAATAAATTGAATTTATTGCACCTCTCTGTAATACAGATATTGCAATAACAATAATGGCTAGATATATTCTGCAGCCCTAATATACAAACACACACAACACACGTAAGGTACAGTTCTTCAAAAGTTCAATATTTACTGCCAATTAGCCCATCAAAAATATTATTTTTTGATAATATTTTCTTTCCTCAAGCATGCAATACTAATTGGCTTCAATCAATTCATTACATTTGTCATTCCATGCAAAAGTTGGAAGTTGTAGAAGAAATCAATGCTGCTATGCTTTAAGCTCTTTACCCCGTTCAAAGCTATTTCCTTAATGATTCAAAACTTGCTTGGCATCCTATTTGCATGTTCCTGCAAATGTTGCCAAATGCCAACCCTGACGACTGCCCTGCTGCGCCTTACAGCTCAGTCTTGTCTGAGCCAAACAGTCAAGGAAAGCCAATGAAACATGTACTATTTATACACTTGCTCTCATGTCCATATAGCTCACAGAGCGTTACGCATGTTTGTGGGTGGAGTAAATCCTTGGTAAATAATCCTATAAAATTAGAAAAACATACGTTTAAGATCAACTGCTATCTTAAACGTTTACTGGTGGCTTATTTGATTTTAAAAATTTGTATAAAAATTCTTAAGGGGATTTTTGTAAGTGGCAGTAGTATGAATTAATTTACATGTGAAGTACACTTAAGTGTGAATTTCAGAGGCCACAATGTGTGGACTTTACTATAAAGAACACTGTGTATGAAATCATCGCAAGAAGCAGGTCAAGGTTCACTTCTGAAGTGTATCGTCAAGCTGTTAGGCTTAATATTAAAATGGAAAAAGCATTAAAAACAAGTTGACAACTTCACACCTGCTTTGTTTTTACTGCTTTGCAGTGCTGCAATTGTGTAAATACTCTGAGATCAGCAGCTCATCAAGGCTTCCCCACAGCAATAATTTATATCCACAAATACGAGCCAACAACTACAGTATCAAGCTTCTCATCACTCACGACTCTAAGTGCCCTCATGGAGCTCTACAATTTAACTGGGACATAAACAGCTAAACTAAAACATGACTGACACGCATGTAGTGTACTTTGAAGAAGGAATCATGCTTAATTTAATATATATAATTATATATATATATATATTTTTTTATATTATCTTACTTATTTTCACTTATTTGTTTAAATTATACACAAAGACAGATAAGACATCTCTACATGTTCTTTCAGTTTTAACCGGTTGCTTTTTTTTTTTTACTGTATCTTTACATGTTTAATACCTTTAATCAAATCAAGACATCTAGTTTGCTTTCATTGGTCATGTTCCATACAAGGTCCTGTATTATGATACTTTCGAGCAGTGTCCCTAATCAAATGCCTCCTGACACATGAAAAGTGTATCCCTTGATGTACTTTCCCTATCTGGTTTCCGCTGTCAAAGCAACATTTATTTCCGACCGCACCAACTGCTTAAGTGTTATAACAAACAGCTGCAAGCTTAGCTTGGCACCAGCTGACAACCTTTCATGGTCAAGGCATAATTTAGCTAACTGCAGACCTGTGCTTATTTGTGTATTAAAAAAGTGTTAAAAATATATATTAATAGCACATATTACAAATTCAGTTTTCTAAATGCACTGAATAGATTAATAGCAGCTCGGTTGTAAGGTTTCAAAGACTAATACTTCTTTAATACATTCTAAAGGTCATAAATGGACTGTAACAGAAGCTATGCATAAGTTATTTAAAGGCAGTCTCATTTCTGCAACTGCCTTAATGTAACTTATGGATAATTCCATATTTTAAATAACAGTGGCATATGAACCTAACTCATGCCAGTGTGTGTTTTATACTTGTACATTTTTTTTAATGTTTTTAAATTAAATGTGGATATGTTCGAATCAGTCCATTCAAATCCAACAGCTAGAGTTTAGAATAGTGGAAGCATTATGAAGATAGATAATATTCCAAAAGGAGATTCTTAACGGTGACGAGCTCTTCTTAGGTGCTTTGCTTTTAATTGTTTAATTCTTTGTGCATGTTATGATTTCATTTTAAGACTGAGGAATAATTTCAAATGTTCAAATCTTTAGAACTATATTATTTTCAGTGTGTAATCTTTAGAGAGAAGAGTTGAATAAAGGGATCAAAAATCACCTTTTTTTTTTTTAGAAGTCACAGCGAGCTCCCTCGTGTGGTCATCTACTGTACATGTAGTGGATCTGTGAGGAAGGAAACATTACATCCAGTGCGGACACGAGTCTTCCGATTGAGGGCGCATTGGGGTTCGGAAAGCAACTTTCTTAGTCAAATATCACGATGTTGCTTGTCCCTTTTGGAAACAGTAACACGTTAAAATATTTAATTGAAATCTTATATTAATTTGTATACAATGTATACAGTCAATCTAGGTATTGCCATGTGCATCATTAATGGAAATTTACCAAAAGTCCCATCATGGTACAACGGTTAAACTCCTGAGAATCAAATTAGCCAGACACAGTACGTGCACTGAATTCAAGAGATGGAAGTGGCATGGCCTCTGTCTAGTCTTTGCTGCACCAGTGGCAGAACAGACAGTCAAGGTGGATTTAGATAGTGCTGAAGCAACTGTTTGACAGAGTTGTTTTGTGTTTGTGATTATAACTTACTAAAAAAATCGTACTTGAATTCTGCAGGATGCCACTGTATGTTGCGATCATTTTGCTAGGACTCTTGTCAGGGAACATGCGGGATTCATGTAGGAAACTTGCTGGGAAATAAATAACTAAAACATCATAAAATGTTTATTATTAATATGAATTAGTTAAAACTGCTTAAAGATAAAATGAGACAAGTGTGAAGAAAATGAACACTGAACAGACCGTGGCCCATCCTGCAAAAACCACTGGACTGGAGATATTTTTGACTTATCTTATGGCTGATAAAAATATATGATCTTGTAGGTTACTTAATATGTTAAACAAAATGTATAATGAATAACCAATATCTAATTGCAGACTGAACTCGTTGCAAATGATCAAATAGTTAATCTTGACCAAGCATTGTATTGTATTTTTTTATACGAACACTGTTCCGTTTTATACATACTGCGATAAATTGCTCTGATTTAAATATATGCGCTATGACAAATATCTCTTTTATTACACGATTACATTTATTACATGTACAATTATATATAGCTGTATACAGTGATAAATGGGATCATTATGGATTCCTTATGTTTACAAAAAATTACAGAAACCCAACTAACACATTTTTATTGTTTGTTGTATATATTTTGGAATTTGGAAAATGTTTTTGGCCAGTTGAAGTCATAAATATTTGATGTAATAAATTGTGTATTACGTTATTAACATAATTTGCATTTTAGCAGCAGGGAAAATCATTTGCAATGTTACTACACTGTAAAAAAATGGTTTGAAAAATGGTTTATTTTACTTAAAATAAGGAAGTAAACTTGTTGCTTGTAAAACAATTAGCTGACTTTACTTAAAATTAAAGTTAGTAAACCTGTTGCAAATTTTTAAAGTAAATGAACTACTAATGCGTAATTATAAAAATTAAGATAAGACTTTTTGCTTTTAAAGCAGGGATTTCTCACTTTAAGTAAAGTAAATTTAAAAACTGATTAGTGTGCTCATGGGGTCCATGACATAAGAAATATTCCATCAAAACTATAAATTATACATCCCACAGGAATCTTATATTTTCTTTGGTATGTTTTACTATCCTGCACAGACTACCATGGGCATACCTACAGAAATCCTATAAATACATAATAATCCTGCAGGACATAACACAGTCATGTGGAACAACCCTACAAGATACCTGTATGAATGTCCTAGGATTTCTATTCAATTCGATATGATTCCAGAAGGATTACTCACTAATGTCTCTAGAAACATGCTTGAATGTGTAATCAGCTCAATTAAGTTGAGCTCTTGACGGTGTTTTATATAAGGAATGTCGCCGTCTTGTGGTCAGTGAAAGGACTGCATATTCTTCCGCAATGTACCGTGACGTCAGTCAAGCAAACAGTTATAAACAGACTGTATGGTGATGTACGCTTAACCTGACTAACAGGTTAACCCCTCTCTCTCTCAAAAAAAAAAAAAAAAAAAAAAAAAAAAAATCGGCATCTTTTTCAGAATGAAGTAACCTCTATTCCTCATGTCATATTTCACTGGAATAATTTATTTCATGACATTCCTTGGAAAATTGTGTGGTCCTTACCCAACACATTTTTAATCACCAATTAGGTCAAAGAGGTTTCCTTCAAATTGCTACATCGAGTTTATCCAGTGAATGTTTATATTAAAAAATGCTTCCTGAAAATGATCCCCTTTGTTCCTTTTGGAATAATAGATGAATCTGTCAAATGTCTTTTTTGGGATTGTGCCTATGTAAAGATTTTTGGAAAGAATTTAGTTTATTTATATGTGCCTCTCTTTTAGATATTTTTCTTTGTCATACAAGGATGTTTTATTTGGTTTTTATCATGTTGATAAAAGTAAAGATAAATATTTTCTAATAAATCTATTTATTTTACTAGCAACATTTTTTATACACAAATGTAATTTTTCTGTAAAGCCCCTTTTTCTTATTTTTGTAAAGATTTGAAATGTCATTTGAATACAATCTCTACCTCCAGCAATGTTAAACCTGTAAAATCAATAACGCTATGTGAATCCTACAGCATTGTCTCTTTTCTATAATACCCAGCGGACTATATTTGTTACCTACATCACTGTGACCTTGCATTAAGATAGATTTAAAGTGATCTTTGTAATTCATATTACCCCTGGCTTAATATTTTGTTTCGATTTTTGTTTTGTTCTGTTGTTTATATTTGTTGTTATAGGAGTGTTACCCTTCCTGCATATTTTTATATTCTTGTTGAACTTTCCAATAAATTTTTTTTTTTTAAATCACAGGGAAAATAAAAAGACTGTATGGTGATGAAAGTTCTGTCTTAAGTCATAGACACATCTATGTCTTATCCTGGACTTTATATTATGGCTGGACATAACTGTTTCAGTTTCATGAAATGTTCATTTATTTATGCGTTGTTTTTGGATTTCTCACAAGGTCTTACATTTTTTTAATGGTTTTAAAGGCCTTTCAATAATGACTGTTATCATGTTATATCTGTGTAAGTTACATAATATCTGAAGGTTAATACTTTAATCATTTTTCTTGTCTTTGAATAATGTCTTTTTCTCTGTCATCTTTAAATGTTGGATGTATTAGTTGTGTTTAATGTAGGGAATTTTTTAATTTCTGCAATGAGCAAGTAAAAGTTTTTTTTTTACTTCAAGAGAGACTTTAGAAATGAGATTCTGGAAGTCACATTGGGGCGAAGAGGCTTTATTTTCTTATGGAACATCCTGTTCTGCAGCAGTTGCTTTCTTGTTTAACCCAAATGACATTAAAATAAATGCAAGTTTAGGAGATATAGAGAAAAATAAATAAAGCATATTATTTACGTAAATTTCATATGGACAAAGAGTATGAATATGAAGATATGAAGGCCATGGACGTTTTAAATCACATCTTTGTACATTTAGAGTTAAATGGTTAAAAGAGTGTTTGGCCAAGTTGTATTCGATGTGGTATGATATCCCCAATAATTAGTTTTGTTGTTGTTGTTGTTGTTGTTGTTGTTGTTGTTGTTGTTGTTGTTTAATCTGCTTGAATTTGTATTGTTTTTCCAATTCTTCAAAAAATCCTTTAAAGCTGTCTGGTTTTCATAAGCAAGCACTGCTTTTTGGAAAATTAAATTTACCTGTTGCCTTTCCCCTCATAATTCCACTCTTTGGAATTGTCTCTATTATTGACAGGAAGTCTTTGTTTAAAAGTGACTGCTACAGCAAAGGCTTTATATTTATCTATGATTAGATGAAAATAGGTTATTATTATCTCATAACAAATTGTATGAAACATATAGAGTTAGAATACAAATAAAGGTTATAATAACATGCTCTAATACATATTCTAAGTAATTTTTTGATCCTCCATGTACACTAGTTGCTTCACTTTTTCATGCAACAATTCCCTATATTTACAAGGAATTTAAATTCATTATCATGGGTGATTATGAGTGTTATCATTTAGTTGAACCCTCAGTTGGGGGTATTTTAAATATTCTGGAATGGCTAAGGTCAAGCAAACTCATTCTAGAATTTTGTTTAGGAGCTATACCCTTTTACTGAGTTTATTAAGAACAGATTTATCTTTGAGGTAGACTTGTGCAGCTTTTGTTCTTATTTTCCAGAAACACTTAATCACTTATTCTCTTGTGAATGTACATCTATTCTGGTTTTGATATCTATTTGGCTGTCATTAAAAATAAATTCAATCCCCATATTGTTAAAGAGGATATCTTTTACAAATATGTGATTTTCATTATCCCTTCTCAGATGTTTAGAACTTTATTTTATTAACAATTAAATATATTCATTCTTGAAAGGAAAAAGGAATTGCAGACTCTCTTTTAATTGTTTTCTTTCTGAGATAGGGGGAGTGGGTCAAAGCTTTAACAAAATAAAATAACAAGCTCTTTGTACTTTAATTTCAAAATATTTATTACTATTATGTTTTCTTCCTAGATGTGCTTATGTAACTTTTGAATTAACCCCTGCACATTGATGTTTTGTTCCTTTTTATGTATTGTAATTTATTGTGTGTGTGTGTGTGTGCGCGTGTGCGTGTGTGTGCGTGTGTGTGTGAATGTGCCTTATGGTGTTGATTGTTCCATTCTGAGGTGTACAATTTGCAACAAAGTTATGAATCAATTCTGTAATATTTAGTTATAAAAAACAATAAAAAACATTTTTTAAAACTATTTCTGTGGTGAACTAACAAAAATGAATCATTTCGTCTACTTTTAAAAGAAAAAAAAAGTTTTTTTTTTTCATACAAATATAAGAATTCGGTCACACCAGAAGTGAAATGAGTGATTAGAGACATTTGGTCAGCAGAGGGCGCAGCTCAAATCACCTTTGCTGCCATTCTAGATTGCATGAAGGACGCAGTAGAGGAAAATTCAACACTTATTCCATGATATGAATAATAAAAATAAATAACACAAATGTAATGTTTATCCTAAGTCTTTTTCATAGAACTTGATCATCGAAGGTCAGTAGCAAAGACAATGATTTTTAAATGCATAAAAATAATTTCTGTTTAGTTTTTTTTTTTTTTAATGATTGATTGATTTAATGATTAATGCTTTGTTTTTTTGTTGTTTTTTTGCAAGTGAGATGAGTAGATGTGTCTTCACATTTAGTCTACATTAACCATCATTTCTCTCGACACGAGGGACTGGAGATCTGTCTGTCAGAGAAAGGAAAAACAAAATAACATGTGTTGCTTATTTTTTTAAAAATCTAACTTTATTACTTACCCCAAAAAGTAACGTGATTACGTACAGTAACTTGCATTACTTGTAAAGTGTGGAAAAAACAAATGCTGAGATGAAAGGCGGTCTTGTAAACAAGCACTTTTTTTCCCCCATGATATTTACATTTGCTGATGGACATAATGAGGTAATTACCGTAAGCTTTTGAAGAACAAGGTCTTCAAACGTCAAAATAGATAAATGAACATTCTATATTGTTATATAATATAAAAAAGCGATCAGTATTTCCCAGCATGCCATTAGCCAATCAAAACTTCTTTAATGTTTATTTGTTAAAACAACACTTCATTTGTGCAATGGCAGTTTCAACAATGGCTTTGTCGGAGAAGAGGCCCTAAATGACAGGAACAAGAATCCCGATCATCACCGATAAGACATTATGAGACACTCATATGAGAATAATAGGGGTAAAGGTCAGAGTTTATAAAACATAGTAGTTGGTCAGGCCCAAAGAATCTTTTATTACACACCACAAATCTGCCTATAAAGTACATGTTGTTGTGAATTAAGAATCAACCGAACCTAGTGGCTGGACTGGCGTCTTTCGTTAATGACAGCAAGCCATGAACTCTGTTACACAGAAGTGTTCGCATTTTAGCTCCACCAGACATGTAGGCTGTCAGTCACATGATGCACGCGAATATAAGTTACTTTCTATTTGACTTACAAAAATAAGTTTGCATTCGTCTGCCTTCGCTGAACTCCATAGATCTTTGTTGGCAATGATTGATCGATACATACAGTATGTAAACCCTATTTAGGTTATCATATACAAATATTGATATAAAATTTGTACAACACAAATTGCAACATTTTCCCTGTACAAGAGCAGTGGTAAGTCCACACTGAATGAATCACAATTCAACAAATTGTGCAAAAGAAGGAAAACGAAAACATTCATCAACAGAACTTAAAGGCATTTGGCAATTTGGCGGGTATTTATATCAAAGATAAAGCTTATGTTCAGTATCAATAGCCATGAAAACAAAACTGCTATGACCACTTTTATTTGTACACGGCTAAAATCTCGGACAGATTCATGCTCCACTTCACAACCTGAATTTGTCTTTTAAAGTGCATGCAATAATACCAGTAACTCTGACAGAACTGATTTAATGTCATAAATCCACATCCGGATATAGAACTAATGCCAATTCATTTAGGATACTGAACGATGAGTACACTTTTTTTTGTCCCCCCTTTTTACCCTCCTAAATCAAAAGAAACAAAGCGTGGGTTCCACAATATGAAATCAATCGGATGCTCTTAATGTAGTCACCATATTTTCAAATGAGACACTGCTTCAAAATCGGCTTCTGCGCAAAGTTTTCATCAACAGTTGTCACATTCGCTGTGATACGTACAAAACAGCTAATAGCCACGGTGAAGACGCAGGACACATTCTACAGTCACAATGTCCTTTGATGACACCAAAGGCATTTCACACTTCATATCCACCTTACATGATGGGATCGTACTTAACATATCAAAGTGCTTACTTGTACTAAAATATCCTGAATTACTAATTGAATACCAAAAGTGGGACGATGGCATGGAGAAAAGGTCGGTTCGTCTAGATGGTTCGTCTCGGTTTATGATGCACCAGCAAACCACTTTTGTGTCTGTGGCTGTGTTAAGTTTCTCCGCTCGTTCAAGAATTTCAGCCGATAAGAGTTATAAGACATTGATCCAGCATGGTCACTGTTTGGGTGATCTTGGTAAATCCAACAATCAGGGACAGTGCAGGCACAATGTGTCCAAAGACATCAGCGTTGAACAGTCCCTTTCGCTTCTGTTGGATCATCTGGCCTCGTCCTTGGGAAAGTCAAACGAAGCCAAGCTTCCGAATCCTAACCGTGCGCTTTCCAAATCAAACATCTCCAGTTCTCGCTCCTGGCGCTCAAATAAATGCTTGATTTTTTCTTTTCGTTCCTTATGAAGTGAGGCCAGCTCTTCTTCAATCTGTGAACAGAGATGTGGACAAAATCCTCAAAAAAGATTCCTTCCGTTTTACTGCCACCGAGTGTGCGGCTTGACTAAAGTGTTGTCACGGTAGCAAAATGATGACTTTGGTTCCTAACATCACAGTACTGACAGTGAATCATACAGCACCACAACAAAAACCAAAAACACAATCAAACAATAGATAATCCACCTTACAAGTGAAAATTGTTTCAATCAAAAAACCGAACCCTGTCTATTGAACAGCATGACACTGTACTGTTTTATTTTTAAAAATTATATATTAATAAATCATATAATTGTGCAACATAAATATTTGTCATTTGGTTAGCTATGCAAATGCATTAAATTAAATACTTGTTTTTTTTTATGCTCAAAAATATTCCACTACCCATTTCGTGATATATATATTGTCTTTTGTTGCATGGTATATTGAAGGGAATAGCCAAAAATACACTGTACGAGTCAAAATTATCAATGTTTTATGTCAACAATCATTAGAACATTAAGTAAAGATCATCTTCCATGAAGACATTTAGTAAATTTCCTTTTATAAATATATCAAAGCTGAATTTTTGATTAGTAATATGAAGAGTTCAGATGCAAAAACCTCTAAGTGCCATGTGGAATTCTTTTTACAATGAGCATTTTTCTTAGCCTCCTATGTTTATGGTAAGTTATTTCATATTACAAGCGACAAAAATAAGCTATTCTTTGCCATAAATTACTAAATCAAGACATAGGAGCCTAAGAAAAATGTTCATATTAGAAGAAAATTTCAGATGGCACTGTTTGCATCTGAACTCTTCATATGCATTACTAAGAGCTTAACGCAGACCTTTAAAGGTGATGTTCTCAGTATTCAGATTATTTGAACCCTATTCCCCAAATAGTATACTAGCATATCTACTAACTAACTAAACTGTACTAACAAATGACCTGAGCTTACTTTTTCTCAGGTACAGGAGTTCTACTTACTGTAACAGTAATGCTCATGTGATATATGAACTGCTACAGAAATAAAGTATAGTAATAGAAATAATTTTAAAAAAGCAATTATCTTCACCACATGGATTACATGTACACTATCATTAAAGCTAATTAAAGACAAAAAAGCTGCAGCGGACAGCCCGGGAAAAGGGTTGCAGATTCAAGCTGAGACTCCATGCAATGCTTTTAATGTTTACCCCTAACCCTACCACTCACCGTGACAGCTATATTGAGTGCATGTGACTGAAACTGAATGTCTTGGACAGTGTGTATCAGCTTGCATGTGTACACTGTAAAAAAAATACTGGGTTCCACACAATAGATTTGGGTTGGGGCAACATGAAAAATTAAGCTGGCTTATTGTTTTTTTACAAATTTAAGTGAATTGAACATAAAACAATCAAGTTGTTTCCCCAAACAAACTCACGTATTGTGTTGTTTCAGCTCATTTTAATTAATAGTTTGAACAAATAGCAAACCTCTCTTTTTTGAGTGTAAGTTTGCAGCCAGATACAGCTGAGAGGATTATTAGTGTGTGCCTGCCCAACCTCCAGGACTTGTACATCACCAGAATGTAAATACGGGCAGGCAGGTAACATCATTCAAGACCCCTTTCACCCAGGCCAACAACTATTCACACTTCTTCCCTCAGGCAGACACTACAGATCTTTTTGCACTAAAACATTGAGGCGTAAAAACTCTTTTCCTAAGGACATAATCAACTTAAATAGTTAAAGCATCAGTATACTGTAGCTGTCTCTTTTGCTCATAAACATACAGAACCCTTCCTGTTTATGGTTTTTGTAACAAATAAAGGCACTTAATTGTAAATGAAATTAACTAAAATGATCTAAAATTAGCATTTTTCTTAGCTTCCTGTGTGTAGGTTTCACTTTTATGGAAAATAACATGTTATTCTCATTGACTTTAAATGGAACTCTGTCAATATAAACAGAGGGTAAAAAAATCACTTTAGAAAACATTTCAGATGGCATTTACAAGCTTTTGCATCTGAATTTGTATATAAATACTTTTATATTCTTATTTGTACAGTAAACCATCTATAGATGTGTGTGTGTGTGTGTGTGTGTGTGTGTGTATATATATATTGTATTTTTTACTCTATTTTCAACATTTAATTGTCCCTTTGTCATCTTGATCTTGTGTTGATGTATATACAGTATGTATGAATGTATGTATGTATGTATACATATATCTATATATGTACCCTGAGGTCCTGTAAACCACAAAAAAATCCTTGTGTGTTTGCACTTGACAAATAATGACAAATAATGCTCATTATAATTCTGATTCTGAACGGAGAAAAAAAGGGATTCAGTAAAGAACAGTGAGTATTTTATCTTTTTATTCTGTTGGTTGATTGACATTGAATAATACAGATGGCAGCAAGGACTCTATAAGCTCTGCAGACCCAAATTAATGACACATCTGAACGCTTTCTCTATTGTTTACAGTCATGTAAGACCTTACCAACTGTGTTTGTGAGTATTATTAGGCAAGACAGGTATTTGGATTATTTTGGTGCATATGACCATTCAAATAATGGTGCTAAAAGTGCTGAACAGCCAAACTCCCTCTGTCATGGGTGCTTTCTGTGTACATGGTTTTATTAATACGTCAAATATGTCCTACATTTCATTTTCTGATTTGGAACAAAACACTAATTTTCATCTCTGAAAGTCCTTATCATGCTTCTAAAACATGTCAGTATGCAGTCCTGTGCTTTAGAGTTACAGGCACACATATGATGTCAAAACAATTCAGCAGATACTGCTCATTCTATAATCGGGTGATTTTTAAAGTACCCGCTTTTATAAAAAAAAGTTGCACCATTTTTAACAGCAGGGTATCGTGACTGTTTTTTTTTTTAGTACTGATGTATTGCACAACTGTAGCAATGTGAATTACTGAGGTTACATTTTCTTTACCAAAAAAAAAAACAAAACAAAACAAAAAAAACTCACCTTCTGTTCCAAGTGAGCCCGGCGCAAGGACGCCTTCTGTTCCAACTTCTGCACCTCACGCTCATGTTGGGCCTCCATCTGCGCCCTTGTTTTGTTCTGGTAGGCATCGAGGAGTTCCATCTCCTGATGTAGCTGCTGCCGTAAAGCCTGACATTCGGCCTCCTGCTCTTCATCTAAACGTAACTGGAAGAGTAGCACACTGCAATTATTATCTAAAACATTTTATTATTTGAAAATGCAACAAATGTAACATTGGGCTAAAATTATGCTAATACAGAACTTTCAGCAACACTCAAGGTGCTTTACTAATTATTGGAGGGGAAACCTCTTGACCATCACAAATTTGCTGTGTCCACTAGGATGATGAGATGGCAATCATGCACCAAAACACTAGCTCATTGGTGGAGGAGACCAAATGAGGCAGCCAGTCAGTAGACATGGGGAGGATTAGCAGGTTATGATAATAGTCAGAAGCACCTTTACTCTTTTCAAAAACACTTTCGATTTTTTGGTAACACTTAACAATAACAGTACATTGTTGATATGCATTACTTTTTTATAAATGAATGATGAGTAACTCCATGCGTTAACTCATGAACTAACTTTAACTATGACGTGAGTTACATAAGTTTATGTGTGAATAACGAAACGCAAAGAATTCTGGCCCAGATTTGGCATAAAGCTGGCACAGTAGGCATTCATCCAGCACTGGCATACAGCATGTGGGCCAAACATGGCCCAGGTTTGGCAGAGGTGGCCCTGTCTTTAAGGTGGCAGACAAGACATGGGCCAGATGTCAAATATTTGGCCCAGATGTTCAAAATTGATCTGTGGGCCACGCAAATTTGGCCTATCTTGACCCATATTTAAAATCTGAGTAAAGAAATATTTCAATGTGCAGTCATTTCCATCTTCCTGTTTGTATCCTCTTATGCCTTTATTTTAATCCAGAAAACAATCAAGATTTAATTATTTGAATTATTAATCTATTCTTTCCTGTATGTTGCAACTAAATTTAACCCATATAGCAAAATTTCTCTGGCCCACACAATTAGCTTTTACTTGGTCTACATGCAGTACATGACTGTTAGTTTGTTTCATTCTACTGTCTGTATTTAAACATGTAACTTAATAAACAACTGTGCCTGCTTTAAGGTGTTTTAATGGAGTCAGATTCATTACAATGGAGTCAGATAAATAATCGATTTAAACACGCCATCCTTCAACTGCTTTCTGTTTCCAATTATTGGTTCAGAATAGCAGCGTAAGCTTCAAGGTATAGCTATGTAGGTATATACAGGTTTACAACTTTTCTAGAAGTAAGAAAGGAACTAAAACTAAATAAATAAAAATAATATGAACATTAAAACAACAAGACCTAAATACGAAAACAACCCAATTGAGCTTCAATTAACAAAAAAATAAATAAATGAAACAGGTTATTAAAATATAATATATATGTGGGCACTATTTTGGGTACCATATTCTGAAATACGAGCATTTTCTACGTAGGCACTGGTTGTACATCTGTTATTGTGGTGCATTATGGGAGATGGTTGAGGTGTAGTTGATTAAAATCAGAGCTGAATTCTGCTCGACAAGGGCTGTTTCTCAATACTAAGAATTTCTCAATACTAAGACTAAACATTACAACATTAATACACTGATTTATTGTTAGCTAGGTTTTTTTTCTCTTTTCAATATACAGTTGAAGTCAGAATTATTAGCCCCCACCATATTAAAAAATAATATTTTCCAAATTATGTTTAGGAGAGCAAGGAATTTTTCACAGTATGTCTGATAATATTTTTTTCTTCTAAGTCTTATTTGTTTTATTTCGGGAACAATAAAAAGCAGTTTTTAATTTATTAAACACCATTTTAAGGTCAATATTATTAGTCCCTTTAAGCTATATTTCTTTTCCATAGTCTACAGAACAAACCATCATTATACAATAACTTGCCTAATTACCCTAACCTGCCTAGTTAACCTAATTAATTTTATTATTATTATTCATTCATTCATTCATTTTCTTTTCGGCTTAGTCCCTTTATTAATCCGGGGTCGCCACAGCGGAATGATCCACCAACTTATCCAGCATTTGTTTTACGCAGCGGATGGCCTTCCAGCCACAACCCATCTCTGGGAAACACATCCATACCTTCTCATTCACACACATACACTACGGACAATTTAGCTTACCCAATTCACCTGTACTGCATATCTTTGGACTGTGGGGGAAACCGGAGCACCCGGAGGAAACCCACGCAACCACGGGGAGAACATGCAAACTCCACACAGAAATGCCAACTGGCCCAGCCGGGGATCGAACCAGCGACCTTCTTGCTGTGAGGCGAACGTGCTAACCACTCGGCCACCGTGGCGCCCTTATTATTATTATTTATTTATTTTTATTAATTATTATTTTTTAACATATAACATGTATATACTAAAATCGATGTTCATTAGAAGGAGGATGTTTAAAGTAGAATCTTTGGTTTTGTTAAGAGTTTAGTTCCTCAAATCCTATTTTAAAGCAGTTAGCAGAGCCACAAGAGGGAAACCTCTCAAACGGTTTAAGCCAGTTGCTGCCTTATGAAGAAGGCAAGGGAGACCATAAAAAAGCACCTTTTGAACAATTAAACATGTTCTGTGCATTTCTACAGGAAAATAAATGTCATTACATAAACAAATCCTGCTCCTGCAAGACCAATGTCATGCATATGCTCCATCAAACACACATCTGTAAACATTTTCAGTAGCTGTCATTAGGAAGAAAGAATCCTCCAAAGGTTGCAGCTGTACCTGTTGAACCAGCTAATCAAGCTCTTTCTCTGTATACTACAAACTTCCAGGCAGGTGTTGAAGTTGGAGCTAAACTATGCAGGACATCGGCCCTCCAGGACCAGGTTTGAGAACCCCTGATAAAGACATACTAGTGATCACAGAAAGAAAAAAAAACTTCTTTAGTAAAACAAGATGATGTGCTTTAAGGCAAGTTCTTAAGTTTAACAAGTACATGGCCAGTTTAACATGCGTAGGTACAAAATCTACCATCTAACAGCATTGCAAGATAGAACAATAGGTTATGTTAGTTGTGAAAGTGTGGTCTAAGAATAAAAGAAATATATGTAGATTCAAGTACAGCTAAAACTGATGTTGTAGACTCTATTAGGGAATAGTGAATGATGGTAGACTACTTCAGATACAGCCCTAAACTAACACATTCAGTGAGTATTATGCTGCATGTTTCAACACATTTATCAAAAAGTCCAAGCCTACTAAGCATTTTTGTCTTTAAAAGACATCTAAACATAGACGCCTTGGCTAAAATAATGCTAAACTTGGGCTGTCAGTGAAAATCTAATAGACGTCTAGCAATATACCAAAAATAGACTAGTCATCAAACAGACATGACCGAACGACTACACATGTGAAGTCTAAACTGTCTATTTAATGGCTAGTCTATTTTTGGTATATTAATAGACGTCTATTAGATTTTCACTGACGGCACAAGTTTAGCATTATTTTAGCCAAGGCGTCTATGTTTAGATTTTCACTGACAGCCCAAATTGAGCCTTGAGTTTTGAGTTTTAGCCAATAATAAAAATAATAATAATAAATTTTATTTATATTGTGCTTTTCTCAGACTCAAAGTGCTAACAAGAGCATCAGAACACAGTGGAACATGAAATACACAAAATTAAAAATTAAAAATAAAAAATACAGATTAAAAGAAAGCCTCATACGTTATAAGCAATAGTAAAAAGATGAGTTTTAAGAAGTTTCTTAAAAGAGTCCAGGGAACTGGCGTTCCTGATGTATGTAGGAAGAGCATTCCACCATTTAGGTGCACGATAGGAGAATGCCCTACCTCCCATGGTGCTAAGTTTACAACGAGGCTGAAACAAGGTGAGCCCAGAAGCGGAACGTAGATTATGAGAGGAAAAGGATGTGGATATCAGATCACAGATATAATCAGGAGCAGAACCATGAACAGCTTTGTAAGTTAAAATCAAGGTTTTAAAATCGATGCGTGACTTGACAGGCAACCAGTGTAACTGCTGGAGTACCGGGGTAATGTGAGAACGAGATGATGTGTGAGTTAACACACGTGCGGCAGAATTTTGAACATATTGTAAAATCTTAAGTGAATTGGCTGGCAGACCCCCAAATAACGAGTTACAAAAATCTAAACAAGACGTAATAAAAGCATAGACAAGCCTTTCAGCGTCTGGAGTAGTGAGAAATGGGCGGATACGGGCAATGTTGCGTAAGTGATAAAATGCAGTTTTTGTTAACTGTTTAAAATGAGATTTCAGACTAAGCTGAGCATCAAAAATTACACCAAGATCTGCACCTGCATAGAAGAAGTTAAAAGAGAATCATCAACTGTTAATGTAAAATTACCATATCTATTAACCGTCGAGGGTGTCCCAATGAGTAAAATCTCAGTCTTGGAGCTATTTAACCAAGCCAAGACGTTGTCTACTAAACACAATAAATACTTGATGGGAGGTTCTTGTTTACAACCTAAAACTCCATTCAGCCATAATTTGATTCCACCACCACAACTCCACTTTCCACTGTTGCTTGTGTACTTTACCGATTGCGAGGCCATCATCTCGTTGATGCTTTGCTCGTATTGTTCTGCCAGCTGTGCAAGCTTGCGGGTCTGTTCCTCCTTCAGAGACTTCAGGATGGCTTTGTGGTCACCCTTCGGGGAGACCTCCAGCTGATGATTCCTCAGAGCTTTGTACTGCTTGTTTTGCACCTTACAGGTATCTTGGAATTGCTTTTTGATCTGCATCTCCAGTGTCTGTAACACATGGACATCTTTGTAATGCATCATAGAAGTGTTATTGTCTGAGCTATTGTCTGTACATTTGCTGTTATTTCCCACTTAATATATTTATATGAATGCATATATATTTACCTTCAGGTTCCGGGGCTGCTGTCGGCGTTCCAGTGCGTGCTTCCTGTGCAGCTCCCTCTGCCGTCGACTGTTGTACTCCTCCTGGTTCTCCAGCTCAGTTTGATGCTGGTGCCGCATCAGCTCGAAGCGTAGCCTTTGTAAGGTTTGTAGTTGCCGCTGTTCCAGCTCTTGCGTGGACTCATCCTGTCTGATCATCAATGCATGCTCCATTTCTTTTTGCATCTTCTTTTTGTTAAGCTCCTTCAATACAAAAAGCAAGTCATGTGTGAATAATATTTTAACAGAATAGCTGTGTGACATACAATAGGATTAGTTTTTTTAGAAAAGGATGAGTGTAAAAGTAAAAACTGTATTTTTCTGGGAATATTGGTGTATTTATTTTGGAAATTTGGCTTACAATTTTTAAAAAACAATTTATTTCATATAAATACTGTTCTTATGAGCTTTGCATTTAACATCTGTAATGAAATCTATTGCAGTTTTCACGGCAAATTTTTGAACGGTTGTTTTTAACATAATAATAATAAATGTTGCTTAAGAACCCAATCAGCATGTGACACCGAAGACTGAGGTAATGATGGTTAACATTCAGATTTGCTATCATAGTCATAAACTGTACTTTACAATGTGTTAAATAAGAGTGCATTAGTGCCTGCCCACTTATTCATCAGCATCCTATTTGTTTTTCATGAGGAATTTTTAATGTATTTTAACACAATTTAAGCCATGAAACAAATCAATAAGCTACAGTGTGAATCACAACACTGCAAACCTTGATTCATAGCAAAGAAGTACAGTATATGAACATCAGACAAAAAGACAAAATACAATAGCATAGCGAATGCTATCTCTCTGCAATCTCACATGATCGCCCACTGAAGCTAAGCAGGGCTACGCCCGGTCAGTACCTGCAAGGAAGACTATATAGGAAAGCTAGGTTGCTGCCGGAAGTTGTTAGTGAGACCAGCAGGGGGTGCTCAATCTGCGGTCTGTGTGGGTCCTTACGCCCCAGTATAGTGAAGAGGACACTATACTGCTCAGTGAGCCCCGTCTTTCAGATGCGACGTTAAACCAAGGTCCTGAGAGAAGGGTTTTACCCCGGCATCCTGGCCAAATTTGCCCACTGGCCTTAACGGCCTCCTAAACGTCCCCATATCATAATTGGCTTCATCACTGTCTCCTCTCCACCAATCAGCTGGTGTGTGGTCTGGCGCAATATGGCTTCTGTCGAGTCATCCAGGTGGATGCTGCTCACTGGTTGTGGATGAGGAGATTCCTCCCAAAAAAATGAGTAAAGAGATTTGAGTGTTCAGAAAAAAAAGTGCTGAAAATTTTTAGGAATTATTAATTAACTATTATCTGGTAAGATGTTGGTTGCATCAGCGGAAAGAGTACATTTAAAATGTATTACTAGATATGCATATATACAAATAGTATTTTGAAAATGTATTGAGATAAGCTCGATTATGTCATTCACAGTGCTTCATGGGAGTAGCCGGAGCTAAAGGTCTCTTTTAGGATGTACTGTGATTTACTAAATGGAATCATGGGCAGTGCTTTTTTAGCACAGATTTAGCTATTAAACATTTTAAAAAGGTGTAATATAGAGAACAGATGAGTTCGTCAAAAGCATATAAAATGAAATAATAACTTCCGAGCCCAGTATTTGAAGGGTTACCCTATAGAAAAATATAAATAAAGGTTTTACATCCATAACCTGATGGTTGTGCTCTAAATTAAAAACATTTGGTTTAAAAAAAAAAAGCCTTGGTGATCACGAAACTACTTTCAAAAACAAACAAACAAAAAATTCCTGTTGATGCTTAACTTGAAAAGCACAATGATTTAATTACTAATTCAAAATAGTCAGGAACCAAACTCAATCAACTTCAGACATTCTTTATGGTTACTAATATTATTTCTTGCCTCCCGTATTTGCTCTTGTTCAAACTCGTGCTTCTTGATAAGGCTTCTTCTTTTTAGAGCACGGCAGCTCCTTTCGTAAACCAGTCTTTGCTGGTTCAACAGCTGGGCCTCCTCCTCAGCCTGGGAGCGCTGCATTGTTTCCTTATGCCGTGACAAGCGCTCTTGTTTCTCCTCTTTTGGTGTATCAGAGTCTTCGTTCATTTCCTATTGCATACAGACAAAAAATAAAATAAAATAGAGCTTTACTGCAAAAATATGTTTGCAGAATATAGTAATATATCATTGCAACTGCCTTTTTCAAGTGGATAAAAAACCTGCAGAATTAGACTGTTCTGACCACACCTCTTTCATTCTTTCTCTGCATAGTCTGTACTGCTTTTTCTGGGTGTCCAAGAAGGTGGTCAGTTCCTTCTTCTGCTGGACCAAGATCTGTTGCTGGATTCTTTTCTCCTCAGCTGCTGTGGCCTTTATCTTTTGAGAGACAGGATCAAATAACTTCTGGGTTTGCAACATTAACCACACACAAATTAATCACAAAAGCCCAAGGGAGGATAAGCATCACAGAAAAAAGTCCATTGTGGTTGTGCATCAGTAACCGGTTTGTCATCATTAATGGTTTGCTATACTGAATAAACTTATTGAACTAATTGATTTCATATTAGGCATGGGCCAGTATAAGATTCTGACAGTATGATAACCTTGGATACAAATAACACGGTATCGTGATTACTGCTCCAAAATAAGTTCTTTTTAAATATCTGGGTAAAAAAAACAGCACATTTCCCCCCCATTAACCACAATATATTCTATTTTAGGAAACATTTAAAATATTTTGGACCAGTAGCTTTAGATTAGGTTAGCTTAGCTTTAGATTTAGGTTCATTTTCTGCTGAAGATACTGTTACACTAAAAACACTAAAATTAAATAGTTGTAAAAAACATGCTAAAATAATTATAATAATAAAAAATGTACATATACTGTGGGAACAGTATAACAGAAAACACTGGAGGTTTTAAAAACCTTGACTAAATATTTCATATTTGCTGATTGACCCACAAAAAAGGTGTAAATCCTTCTATTTCCCATAATAATTAAAATTGAATTTCTTAATACATACATTAACTTTGAATACTTATTTTAAAGAGTATTTATCATCTGCAAAAAGAACTGATCACTGTTTCAAATTTAATAAAACTAAAATATGTTTAATTAAACATCTAAAACTTCTAAAACATCTAAATCTAAAAGTCAGATTTTGTAATTTATGTTTTGTGCAAACTTACAAAAAATGTGACCTCTAGTAAACTCTGCTCAACTCAAAAGTGTGTCAAGTACAACAGAAAGAGTCACAAACCTCCTTGTCCAGTTGTGTAGCTTGCTTTTTGGCTAGTCGTTCAAGTTCGATGTAGGTGTTATTGGCCTGGGTCTCAACTTCCTTCTGCAGCCGGAGCTTGTGCTCATCCATCTCGGCCTTTAGCCTGTTCTCCAGGGCGATCAGCTGCTTCTGGTGCTGCCGCCGCATGCGCTTATACCCTGACATCTGCTCGCGCCACACAACTTCCTGCTCATGCTCCTGGATCTGCTCACAGACCTGCAGGCACACAGTGCATTTGGGGTCAAAGGTCAGGGAAGCCAAGAAACATTATTTACTGATTATTTAAACTACAAGATGGTAGATATCATCTTAAGGGGTAGTTGACCCTAACCCTAACCCAAAAATGAAAGTTTACTCACTATTTACTCCAAACCTTTAGGAGTTTCTTTCTTCTGTTGAACATCAAAAACTTGTTGACTTTCATAGCAGGAATAAGAAATACTATGGAAGTCATTGGTTTCTGGTTTCCAGCTTTCTTCAAAATATCCTCTTTAGTGTTCATTCAATCGAGTAAAGAAAGATTTAAAGGTTTGCAACCACTGGGAGGAGAGTAAAAAGTGAGTAACTTTTCATATTTTAAATGATCTATCTCTTTAGTCCTTTAACGGCCCCACCATGAAAAAAAAACATTTTGGACTGCATTTCTTAACTCCTAATGTTGCTAGTTATCACACTAAATGCATTTTTTTTTCAACACACCCCATAATTTCTAAAATATCAACCTCTTCCAAATGATTGGTATGTCGTTTTATGGTTAAAGTACCGGAATTAATACATATATTAAGAATAATCTGAAAATATGAAGTGTAAGACCAATTTTTTTAAAACTAATCAAAATAAAACATTTTGAATACTGAATTCTTTATAAATCTTTATGTTTTGAAGTATGCCATAAACTATTTCAGATTCTCATTTAACACACGTTCATGTTTCTTTTACAATAAAACCACAATCAAGTGTAGTAGTGCAACGAGATTATGTTCGTTTGATTTTTTAAACCAACACTGCTGTGTGTGTAAATCATTATTTAACACAGTCATTCTTTAAATAATTTTATTTAAAACAGTCAAAATATGGTCAACCATTTGGCAGAGCAGGCAATTAAAGTGTTAAGAGGGTAGTTAACCCCTCAAAAAAAGGTTAACTTCAGGGATGTCCGCACTCGGTCCTGGAGGGCCGGTGTCCTGCAAAGTTTAGTTCCAACCCCAATCAGACACACCTGGGCTAGCTAATCAAGCTCTTACCAGACTTTCTAGAAACATCCTTGCAGGAGTGTTGAGGCAAGTTGGGGCTAAAATCTGCGGAAGTTTGGACATGCCAGGTTTACTCAGTATTTAATCTAAACCTTTATGAATTTCTTTCTTCTGTTGAACACTAAAGAAGATTTTTGAAGAGAATGCTTAAAATCCATAGTAGGAATAACAAATACTATGGAAGTTAATGGTTTCTGGTTTTCAGCTTTCTTCAAAATATCCT
This sequence comes from Danio albolineatus, assembly GCA_903798035.1. Classification (NCBI taxonomy): domain Eukaryota; kingdom Metazoa; phylum Chordata; class Actinopteri; order Cypriniformes; family Danionidae; genus Danio; species Danio albolineatus. Next base: position 6,783,291 of record CAIGQQ010033541.1, on the reverse strand, counting down.
TTTTTCTGTTTAACCAAGTACCTCATCTTTTTTAATGCTACATTTATATCTGATATAGTTGAAGTCAGAATTATTTGCTTAATAAGTTAAATTATTGCTTAATTATTTTTAATAAGTTAAATATTATTTGCTCAAATATTTGGTCGGTGCTCTTTGGGTAAGGGATTCGTCAAAGCAAACAACAAAAATCAGTCCAAGGCACTCGAAAAATATGATTAAAAAAAAAAAAAGCTTTTATTCATCATTTTCCAAATGATGTTTAACAGAGCAAGGAAATTTTCATAGTATGTCTTATAATATATGTTGTTCTTCTGAAGAAAGTCGTGATTGTTTTATTTTGGCTAGAATAAAAGCAGTTTTTAATTTTTTAAAGACCATTTTAAGGTCAAAATTATTAGCCCCTTTAAGCTTTTTTTCAATAGTCTACAGAACAAACCATCATTATACAATAACTTGCCTAATTACCCTAACCTGCCTAGTTAACCTAATTAACCTAGTTAAGCCTTTCAAGTCACTTTAAGCTGTAGAGAAGTGTCTTGAAAAACATCTAGTAAAATATTATTTACTGTCATCATAACAATGATAAAATAAATCAGTGATTAGAAATGAGCTACTAAAACTATTATGTTTAGAAATGTGTTGAAAAAATGTTCTCTACATCTCTCAACTGAAATTGGGGGAAAAATAAACAGGGGGTTAATAAATCAAGGGGGGTTTGAGTCCTGGCTGGAACAGACGGCCTTTCTGTGTGGACTTTGCATGTTCTTCATGTATCTGTGTGTGCCCGTTTTCTCTGGGTGCTCCAGTTCCCCCACAGTCCAAAAACATGTGGTACTGTATATGTGAATTGGATAAATTGGGTAAACTAAATTGGCCATAATGTGTAAACGGGAGAGTGTGTGGATGTTTCCCAGCACTGAGGGTTGTACTATTAGTATAGTTGTAGTATGTTAGTATAGTTGCTGGTTTGTGATCGGAAGGGCATCTGCGGTAAAAACATAAGCCAGAGTAATTGGCGGATCATTCTGCTGTGGTGACCCCCGATAAAGAAGCGAATAATCCAAAGACATTGAGTAAAAATCCACGTGTAACATTTGGGACAAAAGGAGCTACTATATGAATGAATTGTTAATGTAGTTATGAAGTTAAACGTTCATTAACATCAGATTTTAGTTTTAAAATGATATAGATGCATCAGAAAATTTAATCATCTTGTTATTTTACTGCTTGACATTTTTAATCACATGGATTAGCTCATTTATTACGGTTTTAAGAGCACGCTGCATGCAAAGAACAATTTTAGATGCATCTCACACTACAGCACGTCAGATTTTATAATGTTATATGCCTTACACATATCACTGAGCAACACAGGTGCACAAATCAAACACGTTTATAGACTGTCAGAGTATAAAATCTGATAAAAAGAAAAGGCCATGTAATATTTGAAAACAGGCATCCATTTCTGCTTTTATTATTCATATTTGGCTTAATTTATTTAAAAAATTAATATATATATATATATATATATATATATATATTTAAAAATCATCAGCTTCGTCTTGATGGTTGATCACACTGCCTGAGTGAAATGTAATGCCTATGATAATGTCAGTGGCTGAATCAAAATGCAAACATTGCAAGAGCAAATATTTTTCCATTACGAATTAGAAACTGCAACTATTAAGAAACCGTCTCATTTTGCGTTGTGGAAATGAATCTATATACGTGTGTTTGAGAGAGAGAAAAGACACTGTACAGTACATCATGTACAGCTTCCTAAAAAGATTTCTACATGACAACAAAATAAATATCTTTACTACACCAACAAAAAAGAAAGAAAAAAAAAACGAAGCGTAATATTAGCCTGCGCTCCGGAGACAGAAAGACATGGGGGGGATGAAAAAGCGCTTATTAACAGGATGTGGTTGCCATGGCTACTGATGTGGGGTTGAGTGGATGACCATGGCAGGCCTGCATTTCTTATGCAAAAACGGCGAGCGGAAGAGGAGAGACAGGCTGCCTACCAAAGATGCTGGTGTGATGATGGCAAAGCGTTGGCGGATGCTGCTGCTGCGATGATGGCGAGCCCGGCTCTTGTGAAAAGAAGAAGGCCGCAGCTCTGGCCTGATGTCCCTGTCTCCAGCCTCATCCCTCACGCAAGCATGCTTCTGCAGGGGGGGAGGAAAAGACGAAGTGAGTGGGGGTGGGCGCTAACCGAGCGCCCTGCTGCTGATGCTGAAGATGAGGATGATGCCGCTGCGTCTCCCTGCTGCTTCCAGCGCATCCTCTTCACCCTTCATCGGTTACTGGCGTGCGTCGCTCACAGGTGCCCGCAGAAGCAGGCAGGGCATCGCGATGGATGACGCGCGATCGAGTCGCTGGAGAGCGGGAGTCCGGAGCCTCTCTTTAGACCAGCGGCTGCACTTCCTGGGAAGGAGGAGGACGAGGAGGAGGAGGAGGAAGCGAACAGATCCGGTGGGATAGAGTGAGTTACGCAATGCCTACCACGGGCAATCGGCAAAAAGGAGCGTGTGCGCGTGCACGCCTCTTAAACTTTAAACGTTTCCAGCACTACACCCTTAAAGGTCCACTAGCGCGATTTTTCTTGCTGCTTAAAAAAAAATATGTTAAGAAATCGGCTATGTGGAAATATGTGGGGCTACACTTAAACCGATATGTCATTTCAGTCTATTCTACATCGCTGCTAACAGGAAGTCTTCTTGGCTGAGGTTCAGGCGTTCTTCAAACAAACTTGGAATTAATAAAACATTCATATGCATGTATACGATGGGCCATTTGATTATTAGAAGTCATGCAAAGCAAAGAATACGTTCGACCTCAGGTGTGCATTATTTTCTGATACTGTAAATCAATGGCCCGGAGTGGCCTGATTATTCCACTTACCACACCTAATGTAGTTCAAGGCACTAGTCATGTTTTTGTCCTCAAACCTTCGCTGTGCATAGGACTAGTTTCTTATACCTCATCCAAAGCCTTTTCTTCAGTTTTGTTGAGCTTTTTTCTGTTGTTGGCTGAGACACCATTTGAAATAACTGAAATCATTCAATAAAGTGACTAAGTATAATAAAATCTACTGTTCTTTAGCTGTGAGATGTGTGGTTATCTAAAAATAACTGAGCACTGTAACTGTTACATAAAGTTGCCTTAATATTCAAATTAAGAACCAGTTAACCTTATAATTTTGAATTAAATTACAATAAAAGGACTTTAAACTGCTTATTCAAGGTTAAAATGAAGTTAGTCGAGCCATAATTAAGTTTGTTCAATGAATTACAAATAAGATAAAATGTTGTCATGACTTAAAGATCATTAAATTTGTTACATTGAGTCAATCATTCACTTGACAACTGAACAGATGTTGTATAAAAGATTAATTGATGACGATCTGTTGAATTATGAAATAATGCTATTTACGTTACAACACAGGGGTGTATTACTAACTATTGTTTCATCTGACCAGACTCAACTCTTCTGCTTATACCACAATTACCACAACTAAAGATGTCTAGTTTTAGTTTAGATGTGGAATTTTTCAGACATCAAGTTCTATTCAAATCTTGTGTGTAGGATTAGTTTCTTACCCATCTTATCTCTTATCATGCCTTAGTTCCCAAAATGGCAGTTAGAGCTAGAAATGGATAGCAGACTAATAAAGCATTTCTATGAAAATGATTGAACAACAAAAAACTCATCAGCCAATCGGAATCCAGCATTTAAAATATGGGAATGCCAATGCAATGACAACTGCATTTTACAAAAATAATTAAGAAAATAAAAATGTAATTTGGTGCATGTGAGACTTTAACAGGACTGACTATTCAGCTATAGCCAACAAAAAATAAACATGTAAAGCAGTAACTGCAAAATAGTACAGCAAAAGTACTTATACAGAATAAAAAACTTTTTTAAGAAACTTTTTTTTTTCACTTTCTATGAAAAACTATTCAATTACAGTAACTTGAGTATTTGTAATTCGTTGCTTTACATCACTTTGTATTTCAGGCAAAATTAACTGTTTATTGTTTATTTAATGATGTACACTACCTGACAAAAGTCTTGTCGTCTATTCCAGTTGTAAGAGCAACAAATAATAACTTGACTTCTAGTGGATTATTTGGAAAAGTGGTAGAAGGTATTCTTTTAGATGAATCCTCTGTTGAACTACTTCCCAATCATCACAAATACCGCAGAAGACCTATTGGAACCAGCTTGGACCCAGGATTCTCACAAAAATCAGTCAAGTTAAGTGGAGGGAAAAAATCATGGTTTGGGGTTATATTCAATATGGGGGCGTGTGAGAGAGATCTGCAGAGTGGATGGCAACATCAACATCAACCCTGCTCCTGGAGATCGACTGTCCTGCAGATTTCAGTTGGAACCCATATCAAACACACCTGCCAGTAATAATCTAGTGCCGTTCAGGTCCTAATTAATTGGTTCGGGTGTGTTTGATCAGGGTAGGAGCTGAACTCAGCAGGAAGGTCGATCTCCAGGAGAAGGGTTGAGCATCCCCTGGCCTAAGGCATCAAGACATTTGTGCTGTCCATTACAGTACAAACCACAGGAGAGGATAAAATTCTTTACCAGGATAGCGCTCGTTCTCATACTTCAACCTCCACATCAAAGTTCCTAAAAGCAAAGAAGGTCAAAGTGCTCAAGGATTGGCCAGCCCAGTCACCAGACATGAACAGTATTGAGCATGTCTGGGGTATGATGAAGGAGGAGGCACTGAAGATGAATCCAAAGAATCTTGATGAACTCTGGGAGTCCTGCAAGAACGCTTACCTTGCCATTCCAGATGATTTTATTAGCAAGTTATCTGAGTCATTGCAGAGATGTATGGATGCAGTCGTCCAAGCTCATGGGAGTCATACACAATATTCATTCTTTTTCCACTGCACCATGATTTTATATTGCAGACTGTAAATTATTTCTGTTAGTGACAAGACTTTTGTCTAAGCAAAGTCAGACCTTATTGTCCTGATTAAATCATTAAATCAAGGCATGATCCTATTTTATTTTGGTAAAATAATTGCAATCTAGAGGCCTCTGCCTTTCATATAAGTCACTTCTGATACCAAATGATCAACTAGAAGTCAAGTTATTATTTGTTGTTCCTAAAACATGGATAGGTGACAAGATTTTTTTGTCAGGTAGTGTATAAGTCACCCTGCTAGCATTGCCTCTTCATTCACAAATAATTGTTCATTTATGATCTTCTCCTATCAAAGAAAGAAAACTCATGCGGGAAACATGTTGACATCTTGAACATCCAGCTGTAGCAATTGTTTATAAAAACCTTCCATCCTTAAAATGCATTTTGCTAGCTGGCATAGAGCAGGTCCCTTTATGATCACATGGTTGGTTGTTTCATGCAATTGACCAAGTGATATTGTGCATTGGGTTATACTGTATAAGGAAATGAAACAGCGATGACTTCTCTCATACATTTGAGGGAAATATTGCAGCATTGCCGACTGCAAACACAGCTGGATTACAGCGTCTCTGCAAAACTCATCCAACAACAGAAAATAAGAAATAAACTTAATAAGAATAACAACTTTAGGGGTGCACATTTAAGCACTCATGTCAATATTGTGTCATTACTAAGAGTGACTTTATGAATTCTTATTAATTCTCAAAAATTATGAGCAACGCCTCTATGTTTGTCTCATGGTTCAAAAAATTTTTTGAGGTGAGTTTAGACTAAGCTCTAAATAGGTAATTATGAGAAATACATGAAGGAGACTGGGGGATTTCCTCAAACTCTCAAGTAAAGCATTTCCTGTGTGGTTTAGAGGTTAAGAGAAATTATCTTTGATCTTCCTGACCCAAATATATAACCCAGTCTTGTCTGCGTAAATGCTGCTGAATTAACGCAGACACACTTCCAAAGAGTTGGCTGAAGTTGATGAAGATCAGATAGGGGTGTCTTGGGTCCTGATTTCAAGGCTTGGCTGTCACATCAACATCTAAAACCCTGGATGTTAAAACAGCAATAAAAAAATTCAGGGAAAGCGACTGTAGTCTGCCTAAATGGGCAAATAGTACACTCCCAGTATATCCTCATTCACTCTTTACAATATAGTGCACATTTTTGGTAAGGATTGTGGAAAGTACCAGGTACTGAACTACAATTACCTGTGTTTTGCTGAGAAGACACTGATTTCCCGTGTTACAGCTTACCACATCAGTGTCGCACTTGTGCATGAAAAGACAAACGCCTTACCCAAGAAAGTAGATTTATTTGTCTAAGCAGACGGATGTATTTATACAAATGTGGCGGTGAGATCAGCCTTTCTTTGGTACACTGTAGTAAATATGTGCTAAGCCCTAGACTTTCAGCTCTGGGGTTTCCCTTGCAGTCATTAAGGGTCAAAATAAAGCTTAGCTCAGTTAACATCAGATGTACGTTTTTTTGTCTACTTCAGTCATCCTGCATGCAACATGCAATGACATCACACAGAAGTTGGATGAAAGCGCAGCAAATGTAAGCACAGCAAGGTCTGTCATCTTCCTTCCTCGTCTGATAGGTGACTGAAATTCCCAACGTTGTGTTTTTTTTTTTGCGTCAAAAGATTAAAAGGTACTGAAAATCTAGAATTGAGAAACTACCTTCCTTATGACAGTGCAAGACCACTTCCTGTTGAACCAATGGGCACAAAGTTCAGAGTAAGGGTGGAAACAGCGCTGTGCTGGTTGATGGATCCTTTTCTAATTTAAATTGCTTTATGTATGGCATTGTGAAAATATCATTGTAAAATCAATAGATGAATGATGATAAACAAAATGAGGTCACACTTCATTTCGATGGTCCGTTTGTTGAATTTAAGCAACTAATTCTCATTAGATTACAACACTGTTAGGTTGGGGTTAGGGTTGGTGTTACTGTAAGTTGACATGTACTGTACTTGCAAAGTTTCTTATAGTCAGTTAAATGTCTGTTGAATATCAGTATCATCAGATATTAAGTTGACAGTCTACTAATGCTCAAATGGACCATCGAAATAAAGTGTTACCCAACACGATGAAGTGTATACTTGAATATAAACGAAAAAGCAACCAACTCTTCTTACTAGGTAACAATGTAATGCAAAGCATACAAAAATCTCTTCGTTTTACATATAAAAAATGATGAAATCAATGTGAATATTTACTTCTAATCTAATTTGATATAAGACAGCAATTAGCTACAAAGAGACACCATTGCTCAACTCACCCATAGTCATGCATTCACACAAACTGAGGCGGCACCAAAAGGAGGAGGGAACATTACACATAGTACATGTGATAATGAAGACGCAAAAAGAAAAAAATAAATTCTGGGAACTCTTGTTGCCTCAGAAAGCCGGCTGCGTCATTTCCTTCCAATGACAAATGTGTGGTTTCAGTCTTTAAAAACTTTTTCAGAGTTGTGATCATGACCAGTTTGAAACTTTGTGAACGGGAGAATGAATTGTCATGTCAGGAACATGCTCTGCCTGTCTCAGAGAGTGCAAGTCAAATTCAGTAAGTATTACCGCCTCACTGCACACTCAACAATATGCTCACAGTCATGCTTAATAACAGTCAAACTTGGATAGACTGTTAATGTTAATTCATTTGAGCAATAACTCAGTTACAACACACACACACACATCGATTTATTTGTGATGGTTTTATATGTGCATTAAAGGTTTTCAGTAAATGTGAAACTAAAGACATCTGCTACTTCTAAGAACGGGTGCGCACTAAAATTTGAATATGATTTAACTTGAGCTAGGTTAATTTTTGAAACTGTTATTTTATTACAGGAGCGTACTTCGTCATCCTCATCTTGATTGCCGTTCAGTCAGTGCAACCAACAATGTCATGCAAGAATGAAAACTGCAGCCAGCGTCTTCACCGAAGTCTGAAGCTCAACAAGTTTACAAACAAGATGACAGTGAAGCTCTTGGAAACATATGTAAGTGCTCTTTCTTTAGTTACTTTTTAAAAACTTTGCATATGGCGTTTACGTCAGTGGTCCTAAATCTGCTGTGATTGGTACATGAAAGGAGAAATGCTCTGACAATATAATCCTAATATGGTCAACAGATGCATGGGTGGTTTCCACGTCCAATGAGGCGACTCCTTCCATTGATAAAATTGGGTTGTTTTGAGAGTGGGTGGGAGTATGTGGGAACTGTAAATTTAGCTCTTTGGCTGTGCATGTACTGTACTGACTAGGCAAAGTGTTGAAATGAGTCGCACAAAAGCATAGCTCGATGTAAACATGGTTCATATGTGGGTCATGATGAAAATAGTCATGACGATGAATAGGAATCAATGACAAAGTGGGTTTGTAATTAAAAAAAACTATGAACTATCTCTTTAAAATTATTGATACAAAGCAACTTGTAATAAAAATAATATTTCTTAGCATTTTTGTGAAGAACCAGGATTCCTAGATGATTATAGATGCTGTGACACTGTGTAAATTAAAATGTTGAGTCACGCATATACATTTTTAAACGCATACACAACTGTGCAGTTAGGTTAAGCGCATGTTTTGATTTCGAGTACTGAGTATGAATTAATTTAAAAAGCTTTACGCCATGTACTAACTACATGTTATGGGACACTGTAATGCGATATAAGCGATCATTTCCATGTTAAATGGAGTTTTTGTTCTAACTATCGCAGCAGAATCATGCAAAGTTTGTATTGTAGAAACGATTTCAATTTATGTGACGTTGCGGCATAAACTACTATGACAATGATGGTCTCAGGTGGTAATTATACTGCTTTATTCAGTGCTAAATGTTACCAGTATGACTTTGAATACCATTTAACATGCCATTTATTGCCATACTGAAAGCGACAGCAGATAGTTTACCTCTAAATTTGACCCCTACCTATTAAATTTAAACATGAATGTTGGAACTGTGACTCTCAGCATGTACTGAAACACTAATGTTTTTTACTAACCAGAAATTCAAGCCGTTTCCCATACGATGTTTGCCAAATTAGTGAAATAAATTACCAAGCTACCAAATAGTATCTTCCATGAGTATAACCGCATTCACCATCTGGAGGTGGCATAATCACTCACGTAAATAAAGTAATCCAAAGTAGTGCCTGATATCTCCACCCTTCATGAGCAAAGCTGTGGCTGTTAAGTGTGTGAAGTGTCCAACATGCTGTACCAGACTTAATTTTAATGGTTGAATAAGTGCATCGTCCAGGTATTTAAAGGGGTGGTCCACTATGATATCATGTTTTAAACTTTAGTTGATGTGTAATGTAGCTGTGTGAACATAAACAACATCTTTGAATGTAAGACGCTCAAAGTTCAGTGCAAAGGGAGACATTGGCTTTACAGAGTTAGCTTAGCAAAGCCTAAAGCGAACAAAGTTTGGGGACTACAAAAAAATACATCTGGGTTAATGATGTCATAAACCCTCCAGATTATACGCACATACTCCCTGCGCAGCGAAGGGGTGTGGCCAGAGGCTCTGTAATGTTATAGCAGAGAAAGCTAAAATGGTGTTGAAACGCTGCTATTTCCACACAGCTTCTTCTGTTTCTGTATTTGGGCTTCCAAAGGACACCACACAAAGAGAGAAGTGCTAATAGTTTAATTTTAATTATGCTTCAGAGAATTATAAAAACAGATATAGCTAACATTTGAGTGGTCATTTACAGTTACACTGACTGACAGTATTTACACAGCAGAGGCAAAGTGTGTGCTAGTAGAGGCGTGATGCTGCCATTATGTTAGCTGACCAATCAGAGCCTCTTGAGGGTGGGCTTTGGGAGGAAATAGGAAATATGACGTCGTTTTCATGTTAGCTGAGTAGCTGTGTATAATTAAAGTCAGCTATATAAAAAAAAAAACGTGATTTTTTTACAAATTAAGTGTGAGCACACATTGCTTTGCACACCATAAACACAACCAATCCTTAAAAATACACTCTGGACCACCCCTTTAAAGTGTACTTGTTCTTTTTAGAGTAAAAATAATGTTTCAGTGCACTAATTATACACATTACACTATATGTAGTAAATCATATGAGTTTTTGAATTATATTTGTCAAAATGTTGAGAACCACAGGTCAAGTCTTGCCATAGAAAAGCTATTGAAAATGTCTACTGCTATTTTCCAGGGAAAAAAACATGGTAGTCACAATAAAATTTCCCCAAAATAAAAAAAGGGTGTGCACTTCTGTAAATGTGCAAACTTTTTGCATAATTTCTGGACTTTAGTTCTTACAGACTCTTTGTTTTCTCTCATTCAGAAAGCCAGTCAAGGAGACTCTACAGACCTGATCTGTGAAATGCAAATGGACAATGTTCCAGATTCTACAATCTCTGGTCAGACTGAATCAGAGCGCATCTTGAGTATTTATTCCCACCTGAAGGCATTTCTGCCGCACCTGAAGACAGTGATGGAGCAGCAGCAGGACCTTGATCCTCCAACCAACCCTGTGACAGAGGGAATTAACAGCGTGATTACACACGTTCGCCACATGGCTGTAAGGGTGAACTGTCTCTTACAAATCCTGCAGCCAAATATACCCATTCCTGAGCCAGCTGAAAGGCCAACGGGAATTCCCCCAGCGCAAAATATTTTCCAGCAGAAGGCCTATGGATGCATCGTCCTCACTCGGCTTCAGCAGCTCCTTAGTCGAGCAGTTCAAGAACAGAAGTCTCTCAAGGGAAAAACCTGCAGGAGGACAAAAAAAAATTATTCTTAATGAACACAATTGTGTTCTGTAATATAAGACGATGTAATTTATTATTCATATTTATTTTTGTACTTAAAAAACTGTTTATGAGATGTGTAATAGTATGTATTTGCTAAGGATATATTTATTTATATAATTTATTTCTGTCCTAAATGTCTCATTCATGTATGTGGACCAAAAAGTTATATGAACTGATTTTAGAAACTTCAACATGGGCTAGTTTGGAGAACATTTTGACCAGCATTGACTGCCATGTTTCCTTTCATTATATGACTATGATATAGGTATAATTTAGGTATGATAGGTATAAATACTTTGATTTGATTTTCTCATCTAGCGTCAGATGTCATCAAAACTGTACACTTGATGACTGGATGTGATGCCTTTTTTGTCTTTCAAGAACAAATGTTCAAAACCACTCTAAGCAGTTGCACAGGATTCTATGAGGTTTATCATGTCACAGACAATTGTTCGGATTGTAAAACAAATCTTTATCGAACAACTGTGATGTCACACGTTGGCTTTTGTGGTCTAACATGACCTGAAAAATCTTTTAAAATGTATACCATCTCAGACGCAGACTTCGTTTGAGACCATTTTAGAAGGCAGGAAGTATAAGAGACTGATATCAGCCCATAATGACGCATTCATTTCACCACATCAGAAAGTGGAAAAAAAAAAAAAAAAAAAAAACTGACTAGCCGTCTCCATTGTCACAAGGTATGAGTGTGCATTTGTGTCCATTTGAGTGAATCTCCCTTTGCAATGAACAGACTTTTATTTATAGATTCACTCAGCACAACTACTGTAATAATGCTGAATGTGAAATGTTGTGATTTTGAATGTAAGTGTAAATTTTGATACCTATTTATATAGTCATGATGTAAATTACTGTGCATTCGTTACTTCAAAATAAACAAAACAAAAAAGAAACTTTTGCATGAAAGGATGTTAAAAACTACGTTTTTTTAATTTAGTGCATTGCAAACATTTTGCATGACATCAAAACAGCACAAACATTGTTATAATGTTAATGTAAATATTATAAAAGCAGCATCATAGTGCCAAGATATACCAAACAACATACGAAACAACTACTTTAAGACATGGTTTAAATAATGTTATCTGATTTATTATATGTTGTTAGTGAGTTTTAACAAAAAAAAATTGCCATCTCAGGCACTTTGCCCTAGTCACATGCTTCTGTGGAAATAGAAGTAGGAAGATTCATTATAGGTCAAGTTCTGCATGGCAACGTTCTTCAGGAAAAACAGGGAAAATAAAAAAAGCTCCATCAGCATTTCCACCCATTTTGCTAAACATGTTTGATTATGTGGTCTATTACAATATTCAACTGGAGAAAACTGTGTTTTGTTTTTGGCACTTCTAAATAGAAGCATTAATCATGCTGATCTATTGGAGATTCTTCCCAATACAGTTTTACATTGTCAGAAGTTTAACAGGGTCAAAAGTATTGAAGAATGCTGCAGCAATTTGATTATGTAATGCAGAACAAAAAAAACAGTTAGGAAATGAAGCCTTTTCTTTCTTTTGTGTTTGTTGTATATTAATTCAATATTGCTAAACTGTGGGTAATGTGAGGTACTGAGATTCTGATGGTTGTCAGTAAGTCTTCTATTAAAAGGACGGTTATAAATGTTTTTTCTTTTTAAATCGTTTACTCACCCTTACGCCTTACGAGATGTAAGTGACGTTTTTCTTCAGAACATTAGATGTTTAGCTGATAGGCTGAAACTGTCATCCTTGATGATTCATATAATTCTGGTCAATGCTAAACATCCCCTTAAAAGTAAAAAACAAACAAAATTAACACTATGGAATGATAAGTCTATGCAAAAAGCTGAATATTATTTTCAACATCCTTACCTTTAGTTCACATCTTCTGCAAACTGTCCTGAGCACCTTCATTACAGACTGGAGTCAACCTGACAAATGTCTTGTTACAAGATCAGAACATTGTCTTCAGGTGTAGTCATGATAGTAGAAGCGGAATAAACAACTCAGAAATCTGCTTCACAATGTGGCTGCATCACCACCTCAGGTATTCAATAACCTCTAAGAATTCAACAGCCTGTCGTCATTTATTCCTAACGTAAACCATATCTTTTAAATAAAGTGTTAGCTTTTGTTGTATAGTATTAGTTTAGCAAAATCATCTGTTGCAGAGCATTCATACATGTCCGGACATGCATGTCTTGTCAGCATTGTGTTGTACAATGTTGTACAATAGATCAGCCAAATAATTTAGTAGTCCAATCAAGTTATTTCAACTTTATGTTCTTAACTCAAACAATTTTGAACACAAGTTTATACACTGTAAAAAATTCAAACTTAAACAACCGGCCTAAATTTGTTACATCAATAAAAGTGCATTTTGTAAAAAAAAACCTAAACAGATCTATTGATGTTTTTAAATCTTGAAACTGGAGGTATTTCATTGTTTTAAATTTTGTTATCGTCAATCTAAGTTTACTCATATATATTTTAGTTTATTCTCGTATATAAAGGATTAGATCACCCAAAATTGAAAAATTCAGTTATTAATTATTTGCCTTCATGTCGTTCTAACCTCCTAAGACCTTTATTCATCTTCAGAACACAAATTAAGATACTTTAGATTAAATCTGAGAGTTCTCTCCTCCTTCAAACAAAGCAACTGTGTCAAGAAATTGAAATGTCCAGAAAAGAAACAAAAGAATCCTCAAAACAAGTGACTTCAGTGATTCAAATGTAATCACACAAAGCTCCAAGAACACTTTTGTGCTTCAAAAAGCTGTAAATATGACTGTTTGACAGTGTCTTCTTTTCCTCGTCAGATCCTCAGAGTGCACATTAACCACGAGCAACATGACAACACGCAAGCATCTTATTCTGTGTAGTAAACGCATGACCTGACACAGAACACATAGCCAAACAAAGCCATTTTTACATTTTGTTTGTGTGTTTTTGGAGGTTCGTATGATTACAGTTCAACCACTGAAGTCACATGGGTAACACTTTATTTCGATGGTCCATTTGAGCATTAGTAGACTGTCAACTTACTGTAATATCTGTTGATAATGACATTCAACAGACATTTAACTGACTATAAGAAACTTTGCAAGTACATGTCATCTTACACTAGCCCTACCCCTAACTTCAACCCTAACCCCAACCTAACAGTCTACTTATAATCTACTGAGAATTAGTTGCAATGTAACTTAAATTCAACAAACGCACCATCGAAATAAAGTGTGAACGTCACATGAAATGTTCTGACAGTTTTTGTTCCTTTCCTGGCCTTGAGGACCTTTGCTGTCTATGGAGGGTCAGAAAGCTTTTGAATTTCATCTATATATCTTCAGTTGCTTTCTGCAGATGAACAAGGGTCTCAGGGGATTAGAACGACATTAGGGTGAGTAATTATTAAACAATTTTTACATTTCAGCAGGTGAACTTTTGTTTCTAAGTTAAACCAAATAAAATGTTTAACAGTCCAATGATGAGGTATTGAAAAATATTTTGTCCCTGCTTTCATACTCTTCATTAAGTTAATCTTCCCCTGCTCAAATGGTAAAAGGGCTGAAATCAGCTGTTGATCTAATGAGCAGATTTGTGATGAAGAATGCATAAATAAGGTAAATTACATCATTTTAGTCATAGATGTAATCAATGCTACTTTTATTGGACTTTAAATTGTGGTAGGATACATGTTCTTTGCAGGTTACATTATTTTAGGTAGGCATGGGCCGGTATAAGATTCTGACGAAATGATAACCTTAGATAAAATATCATGGTTTCACGATATGACGGTATTGTGTTCACTGCTCTAAAATATGCTCTTTTTAAACGTCTGGGTGAAAGACAAAACCTTTTTACCCTTTGAACACAATATATTTTATTTTGAGAAACATTAAAAACATTTTGGAGCAGTAAACATGTCAGGCTAAATAATTCAAGTAAATCCTTGACTTCTGCGGTCTTCATTTGTTTCAACACAGATGTCTTTACAATTTACACCTAAAAAAACAAACAAAAAAAATGTAAATAAAAAATATCATCCATACCTTAGGAACGGTATAGCAGAAAATTTTAGCGGTATGAAAACCTTAACTTTTCCATACCGCAGTATACCTTGAAAAGGGTTATCATCCCATGCCCAATCTTAGGATTCACCAAATTATTAAAACACACTGACAGATCACCAGAGGGCACTTCCACCACCTTTACAATCTGATAGCAAGAGATTTTAACAACACGTATATCAAATAAAGTTGTTGTTTTTTTAAACCTTTAACATCCTTAAAAACTATTACTTCTACAGAAGGTTCTTCAAAGTAGAAAATGGTTCCTAGTTTCCATCACACTATGAGAAAAGAACTGAAAAATTGTCCTTCCAGGCACCTTTATCTTATTAGTAGCTTAGTCGTCCTGGAAACTTGTGTTGTGCAAAACAAAAGCTGCATTTTGTTAAGTGAAACAGCTGAAGATAACAGCTCTAGTAAATTCTGACATCAGACGAAGACATCAAACTTCCTGATGTCTGACATTTTTGATTTCTGTAGAAACACAGAAGGGGTTTTTGTAGCGGTGCCCTGCTTAGAAAACCAAGGGAGTGGCACAGAAAAAGAGGGTAGAGGATCACAGATACGTTCAGAGGTAGCGTGTGGTGGGGAAGACCCCCAAATCAAATTACATACAATCAAAACAGGTGCTCGTGTGAGAACCTTTTTCCTGTCTAGCTTGGCAACCTCAGTTGACACTTTCACACGAAATATGAAAGCGATCATCATCTTTTTACCATCAAATACAGAAGAGATCTGAGAAATGCTGATTGTTTCATGGAAAAAAAAAACACCAGTGAATTACAAAAAGTTTTCAGTGTGGCAATTATGCCGTTTTATTGTGGTAAACACAAGTTGCGGATTCAATACACAGTGGGTGCATATACCGTCTTTTTTTTCCTTTTTTAGGTTAAGAGAAGAAACAATTGTTCACTTCTTCATTTGGAGACATTTTTACCCTTTCACAGAGTAAATGCTACAGTAGTTTCATTTTTGCAAGTAAAAATGCATTATGCAAAGTATTTTCCCGGCATCAAACCTACATGTGTACAATCCATGCTGAGACAACACACTGAGCTCTTTGTATCAACGTTGATACGTGGCTTCTATTATTAATGATTACATGTCTTTGGTGTCCACTAGCAGTTGCGGATTATCATTGTAATGGTGTTAATAGTTCTTTTAGAATATTCTCTATTGTTTGCAATATAATGCTTGTTGATACACGTATAGTTGCCCTTACATGAACATGCTGAAGCATGCTTATTGGTTGTACAGATACCTGAGTAAATCTATGTCCACTGACACAAACAAAGCCGTGGCATTAGCGATATCTGCTGGCTGACAGGAGGAACTGCAGTTCTTTATTTCAGACTAAACATTCAACTACTTTTATTTTATGAGTAATATTGACAGATCATCAGCATATAAAATACTACTCATATATAGCTGCATCACAGTGTTAATAATTTAATTCATCTACTCGATATTCATATAGTAAAGTGAAAATATACAGTAGATGATTTTGTTTGGTTATAATAGATTATATTAGCATCATTTATTAGCATAAAATTGTATTTAGAAAAGATAAATTAAGAAAAATAAATAAATAAATATATGCCTGCATAGCTTTCATTTTATTGTACTACTACTAATAATAGTTCTATAATATATATATATATATATATATATATATATACAGTATGTCACAAAAGTGAGTACACCCCTCACATTTCTGCAAATATTTATTTATATCTTTTCATGGGACAACCCTGCAGAAGTGACTCTTTGACACAATGAAAAGGAGTCAGTGTAAAGTTAGTTTAGCAGTGTAAATTTAGTGTCCCTTCAAAAAAACTAAAAATACGGCCAATAATAGCTGAACCCCTGGCAACAAAAGTGAGTACACCCCTAAGTGAAAATGTACAAATTGAGCACAATTAGACATTTTCCTTCCCCTGTGGCATGTGACTCATTAGTTTTACACTGTCTCAGGTGTTTCCAGATAGAAGGCGAGTTAAATTTGGTATAAAAGCTCTTCCACTCTCTCAACCTGGCCACTGAAAGTTCAACATGGCATCTCATGACAAACAACTCTCAGAAGACCTGAAAAAACAAATAGTTACTTTGCATAAAGCCTAGGCTATAAGAAGATAGCCAACACTCTGAAACTGTGCTGCAGCCAAGGCCATTCAATGCTTTAAGAGGACAGGTTCTTCTCAGAACACGCCTCGCCATGGTCAGCCAAGGAAGCTGAGTGCACATTCTGAGCGTCACATCCAAAGATTGTCTTTGAAAATAAGTGCTTCCAGCATTGCTTCAGGTATTGAAGGGATGGGGGGTCAGCCTGCCAGTGCTCAGACCGTACGCCGCACACTGCACCAAATTGGTCTGCATGGTTGTCCTCAAAGGAAGCCTCTTCTAAAGATGCACAAGAAAGCTCGCAAACAATTTGCCGCAGACATTCAAACTAAGGACCAGGATTACTGGTACCATGTCCTGTGGTCTGATGAGACCAAGATAAACCTATTTGGTTCAGATAGTATCAAGCGTGTGTGGTGGCAACCAGGTGAGAAGTACAAAAACAAAAGTGTGTCTTGTCTATCATTAAACATGGTGGTGGGAGTGTCATCATGTGGGACTGCATGAGTGCTGCTGGCATTGGGAAGCTACAATTCAATGAGGAAAACATGAATTCTGACAAGTACTGTGACATACTAAAGCAGAGCATGATCCCCTTCTTCCGGAAACTGGGCCATAAAGCAGTGTTTCAGGATGATAATTACCCCAAATACACCTCACTGGCGTGCTAAAGGGACTCAGGGTAAAGGTGATGGACTGGCCAACCATGTCTCCAGACCTAAACCCCTTAAAACACCTCTGGGGCATCCTGAAAAAGAAGGTGGAGGAGCACAAGGTGTCAAATGTCCACCACCTTGGTGATGTTGTGATGGAGGAGTGGAAGAGGATTCCAGTGGCAACCTGTGAAGCTCTGGTCAACTCCATGTCCAACAGAATTAAAGCCGTGCTGGAAAATGATGGTGGCCACACAAAATATTAACTTTTCAATTTTTTTCTAAGGGGTGTACTCACTTTTGTTGCCAGGGGTTCAGCTATTATTGGCTGTATTTTTAGTTTTTTTGAAGGGACACTAAATTTACACTGCTAAACTAACTTTACACTGACTCCTTTTCATTGTGTCAAAGAGTCACTTCTGCAGTGTTGTCCTATGAAAAGATATAAATAAATATTTGCAGAAATGTGAGGGGTGTACTCACTTTTGTGACATACTGTATATATATATAAAACATGCAAAGCAAGGTATTTTAATATATCAAGACACTTTTTGTTATTGCTTTTTAACAGACTTGAACACACACATACTGAGATTCCCACAAATAGTACTAAGCTTGGTTAAAACAATCGCATTTGCTAAAGTGCTTTTTTAAAAAATAAAAATATACATTTAACTGGCAGTATTTAGACATATCGTTACTTGCATAGAACAGTTGTGTCCATGTTTAAGAAGCGAATGTTCATCCTCGTCTCAATTTCAACTCCTTTAAGAATCTGTTGAGCATGACACAGAAAAACAAAGTCAGGTCAGATTATGACAGTGAGACAGGGCTTGTGAGTTCACGTGAAGACATGTAGAAGACATGTTGACAAATAGAAAATGGTCAATTGGACAACCTGGATTGTGCACAAAAATGTACAAACCTTCAGAAACTGCTCAAATGTTATTCCTTCATAAAACTCATCAGGCGCCTTGAAGAAAGCAAACAGATTAGCAAGAGACTGTGAATTGTGTGTTTGCGTCTAATACTTTGGGGACAAATAGTAAAATATTACATGGGGAAATGCAAATATAAACAGTTAAGTTGCAAAAACACAGCTCATTGATTGACTCCATCAAACACAGGCACGCACACACATATTTACTTTTTATTTACTAATATGTGGGGTCCTAATCACTGCTGAGATATTTGTGCATTGTGAATTTGTTGCGAGGTGTAGTCAATTTGCAATCCCACATTTCATTGTATATAAGGGCTGCACAATATTGGAAAAATCTGAAATTGCGATATTTTGTTTTTCTGTGATCTATATTGCGATATGACTTTAATTTCAACAGATGACTTACTATCTCAATTTAGAAAGAATTTATGAATGTAGGTTGACTGGTTCCAGTTTATTCGGAAAGTATTCATAGTGCTTGACTTTTTCCACATATTTTTATGTTACAGCCTGATTCCAAAATGGATTAAAATAATTTATTTCCTCAAATTTCTTCACACAATACCCCATATTGACAATGTGAAAAAAGATTTTCAACACAGAACACATGCAAGTGACAAATTATAACCCAGACAAAACATTGCATTTACTCGGGACGTGACTACTGCGAATGATCACATTGAGATATCAATGTTGAAACGTGTATATTGTGCAGGTCTATTGTATACGTTAACGAATAGTCATGGATCAAATTTTCAGATGCAGAATTTTTTGTGTCCAAAAATGGTATTTTCGGCTAAAAGAAAAATTAAAGTCACTGCTGTCAACTAGCTCAATATTTAGCTCATGTTCTCCTATTTATATCTATGCATGAACCACAAATGCTCTCTGGAAGAGAAAATTTCAGTCAAATAACATGCCAAAAGGATATTTTTAAGTAGTATACTTGTTACTGCTGCTTTCACTCTCTCTCAACAGTGCTGTCATGGCAACACAGGTAAAATTACAATTCATTTAATGTCAATAAAATTTTACTACGGTTTTAATATAATTTTTACTGTCATTTAAATGTAGTAATTTTGTTAGCTTGTGTTATTGAGTTATTGAGTATATTTTAAACGCCTTACAAAACTTGTTTATATCATTTAACAAAATAATAAATAGTTATTTCAAAAATTATTTTTGTTTTGGTTTTTGGACAAGTGAATTCAGAATGTTCAGTCTAGAAATGTCATTTCAGTGCATCCCTATTATCAACTGTTTTGTTTAGATGGTGCATGCACTCGTTGCAGCGCAACTGAACATTTAGGCACTGAATAATTTAACTAATTTTACTGTTTGGTTTAGGGTGATTATTTGTAATGTACTTTTAGTGCTGCTTCAAGTACAGTACATGCATCAAACACTGTAAAATATAAATTGTATAATATGATAAATGTGTTACCAATAGCATTTACTAGAATAAGTCTAAATCTGACAACCTGAGCTGACAAAATCAAAAGTCATCAAGTGCAAGTTCAGGGGAAAAACGTGTCTGATTTAGTGATACCGGTCTCTGGTTAACGTACCATGGGGCCTACGGTGATACTGGCAACCTCCAGCATTGCAGCATCTGCAATGCCCTTCGCTGTGTCTCTGCCAAGAGCTCCACTCCGAGACAACAACTCCTCCACTACCTGAACAGCAGACACCACAACACTGCTGATCATTTGAGGAGATAACAGTAAACTATCCACATGTCAGATTTACTCAAAAGTATGCAATCAAACAAAAACAACTCTTACATGTCTGTATTCCTCCAGTGTTATGGTTCCATCATTGTCAGTGTCATGCATGTTGAACAGAACTATCGAAGAAAAGACAGGTCAGCACCAATGCTATTGTGAATTCATAACTCACTTGCTTGGGATTTTATCTCCATCATCCTTACTTCCAGAGAATGTTTTGTTTGTCAATTGTGTATTCTGCATGCACTTACAGCGCAGTTTGGCTCTCCTGATCTCTTCTCTCTGCTCCTCTGTGATATGATGGGCTGGGGCTCTGAAATACGACATGACTGTAAGGAATTCCTCAAAGCCAATTTCTTGCACAGATCCTGTTGAATCCTTCTGGAAGTTCCTGCGAAGAACATGTAGGTAAACAAGCTGTTGCTGTCCCTTTGTTGAGCCCA
>CAIGQQ010033541.1:6703453-6762576 GCA_903798035.1 Danio albolineatus | reverse complement strand
ATTCTTTCATATATTTACATACATTTTTTGAGAGCTAAACAAACCACCCAAGCAGACCCATTAACCAAGAATAAGATATATTTGTAGACTTTAGACGCCAGAATAACTGATTGGATCTGTTTCTTGAAAACAGTTGCGCAGAATCATCTCCAAAGCAAAAACAACCTCTTGAAGATTACCGTAGTGTTTCCTCGTTTTGGCTGAGCTGCTTAAAGCGATTGTGGAGGATTCCGATCTGCTCCAGTGAAACTGAAAGAGAACAAGAAGAATGGAGGTGATATGACTCACCAGCTGGCACCATGTGTGAAGTGAAACAACAGCTGAAACTTCTCCAAGATGCTTCACACACACACACAAACAAACAAACACACACACACACACATACAGCTATTGTGTGACTGAATTTTCTAACTAAATTATGAATGATTGTGAGGGATGCTGCAATCTTGAAGGCATCAGTCAACCAAAAATACAAAGTTCTGTCATCATTAACTCACCATCATGCTGCTCCAGTCCCAAATGACACGTTTTCTTCTGTGGAACCCACAAGGTGACATTAGAGACTGATAAAACGTTCTGTCATATGGGTTTGGAACAATATGAGTGTGAAAAAGATGATGAGTGGATTTAATACCTATTTTCTTAATAATTGTGACCACAAAACTGGTCAAAAGCGTAATTTTTGGGAATATGTGTTATCTGAAAGATGAATAAACAAGCTTTCCACTGATGTATTTGTTGGGATAGAATAAGGCCAAAATACAACTATTTGATAAAAACCAAATTGATTCAAAGAAATCAGAATACAGATAAATTCTCCTTTACAGTCATCTAAATTACGTACTTAGGAATATACATTAAACACAAAATATTAAGTCTAGATATACTTACTGACGAGCGTTTACAAAATATCTTCATGTAACATGACCTTTAATTAAAGGGGTGGTCCACTACGATATAAAATTTTAAACTTTAGTCGATGTGTAATGTAGCTGTGTGAACATAAACAACATCTTAGAATGTAAGACGCTCAAAGTTCAGTGCAAAGGGAGACATCAGCTTTTACAAACCACCCAAGCAAAGGCTATAGCGAACAAAGTTTGGGGACTACAAAAAAATGCATACGGGTTAATGATGTCATAAACACGTCAGGATACGCACATACACCCCGCACAGTGAAGTGGAGTGGCAAGAGCCGCTGTAACATTATAGCAGAAAAAGCTAAAATGACGTCCAAACGCTGCTATTTCCACAGAGCTGTTTCTTCTGTTTCTGTATTTGGGCTTCCAAAGGTGCTTACAGTTTAATTTTAATTATGCTCCAGAGAATTATAAAAACAGATACAGCTAGCATTTGTTAGGTCATTTACAGTTTTGCTGACTGACATTATTTACACAGCAGAGGCAAAGCGTGTGCTAGTAGAGGCGTGACGCTGACAATATGTTAGCTGACCAATCAGAGCCTCTTCAGGTCGAGCTTTCTAAGGGAAATATGACAGTCGTTTCCATGTTAGCTGAGTAGCTTTATATAATTAAAGTAAGATGAGTTACAAAAATAATGTGTTTTTTTTACAAATGAAGCATGAGCACATATTGCTTTGCATTCTATAAACACAACCATGCCTTAAAAGTACATTCTGGACCACCCCTTTAATATTCTAATAATTTTGGCTATAAAAGAAAAAGCAATCATTTAGACCCATACAATGTATTTTTGGCTCAAGTTATTGCTAAAAATATATCTGTGCAACATGGTTTGTGGTCCAGGGTCACAATTCTGGTCTAAAGAGGTGAAAGAAGGTTCAGCACATTTTACAAACATACAGTTTCGTTATAATTTTTCCCCAATTATGAATATTAATAATTAAACAGAAACATTATGAACTTACTGGCTACTAATAAACAGTCTAAATATTCACACGTACATTACAGTAGCTGTCAACTCTACCACATAAATGAGCAAGTTCTGACAAGACATTTACACTACATGTCACTAAATTGTGACACATGACGCTTCCTGATATGGTGTTGCGCTTGTCACATTAAACACAATAAGTATAATGGGATCTTATGACAATAAACCTACAGTAAGATGTTTAAACTTACATCCTGTCTTCTGTGACAAGGTTCGATATTGATGGTCATCCGGCAAGGACTGAAAGCTGCCCATCACGATAGTGATTCTACACCAAAAAGCTTGCGTGAGACTCTGTTCCTCGATCTTCCGGTGGTTTAGATTTCAGTCATACACCAGTGTTTGCCTTGCAGAACAAACGCATGCAAATTGCTCTGTGGCTGTGATCGTGTCCCCAGGGTCCTAACGCCGCATAAACAGACTGCATGAACTGATGTTCCGTGAATTAACGCCTCGACTAATCCAGTTTCTGAAGGTTTATCTAGCCAGAACAGATATGAAAATATCGAGTTCAAATGTAGCGTCTACACAATGTAGCCCGAACAGAGTCTCGGCCGCATTCATTTATAATACATGTCACCGTGACAACAGCAGCTCTTTCTGGAAAACAGAAATGAAACGACGTTTCAGAGGCCACAGAAAAGCTGCTGTGACAAACAGACGAGACATTATCATTGGGGAGGGAGATCTATTGTCGAGTCTAACATTGTATTATTTCCCCGAGCAGTTCATATTGCGTCGTCTGCTTTCAGTGGAACAATAAACAAAACAGTCCAGCCTTCACTCAACAGGTCAGGTTTATGAATTTGTTTTCAGCATTTGGCGGGAATGGATGACCACAAAGTCAACCCGCCACTAACTTTATAAAATCTAAAAGGTCATTCATTTAATGTATCATATCAGACACCGAATGTAATATAGGCTATCGAGGTCTACTTTTATTTCTACAGGAATATATATTGCAAATTGCTTTTATTTAAAGCCCTTTGTCCTAAAAGCTATCTCTTTTTAACTCTGCAGCATGCAGTAGCTGAAAGCAGTGTATAGGTGAGTTAAATCCATGTAGTTTTGTAATGCGTCAATCTACCACACGATGGCAGTAAAGTTCATGATATCAACCAATGAAGATTTTGCTTGGTTGCCGCACCATTTTCTTCACTTTGCTATTTTAAGATTTGTGTGTGTCAACTCTTTACATGGCGTGTACATACAGGGGTCAGACAATGAGACTGAAATGCCAGGTTTTAGACCATAAAAATCATTAGTTTTGTGTAGGGCATCCTTTCTTCCAGAAGTCCTGCACAGAGGGATTTTGACCCATTCTTCTTCCAGAATAGTGGTCAGGTCACTACATGTTACTGGTGGAGGAAATGCTCCCTGACCCCAAAGTATCTCAATAATATTTAGATCTGGTTACTGTGCAGGCCATGGGAGATGTTCAACTTCACGTTCATGTTCATCAAACATATCCATGCAGTGCTATAATTTAGTACACTCCATTTTGAAAATTTACATTTTTATTTATTTATTAGTGAATGGCAACAGGTAATATATTTTTTTGCTTCTAAGTTTTTTGCTTCTCTTGTTTTTTTTTTTCTTTTTAAAATTTGTATTTAATATTTTACATAACATAAATTTGGGTGTACTAGTTTTTTATTATCATAAGTTATTTTGTTAGATAAGCTCCAGATTTGGTTTCAGTACTGACTAATCTAATGTATATGCACAAATACAATATTGTATAGCTTCCTCTTAAAAATATGAATTTAAAAGATAGATTTGTGAGGGGTGTACTTATATATCGTCACCTTGGAATTATAACGTTCTATCTGTGTTCTGAATGATTCTGAGGTATTGAGCTTCAAAGTTTTTACATTCCATAGCAAACAATACGTGTGTAACATTTGTTTTTTTAAATAAAAAATCTTAAAATGTAAACAACTTATAAAATAAAATCCCATAATATAAATAAGTTGTCAAATAATAAGAATGACAATATGTTGAGCACTGTACATACATACATACAGACATACATACAGACATACACACACATACATACATACAGTACCTAGTTATTACCCAGTTTATGTAATGACTGTGATAAATACATAGCATGTAAAGTACACATGAAACAGGACTGTAAAATATAGCACTCTACAATTTAGGATCTAACCTTAATGGCTGATAAGTTGTCAAATAAATTGTCTGATAAATAAGTCAGCAATGTGATTTAAATCCAAACCGTTTTTTCAGCTCATACGCTGAAAACATATAGGGGACCTGACAGTCTGTCACGAAGAGAGCTGACAGTGTGTCCCAGTTCAGATTTGAGGTGTGGAGAACAGCTGGTCAAAACAACAAACACTGAGGAAACTTCAATTCATCCGAGGACCACTTGCCTTGACCTGGTCTAGCTGAGCTGAACATTTATGACCACTTGAGACAGAACACACAAACTGTCAAAAAACTGCTTGTGTGAACTGAATTTCTCTATAATTTTTATGGTTTCAAATGGTAACAGAATACAAAGAAAACTGATTCAAGATAACTTTATGGAAATATTTTTTTCTCATTAAACACATTATTATAATAAAAACTTAATATAGGCTGTAAAATGCACAATGCAAGCACTGCAATAAATTACCTTTAACCTTTATTGTATATCACTACCTCTGTTTCCATAAAAAATTATTATAGGCGTTAAGTAGATTTTTAAGTAGATTTAGATGTTTTTAACTGTAAATTCTCTACAAAGTCTTTTAAAAGCATCACCATAAAGTTCTTGGACAAGTGGAACGAAGCTGACCTAAGACTAACACAAAATCCACATTACCACTGACCTAGAAAATGTAGAATATGTCATCTTCATTTGTTGGCTAGTGCTAGTAATAAATTTCTTCTGTGCTTTTCCCATTGAGAAATAGTGAAGTGCTTTAGTTTATACTTCAGTGCTATTAAAACTGCAAAAAGTTAATCTGTGTCAAATCTCTAAAAACTTTCTTAAACAACCATACAATTACATTCTGTAAATTTCATTTAGATAATGAAGCAGCAGTATCTAGCGTATTAGATATGAGCTGCATAAAAGTTCATGAAAAAAAATATAAAAGCTTAAATGCAACAAAAGAAAAATAATCAGTGCTAGCTTGAACAAGGGGATTCATTTAAATTTTTATTTTCTTATACTTCAATTTTATTCCTGTTTATGTAAAGCACTTTGAATTGCCACTGTGTATGAAATGTGCTATATAAATAAACTTGCCTTGCCTTGCCTTGCCTAAATAAAACAAGTCATGCAAATGAATGAACAATTTATTTATTTTTTAATCTCTGAAATGTACAATTTGAGAAAAATGGCAACAAATTAACTCTAAATATTTTTTAAAATAGTATATATAATATTAAACTATTATATATTAAAACTGTCACACAGAATTATTATTTTTTCTTCTGAAAAAAAATTATAACGTATATTTAGCACAGTTTATCACCATTTGTACATTTTACACCACAGGTTTTGAATTTAACACTTTTCCGGTGTCTATATGAGTCCCACCAGCCAAGTGGCCAGGTTACACTTTCAAAAGTGTTGAATATATACACCTCTGCAGTGTAAAATATTTTAAACTAAGAGTATAAAATGCACACCACATTAAACATTTTAACACCTGCAGGGCAAATTGTCCAGTGTACATATAAAATAGCTCTTTTCAGGTGTATATATGAGTCCCATCAGCCTAGTGTGTAAGTTACACTTTAAAAAGGGTTGAATATATTCACTTAAACAGATTATATTATTTTATAGTACTGTGTTGACAGTCACGTCAAGTTCCCGTATGAGCAATTAACACTGATGAGGAGTATGGAAAGGCAACACCGGTAATGCACCCTGTAACAGGCACAATTTAACCCACATCAGTGTTAAAAACAGTATGTACACTTGGATTTTACACTATAACACAATACAGGGGCTTACACCAGAAATTCAACACCTCACAATTTACTGTGTGGTATAGGAAATGTACAACTTTCAAACAGTTGACATGTTTTTACCAAAACATTACATTTAAATGTATTATAATAAGCTCATGAATACTTAATTTGCTGTATCCACACAGCAAAAATTCCAGTGTTAAATATACAGTGTGTTTTTCTGGTGTTATTCAGTGTTAAAACCAGAGTACATTTTAATCCACGAGTGTGAAAGAGTGTATATTTAAGAGGTTTTTTTTTTCGGTGTTAAACTTTTAACCCAGTATATGCAGTGTATTTCCCACTAGTGATGGGAGGTCCAGTTTTTTTACTTGAACCGGGTCTTTCGGACAAACAGTGATCAAACCAGTATGTTTTACTTAAACTTGAAACATGTCTTGTTGCGTTTTAAAATGCAAAGAGTTGAATGTATTGAAATTATTTCTGAAAAGATTAATGAACATTTAATAAATGAAAACTATTTTCAACATATTTGATCACTGTTCTGTCACTCACACCAATTGATAAGGTAGGGACAAAGATAATAAATTAACACTTTGAAGGGTAACACACACTCCAGTTCGATGTAAGAATAAACTCTGACTGTGTTAAAATGAACTCTGTGAGTAATGTACAAACTTTACACATTAGAAAGTGTTATTTTAACTCCAAAATGGAGGGAGTCATATGTACACCCAAAGAGTGTTAAGATAAACTCAAATTGAGTTAAATGTACACTCATTTTTTTTGCTGTGCAGCTTTTTGCAATGAAGACATTCGTTTATTTTACTGTGCAAGACCTTCACTTCTGCTATATAGACAAATGACAAGAAGAGTAACAAGTGCTGCTACACATAAACAGTTTTTGACAATGGAAGCTCTGCACAATCAAATTACAAATAGCAGCACCTGCTCTTATTGCTTTAATTAACACAAAGCTATGCTTGCATCAACAAGCATTATGTCCAGAGGATTAAAAAAC
Organism: Danio albolineatus; assembly: GCA_903798035.1. Classification (NCBI taxonomy): domain Eukaryota; kingdom Metazoa; phylum Chordata; class Actinopteri; order Cypriniformes; family Danionidae; genus Danio; species Danio albolineatus. The sequence continues at coordinate 6,755,708 of CAIGQQ010033541.1, read as the reverse complement.
AAACTGAACACCAAAATAGAAAGGTTTAATGTCTACAGCAGCTTTCCTTTATTTGCTTTAAGCTTACAACTAAACCACAGCTGTTTGCGTGCGTAATATTTTCCCATTGGCATTAACCAGCAAATCCGCTACCAGCACCAGATCCATTCAACACACCTTAACGAACAAACATTCATATTAGTTGAGAGGAAGCAAAAGAAAGAATTCCAGTGTAAATCCCATGCTCTGGCTGTCGTCCAGCTTCTGATGCTCCTCACGCCTCTCGCGCCCCCACCAGCAGAGAGAGTCACTGTCTGTGTCTCAGCAGCCCCAGGACGCCCTCTCATTCAGAGCAGCTGTTGTCTGAGAGCTGGAGGCACATCTCTGACACTCCGTCACACTCTCCTCTGCATGCCAAACAGGCCGCGCGTCCTCACGTTCTCATGCTTTCATTAAAAGCAAACATCTTCAATTAAGTCACCACACAAGCGCGCTGAAGGCATGGGATTGCACGATGACCCCCGCTGTTTGATCTGTCAGGCCGCATTAGGTGTGCGACGTCGAAAAATCCGAATTGTTTTTATTCGACGCTCGGTTATTATTCGGAAGGCAGAGCGCGGCCTTCTTTCATTGTCAGTTATGTCAACTTCTGGAGGATAGGAGTGGACATCATGTCCTTGAGCTTTATAGCGAAGCCGCAGTCCAAAGAAAAAAGAAATTCATTACACCTCAGAGCAGACAAGCTACTTCTTTGGTAAACAGAGTGCTGGGTTTTAAAGCTCATGAGACAGGGGACAGATTCCAAACAATCACTGGGGTCTTGCTTTTTTACAAAAATAATGCATTTAATAATAATAATGATAATGGTAACACATTAGTTTAGGGACCAGTTCTCACTAATGTTTTATTACCTGCCTATTATTAAGGTCAGAAGGGCCAAAAAATAAATATAATTGAGAGCCGATAAATATACCAAATTATTTTACATTAAAGCTGGTCATGGATTATTTCCTAATTCATTTCATAATATTCATAAATAAATAGAAAATATTACTTGAATTGTATTAGCTAATGCTGTATAATGATTTTTAAGTGCGTATAACTTATTGCAATAAAAACATAAACAAATACATTTTTTTAGTTCAACACTGAATAAACTCAAGCAGAATCCGCCTTTGCCTTGATTCGCTCACCAAAGTCTCTGCATTGTCCTCTGTCCACCGGTATACATATTTTAAACTAAATCTGATTAATTCAAACCATTTAAACTGAAACATTTAATTTCTTAGCATAGCAATAAAACAAACCAATAAATGGTTGCGTAAAGTTTGAAATGACAATCTCTAAACAATCCCCATCATTCTTTCTCTCCCTCAGATGGGATGGTGGGCCAAATCAAAGTTTACCATGGGCCAACTTTGGCCCGCAGGCCCTAGTTTGAGCATCTCTGATTAAGATATTGGCTGTTTATTAATACTTGTAATGTACATTTGCCTCATGATCTTATTCTGCATCCTTAATCAAACCAAAATTAATAAGCAACAACTGACTAGTTTGAGCTAAAAGTCATATCAATGGTTTGTTGATTGAGAATTGTACCCAAATAAAGTGTGACAAAAAATGTCTATTTAATTTCATCTAAACATATATTTTGGTTGATTATTTGTTAATTTATTAATAATAATATAACTTTCTGGCAGTTGTACACAGTAAGCCTCTGTGTACTCAGCGAACTCATACTGCAAGAGTAGCTTTGGTATGACACTAAGAAAAATTTCCACTTTTATTTAGATTATGTTGCAAAATGTTTTTGATATAATTTGTTGGAATAGGAGCATTTATCATCTTATTACCCTAAGACTCTTTGCAAAATGCTTAATTGTTTTAATCCAAACTTGGGTTAAATACAGACAAACCCAAGGGTTGTCCTAAAAAATTATAAGTAAAAATATGGTCACACTTTATTTTAATAGTCCGTTTGTTGAATTTAAGTTACTTTGCATCTACATACCAACTAATTCTCACTAGATTATAAATAGACTGTTAGGTTGGGGTTTGGGTTGGGGTTAGGGTTAGTGTAAGTTGACATGTACTTGCAAAGTTTCTTATAGTCAGTTAAATGTCTGTTTAGCAGCGTATCAACAGATATTAAGCAGATAGTCTACTAACATTCAAATGGTCCATCAAAAAAAGTGTTAAATCTGATCCAAATCTGGATTGAAACTACCCAGAATGTGTTAATTTTTCATTCATTCATTTATTCATTCATTTTTAAATACTTATTTTTTTAAATTGTCGTGTTTGCTTCGTAAATTTAGCTGTGGAACTGTACTGTAGCTCACAGAATATTCTGCAGTTGTTTTTGTAGTTGTGCTCAAGATATAGCATTAGGATAATATGAAGCTTGACCATAAATTTAATGTAGTGTATTAAAAACGACTGTGCTAATGCCAGACTCGCATAATTTTATTTTTCAATTAAATTCACATGCCATGTAAGTCACATTTAGCATCTAATACATGATTTTAAAAAGGCAACATTCTCACTCAACGATTGTGCTTATTCAATTCTTCAACAATTTCACTAGAGTTTGCCCAAGAGTCGAAATGTTGCACTAAACATTTATAATAAAATTTAAGTAATTATAACATTAGATCTTTGGAGTACGTCACTTGTTTGAAAGTATGACAGTAACTCCAGCAAGTTTAAACTGCAGAACATTTCAATACAAATGATACTAGGTTTTAATATTTACAATGTCTGCAACCTTTACTGCAGCATCTGGAACCAATCACATCAGTTTATAATCAAATATGGGAAAACAGTTTTGTTCTGAGCATGCCAAGTCAACCCTCCACTGCCAGTCCGGTTTCACTGTTAAAGACTTCCACTTAGAGAAATGAGAAAGTTGGACAAAAAATTTACATCCACTTCCAAAACACCGTTTAGAGAAGTTTAAGAAAAAGACTTACTAATGCATTTTTGTTCCCAAAGGAAGTCCTCAGGATTTGTGAGAGCCATTATAGGTCGTATCTAAATGAGCAGTCTCTGAGGCTGCCTACGGTGACAGCTCACACCAGATAAATATTTAAACCACACCAGGTAGAAAGTGGAAAACTAAGAGCACTGCAGTTCAGCAGGATAATTGAGATTTACATAAACAAATATATCATTAAGCAGCTCTACACGTCTTACGCAGGAGTTTTGCAGGAGTGAAAATGACTTCTTTACGCAGCAGCAAAACCATGATACCTTGAAACAATGTTGTGTGTTAGAACATCTGCAAGAAGTGATGCAGTTTATGAAGACATCACTAACAATCTGGAAGTGAATTTTATTAGTGCCAACTTGAATGCAGCTAGTAGCATCAATTAAGATTTGACAATGGTAATCCATACTGTACAACAAAGTATAGCAAAAACATGATTGATGTATATTCTTGTTAACTGCAGTGTAAGCCGTTTTCCTGTGACATTTTGATTTTTTTTTTACGCGTGCGACACTGAAGGTCAAATGCAGGCTTTGAGATAAGGGCATGCCACACATTTTTTTCTATTAAGTGTAGTTTCAGACAGGAGCTCCTCTATAAATCCCATTAGTCTGCCACAGGGGACACGCATACTCCCAATTTCATACATTTTCAAGAGCAGATTGCACGTGTCACAAGAGGGGAAGCCAAATTATTAATCAGATCCATGTTGTGACTGCAGTTAAATGTACAGATGATTATTCATGATGGCTTTTAGTGACTCTGAACAGCTGAATTTACAGTTGAAAATATGAATTCAAACATAAATTTCACAAATCCTAAACAATACATCTTCATTAGGGCTGTCAATCAGTTTTAATTTTATTGAATTAGAAAAATGTGGTGATTATTTAATTAAATTGATTTCATATCGCATAGCAAATTACTATCAATGCAACTTTGTCAGCCAGTTATTAATTGAATTCATTCAAATGGCTTATTCATTCCAGAATGAAGTTAATGGCTCTTTTATGAAGGGGCTGTTGAATCGGTGGTTCACTTGATTTTTTCAAAATGCAGATTCATTAAGAAATGATTCACAACAGTTTTTAAATTAAGTTGCAGTCTTAATGTTTCGCCTTATAAGTCATATTTTTTGTTGAAGAACTAATGAAAATTATTATTTAATTGAATTTGCACTTCTGCTATTCAGCTTCACTCATGTGATATTGCTCAATCATATGTAATAATACAATTAAGAGCCCCAGTATTTTGAATTTGAATTTAACTGAATGTTAAAAGGGCAAATATGTGCCTCCTAAAGGCTTCGCTATCCAGTGAGTAAGTCTCCAGCATCACGTTCATCACCAATCATCTATATGAAATGCAAGATGACTTACACAGGTCTGGAGATGAGTGCATTAACTGCAATCAAAAATGTAATGCATTTTTTTTCACATAATTAATTCAATTAACAAGGTAAACTGACAGCCCCATTAAAAACATTCATTTGACATTTGATGTGTTCAGACATCCAAATATCTACTTTTCTCAAAGATGAACAATACCTCGTCATTTGTTTCTGAATGGAAAAGAAGATATTTTGAGGAATGCTAGTGCTGGTAAGAAAAATATACAATTAAAGTCAGTAGGTGCAAGCCACCAGCATTTTTTCAGTATATCATCATCAGAAAGAAATTCAAATAGGTTTTAATTATGTGAAGGATGAGTAAATGATGCAGATTTAGTTTTTTTGGTGAACGATCCCTTTAAAGTTTAAGGGTATAGCATTTTCCTAAGTATTTTAGAATTGATAGAATGTTCTATTAATATGTCCTTTTTTAATGTCTCTCTTTTCCTGTATGCAGGCATCAGCCAGCAGTGTTAAACGGCACTTCTCTAAAATGTTTCCAACCACCTCACATATTCATGAGTACAACACAAACACATTAAGCTACTTGCAGCGAGCAGAACATTTCCACCTTTCAACCTGAGTAAGTTCACATTCAGAGCTTGCCGCTCCCCCAATTAAAGTGTGACATTGTTCCGTGGCGACAACAAGATTAATCGTGCGACAGTAGCTTCTTGAATTAGATATATCAGGGCTCTCGAAACACCCCTTTCAAACTGGTCTTTCCTAGGGATTGCCATATTAATCTCCCCGCTCTTTTCATTCTTCAGCGGGGAGCTCATCTGCTCGGTCCCTGCGTGCCATGAATCAAGCATTTGTGACTCGCATACAGAGGAAGTTTCCTCCGGCTGTTCTCTCACGGTAATCCCTGACAAACGTCTGCTTCCCAAAGAAACTCACATTTAGCCTGATTTTTTTGGTGGGTTATGACGCACACAGCGGGGGACAAGCACCCTTGCCTGTGTTTGGAAGAAGTCAACTGGACATCGGGGATAACATTTGACCTTGGGGAATTTTATTAGTACCATTGCAGAGATAATAAAAGAATATTGTCCCACTGTTGGTGATCTTTGAGGCAGCCAGGGGTTTCTTTTATGACGCCTTTGTGGCAATTGATCTGTCTTTCTGCTTTAATATTTCCCAAACGGCGCCTTCAGAGAGAGACGATGGATGTAACAGGGAAGGCGGATGACAGAAAGTGTTGTACAAACAAACAGTAGTAAAGACAGGCTTCATTAATATCATGAGAATGATTAATCAGTGCACGCAGTCGTCTCCTTCACCTGCTTAATTCAAGGTCAAAGCCCATAAAATATCAATGAATCGCTTAATTAAATGCTCTGTGTTGTTAGGCGCTATAATAAGAGCACTCATCTATAGCATAAGCAGGCAAAATTAAATAGGCAATTGAAGGTTGCTTTTTTTTTTTTTTTAACTGTAATCGCTTCGACGCTGTAGAACAACCCAAAGAGCCCCGTCCAGCAGCTCTCTGAATAAAGCATGAGGTTTGTCCCCAGGGTCACCTTGCAGGAAACAATAATGGTCAGGCTGCCTGCATAAACTCCTGGTTGAGAAGGATGGGCTGAATCTGCTCAGACAATGGCCAGCATAGTGGATCCTTGTAGACAATGAATTAGCAAAAGTTTCAAGCCCGGATAATAGAATAGCGCAGTGCAATTTACCTCGTGACAGAAGGGAGTCTGAAGGGCTTACTTTCTGTCCATTAGGTCAAGGTTTTATGTTGGCAGTGTCTGCGTATAAGAGCATCTAAAATGGAGCCGAATTGCCTACCCGAAGGAAAGAGGAGCGTTTGAAAATCTGGACACTTACACAAATAACCTTGCAATGGGAAAGAACAGAGCAACTGATTGCAAATTATAACTGTGCCAGTCTTGTGCTGCATATCATCTAGCATTGTTCACAGTGATGAAAAATACTGGGTTACTGAGAACTCCATTAATATTTTCTTCTATATTCCATGATAAGTCTATGATATTGCTCAGATTTAAAATATATATAGACTCTAATATTGCCAGGTTGGTTTAATCAAATCATGCAAAAAATAAGGCAAAAAATAGTATTTAAAATACTTTGTAAATGTAACTAAATGGTTAAGCTTGTCTATATTTGACCCAAATTTGGTTGAATCACAGCCCAGCATTTTTTAGAGAGAAATGATCCCTCGAAAGTCTTAGACATCTGCTATCGAAAAACATTATGTAGACATTCCATTGGCTGTAAGTAACTTTAAAATGACATGTACACTATTAGAATATTAATAGACTGCTTGGATAACTATTGTAATAATTTACTCACTCTCCACTTGTTTCAAAAGCTTCAGATTTTATTGTCTGTTGAATATAAACATACACCTAAAGAACGCTGGAAACCAGTAGCCATTAGTCTAGACTCTATAGTATTTTATATCACTTTGATGGTCAACAACAGATAAGATACTGACTTAAAATAACATTGCCAATATGTCAATTTATTACACCAACCCTTAACAGTTTACTACTAATCATTTATTCATTCATTTTCTTGTTGGTTTAGTCCCTTTAATAATTTGGGGTTGCCACAGCGGAATGATCCACCAACTTATCCAGCATATGTTTTACACAGCAGATACCCTTCCAGCTGCAGACTATTACTGGGAAACATCCAGATACACTCATTTACACACATACACTATAAGGAAAATTTAGCCTACCTGATCCACCTGTGCCACTTGTCTTTGGTCTGTGAGGAGCACTTGGAGGAAACCCCATGCAATCCCGAGGAGAACATGCAAACTCCAAAAAAAAAAAAAAAGAGAGAAGAAAAAAAAAACAGCATGTCTAAAGGGCACCTTACAAAACATTTCTGATATTTTCAAGACTTAAGACAATGTATTAATAATCCACAGTACCCTGCATTAGTTATGCTCTACAAATATTCCACAATAATCTAAATAATGGTAGCAAATATGCTGTTGAACATTTCCTAAATATAATAGTTCAGACAAATGTGTACTGGGCGCCACGGTGGCGTAGTGAGTAGCACATTCGCCTCACAGCAAGAAGGTCACTGGTTCGAGTCCCAGCTGGGTCAGTTGGCATTTCTGTGTGGAGTTTGCATGTTCTCCCTGTGGTTGCGTGGGTTTCCTCCGGGTGCTCCGGTTTCCCCCACAAGTCCAAAGACATGTGGTACAGGTGAATTGGGTAGGCTAAATTGTCCGTAGTGTATGAGTGTGAATGTGTGTGTATGGATGTTGCCCAGAGATGGGTTGCAGCTGGAAGGGCATCCGCTGCATAAAAAATATGCTGGATAAGTTGGCGGTTGATTCCGCTGTGGCGACCCAGGATTAATAAAGGGACTAAGCCGACAAGAAAATGAAGGAATGAATGAAATGTGTACTGTTGAATTCATTGTTGAATTATGTGTTTAAGACAAATATTTGTAATCCTTTATCAGCACTAGTTAAAACACATATTTGTACAAATAAATCACTTCATAACTTCAGTCAGTTGTTTGAAATGAATACTTTTTTGAGAAGAATCCATGGGCAAGTAATTATTCATTAATTAAAGTAGTTCAATCTGTTTATAATGTAATGCTATGGGGATTTTCTGGGTTACGTCTTTGTGGGTATTTGAAGTTTCCATGTGAGACTCCTCTGGCATTTAGAGAAGAATTAATACTGATCACAAAACTTGCATGACAATTGCAGTTTTGCAATTTTATTTTGATTAAATCACCCAGCCCTAACTCCAGTTCACAGTAGTTAAGATTTGAAGTGGATCAAAAACTTTTAATCAAAGCTGTCCTAAAACTACTGAACAATACCTATTTTTGCTTTAGGACAATTTTTGGAAAAAACAATTTATCCACTTCAAATGTTGAGTACTGTAATCCACCTTAAACTCCACCAATACCAAATACCAGCATTTCTGATATTCTTCAAACTAACTCTACACAATACTGCAATGAATGACACACTGATGTTGCTATGCTGCAATGAGCTAAATGATCTGCTAGACAACTCTACTACTAATACTACGCTCTGCAATACTCTACTCCAATAAAATGATTCTATCAATACTACCCTATCAATTAAAGGTAGCAGACATTACACTCATTACAGTCAGCAGAATCTCTAAAGGGCATTGTGAAAAACAAAACGTAACCAACATTTCTAATATTTAGAAAAACTGAAGAAAGTGCCAGAACAGAAATCCTAAAATTCAACATCAGCTCATTCATAAAAATACCTGAAGGATGAGTCACCTTCCATGAGGGTGACTTGTGGACACGGACATCAACAACCATTTCATAAAAACCATTTATCCATTTCGGTCGACCTAATCTGTCAACAAAGTCATCCAGAATCCTTTTAAAGGCAGATAATTGAGTCTGCTTAAAAGGTAAAGTGTATTGAGGCATGTGGAGGAGGTACATACAAATACAGCCATCAAGGTTTCAGGCATTTAGTTACTAAACGCACCAGTGTTTTCTTAATTGTGTTTTCAAAGCCCACAAGGCACCCTGGTCAAATCCTAAAGAACATCTTAATTGCATGCATGCAATTAAACTTAATTTGCTCAGCGCAAGATGTAAAGTTGAAAATGTGAGAGGGTAAAAAGCTATACTGTAAAAAACAATTGTTACATTATTTCACATTTTACGGCCATTAAATAACAGATATTTACTGTAAAATGACAGATGTAAAATGACAGAAATTTCCTTAAATTTAAATTTCTGGTACATTTCTGTAATTTACCGTGTTATTTTATGTTAAATGTCTGTAATTTAACAGCCGTCATTTTGAGTTTTTTTTTCAGCACCCCAGCTGCCAGAAAAAAAAAGTAAAATAACCGATTTTTTTACAGTTTATGTCAAACTAAGGCAATTTTATGTTTATTGTATGACATACATTTTATATAGTATATTATAATACACGGTATACACGGTAAAATAAATCCGTAATTTTACAGTTTATTTCTGGCAGCTGGGGTGCCGGAAAAAAAGTAAAATAAATTTACCATAAAATAACCATAAAAATACCATAAAATAACGCCTAATAAATTACAGAAATTTTCAGAAATTTAAATTTAAGGAAATTTCTGTAATTTAATATCCGTTATTTTACAGTATTTTTCTGTAATTTAATGGCGTTTAAGTTTTTTTTCCAGCACCCTGGCTGCCGGAATAAAAAATAAAATTATGGATTTTTTTTACAGTGTATATTTTGTATATACACTTTTTATATTGTATATTTATGCTGTACAACATATGTTTATTGTATGACTTGTACAAGTATTTAAGCTATTTATCAAAGCATTCTCCTGGATAGGCTTGAAAATTATGTTGCTGTTAATAGGACAGCAATAGCATGGTTCGAATCATACTGCTGTCAATTTGTAGCAGTCAATTAAGAGGCATGATCAAAAGTACACAATGGGATACCACAAGGCTCAGTACTTGGACCCTTGATTTTCACATTGTATACTCCAAACCAATCAACAATACTGCACAACACTCCATTAATACCCTACAATAGACCACAATACTCCATCAATACGCACAGGCAAAAGTTTATAATTGCATGACATATATATATATCCATTTAAGCATATTTGTGAATGTGTTTGTCTGTTTGGCAGTGGGAAAAAAATCTGTCGGGAGGGTCAAGGAAACTTAAAAAGGACGTATTGTCAAGACAGTTCTGCAACATGATTCCTGTGGGTGTGCAAAGATATCACCTCTCTCACTACATGAGAGGCTTGGGAGAAACTCCCGTCAGGTTTTGGAAACCTCAGACAGGAACAAGAGCAGAATCTAAAGAGAGCAGGCTTCTTTTCTCTGAGTGATGAGAATTTTCCATTATACTGGCGAGCCATAAATGGATTTGTGCCAAAGATGTCTGAAAGAACAAACAAAGTGAATTAGACAGATGTCGCTGAGCTCTTCCAAAAGACTGATGCTCAATAAATTGCTGAATCTTGATTCATTTCCTAAGTGCAACTTTTTTGCATATAGACACATACTGTGCTGTCCTGGCGAGAAGGTTGTACAATTTTACATATGACCTGCATATTTCTGCTAAACTGAATGCAAGTTTAGGGCAGAGAGTCACCTGACAGACACAGAGATCTGGAGGGAAAAACGTTCAAGGAATACAAAACACAGAGCCATCAAGTTTCTATCAGTTTCAGGCCACAAGTAGATCGCCTCTCAAAGAAAGAACAACAAATAATTGTGAAAAAGCAGCACATTTTGGCCATTTGCAACAGAAAGCACCTGCTGCAGTATTATTACCCAAGACAGTGCTATTAAAAGACCATGTCAAATGAGCAGCTTACTGAAGATGCGTACAATACAGGCATGACAGTAAGCCCGCATTATGAACACTCTGCTTTAGCAGAATATTCACCCCAAATTTAACCTTTGTTTATATGAAGCCAGTATGAATAATACTTTAGAAAGGTTTTCTCAAAGTAAGTTTAGTGCATGCAGAATCTCTTATGTTGGTTTAACACAACAGCTTTGTTACATAAAACAAACAAAGGTCTCTTTTAAATCCTGTGTAACCATTTACAATGGGGAAGTAGTATTCATGATTAAACTTACAGTTTACTGCTTATTAATAGTATATAATAACAATAATTTAGTTAAATAATAATAATTTTAAGTTAAAGTAAAGGGTAGGATTAGAGAATGTAAAATATGGTGGCCATGTAGTTTAAGGCATTATTAATAAACAGTCACTATGCAATCTAATACACAATTAGTCCACATACTAAAGCATTGACATACTGTATCAAGAAAACAATATAAAGCTTTTTTTATGCTTAAAAGACAACTTTATCACTTGAAGCAGTAAAAGACACGACGCTCAGATATTAAAATAACAATGCCAATATTGCAAATCTGAAAACCAGATTATGTGAAAATGAAAAATATAATTCATTATAAATTCAGAGGAGAAAATTGTTCAGAGCGATTCCATTGCAAATCTCAAACTGGCCATCAAAAACGGTTTTCACTAAAATAGCTAAATCTTTTCTAAGTTTTTTTTTTGTGTGTTAGCAAGTATTTTACAGTACCTTAAAAATACTCAAATGTACGGTGGCCGAGAGAGCTTAATGTGCTGCAATTTAAGAGAACACATACAATTACAAAAAACACCAGCAAATTGAGAAGAAATTGTTTCATGAAGACATGCTGCAACGCATGCGCATAAAAAACTTGCATTTGCATTTTGCACAATGCAGACAAATTAATAAAGCATACTGCAATTTCTCACAGCACAAACAATTTACAAAACCATGCTGCATTTTCTCACAACACTTTCAAATAGCACGGAACACAATGGAAATGTTTCAAGAGGACCCAAATACGTGACGAAGCTGGCTATTTACAGTAGGTTATTGTTATTTAGGCTAATAAAATGCAAAAGACAAGGGAATCAAGATGCACAGTAAAAAAAATGTAAAAAAAAAAAAATCTGTAATTTTACAGTTTATTTGCGGCAGCTGCGGTGCCTGTAAAAAAAAAAAAAAAAAAAACTTTAAATAACGGCCGTTAAATTACAGAAATTTACCGTAAAGTAACAGGTATTAAATTACAGAAATTTACCAGAAATTTAAATTTAAGTAAAATTTCAATAATTTAATATCCATTATTTTATGGCATATTTCTGTAATTTAATGGTCGCTATTTTATGGGGGGTTTTGGCACCCTAGCTGCCGGAAATAAACCGTAAATTTACGGATTTTTTTATAGTGTGCTTAAATGAACAACAACAACATTCATTCATTCATTTTCTTTTCGGCTTAGTCCCTTTTATTAATCCGGGGTCGCCACAGCGGAATGAACCGCCAACTTATCCAGCATTTGTTTTACGCAGCGGATGCCCTTCCAGCCACAACCCATCTCTGGGAAACACATCATACATTCACACTCATACACTACGGACAATTTAGCTTACCCAATTCACCTGTACCGCATGTCTTTGGACTGTGGGGGAAACCGGAGCACCCGGAGGAAACCCACGCAACCACGGGGAGAACATGCAAACTCCACACAGAAATGCCAACTGGCCCTGCTGGGGATCGAACCAGCGACCTTCTTGCTGTGAGGCGAACGTGCTAACCACTCGGCCACCGTGGCGCCCACAACAACAACAACAACAAAAAACACCTTTCAAAGATTACCTACAACTTTACTGAGCAATAGTCATGGCATAGCAGCTTGAAACATTTCCGTTCCATTGTTTTTGCAAGCATTGTGAGAAAATGTAGCATTTTTGTAAATTATTTGTGCTGTGAGAAACGGATGAGGATCATTTCTTAATTTGCTGGTGTTTTTTTGTAATTGCATGTGTTTTCTTAAACTGCAGCACATTAAGCTCTCTCTGCCACCGTACAAACGTCTCTGTCAGTGTTCTTAAACAATTATATTTAATGTATCAAAGTCACACAAGTGGCAATTTCACGTCTGTCAAATCCATAACGAAGAGGTGTCACATAATTTTTCTTCATCAATGCAAAAATGTCAAATAAAATAAGCTAACTCTTTTTTGCTCACATCCATGAACTTTTTTGGTCACATCCATAACAAGTGTTTATTTTCCTCACTTAAAATCTAAAAAAATGTTTACAGATTGATATATTTCTGATCCTATAACTCTTTGATCAGTTGTTTTGGAAAATATAAACAGATTTTTCTATATAATGTTAACATATAGTTTCTCTGTGAACTTATGTTTTGAGTTTTTACTGCAAATGTCATATCCATAATGCGGGGATTGCCCTTCAGTAGTATTAAGCCCAATTATTTTATGAGATGATGATAATGACTCAACATGATAAAAAATATTACAAACCCCATTATGAATACAAACTTCATACTGTATAAAGCTGAAAATTTGGGGGAAAAAAATTATACTAGGGAAGTCAATGGATTCCAACATATTTTCAACATATTTTGTTTACTCAACAGACACATGAAACTCATAAAAGATTTCGAACAACTTGAGGGTGCAAATAGCAAGTAAATTTGAACTATTTCATATCTTATAGGCCAATGTGATCACCTGTACAGTATATAGATTTCAGTACGATCTTTGTTTTTTACTTGGGCCATTATTTTCTAAATAACAAACCCCAGTTTTGATCACTAATGACACAAGCTAGTGCAGCAGGTCTTCAGAGATATCCGTTATGAACTCGTATCTCTTATGACCTGTGAGCTTATAATGTCACCGCAGAGAACACCACTGACCTTTTGCAGTAGATAGCAGTTATGAGAAAACTACTCTCGCTTTCATTTTCTGTTCCATTCAGCCCCAACACACATTCACAACTGACTATGCATAAAACGCATTATGCAGTTTGACATTATGACTCCACAGTTTTTAAAAAGACTCTATGAATGATACTGACATCAGAAATTGAGCATCAGTACATTCCTTTTGGGACACATCTAAATTCAGCAGATGAAGAACCTCGAAAATGACCCTGTTTTTCATCTCGTCTTTGAAATGATCATTCGACACTTTAGAGGAATGTGAGTAATAGGGTCAAGCTGCAGTTGTCCTTTCCATGTGAGATTTCTCCATGAGAAGCGGATCAGCAGCCCTCAGACTCTGGGAAACGCACCACTTCCCTTAAATGCCATTAGCTGACAGATACGACAAAATGCAGAGACACTGATATGATTATTGTGCAATTCAGCCCATCCACGGTCTTTTGGCCTTGAATGTTTACAGGTCAAATTCTGCTGCACACACAAGTGCACAATAAATGGTTTGAGGTTATATGTTGTTGTTGTTGTTGTTGTTTTAAAATCTTTTCATATCACTTAAGCACACACACACATATAACAGTCAATATGTCCAGTCAGTCCTCTCCAGGGCGGCGCGTATTGTGCCCGTCTGGTACAGCTCTCATCCAACATTAATTGAACTGAGGGACACTGAGGACTTTTAGGGCATGGTATTTTATGCCGTCCTGATAGGACACTGGAAGAGCAAGAGAAGTGAATTGCTTTGAAGTGATTCATTTGTGGAGGACAGCGTGTCATTCATCACCAATGCCACATCCAGTATATACAAGTCTTCACTCTATAAACAATGGATGGCTTATATAGTGGCAGTTTTAAGCATCACTAATCCCCTGTGACTTGTTTATCTTACACATAAATGTGCAAGATTTAATTAATTTTACAAAATAGAATCAATCCCTGCTGAAAAAAACAGCTTACACAAGCTTAGGCTGGTTTTAGAGGGGTTTTGGCCATTCCAGGCTGGTTTCCAACCATTTCCAGCCTGGTCTTAGCTGGTTAGACTGGGAGATGACCAGCTAAAACCAGTTTGACCAGCCTAGCTAGCCTGAGAGCCCAGCAAAAACCAACTATGTCCAACTTAAACCAGTCCGGTCAAGCTGGTTTAGGCTGGTCAATGGAAACCAGCCTGAAAATGGCCAAAACCCCTCTAAAACCAGCCAATCAGCTTAGTTTTTTTTTCAGCAGGAATGCCACAGAACAACTTGAATTTACAGAGTACAGTTTATTTCTCCATCAATTATCTACAGTTAGTCCTCTGTGTCCTTTAGAGGGTACATTTTCATTTAGATTAAAATGTCATGTTTGGGGCCTGAAATGCAGTTTTAAAAACAATTTTAATGTGGATTTTTTTGTAGATTAGATTTTTCTCAATATTCAATATATTCATTGGATTTGCTCTTCAGTGTTTGGGCTTTCAGCAGTGACATTTACATTATTACACTGTACTGAACTAAACTGAAATTCAACTGTGAAAGCTGCACTGAAGCAGTTTCAATTTACTAGAACTTCATCTGGTAACACTTTATTTTGATGGTCCATTTGAGTATTAGTAGACTGTCTACTTAATATCTGTTGATACTGACATTCAACAGACATTTACTGATGATAAGAAACTTTGCAAGTACATGTCAACTTACACTAACCCTATCCCTAACCCCAACCTAACAGTCTACTTATACTCTAAAGATAATTAGTTGCAATGTAACTTAAATTCAACAACGGACCATCAAAATAAAGTGTGACCCTCCATCTATGTTAAGCTGCTTTGACAATCTACATTGTAAAAGAGCTATAGAAATAAAGATGAATTGAATTGAATTCTTACTGATACCATTAAAACACAAAGCCAAATTTAGTGGAAATTATAACATGATATACATGCATGGGTGCTTGACAAACAAAACAACAATGGCAGATTACAAGACAGCATGTGCACAGGTGAAATGATGTCTTATGTCTATTCATAAGGAAATTATGCCAACTGCAGACCTGATATTCATATTAAATATTACACATACAGTATATGGCATGGATATGTGTCAATGGCAATCAAACTTTTTAAAGACGTTAAGGAAACATAACTTTCCAAGTACCCTTTTATAAAATACATCAGTTAAAGAAAGATAGATCATTAAATTGATTAATTGAAAAAACAATAAAAAATGTAAAAGCACAACTGAGGTGTACTTTCAATTAAGTTGCTGTACTTTCTAGAAGGCAAAAATGAAGTCAGCATTGCATTATTATGTGCTCTGAGATATACAGTGCTCTGTGTAAAAGAGTACACCCATCACAAATCTCTGTTTTAAATTAATATGTGGGCGCCACGGTGGCGTAGTGAGTAGCACGTTCGCCTCACAGCAAGAAGGTCGCTGGTTCGATCCCCGGCTAGGCCAGTTGGCATTTCTGTGTGGAGTTTGCATGTTCTCCCCGTGGTTGCGTGGGTTTCCTCCGGGTGCTCCGGTTTCCCCCACAGTCCAAAGACATGCAGTACAGGTGAATTGGGTAAGCTAAATTGTCCGTAGTGTATGTGTGTGAATGACAATGTATGGATGTGTTTCCCAGAGATGGGTTGTGGCTGGAAGGGCATCCGCTGCGTAAAACAAATGCTGGATAAGTTGGCGGTTCATTCCGCTGTGGCGACCCCGGATTAATAAAGGGACTAAGCCGAAAAGAAAGTGAAAGTGAAATTAATATGTTCTATAGCACGCTTTACAATAATATATTTGTGCATATACATTAGATTAGTCAGTACCAAAGTGGACACAGACAAAACTGGAACTAATCTAACAAGAAAAAGACAGTCCAAAAATTACACATCCAAATTAATATGATGGGGAAAATACAGTTTAAAGAATAATAATAATATTAATAATAAATAGGAAAACAATATGAAATTCAGTTGAACATTTGTAGTTTGTATTTTTTTACAATAACAAATAAAGCTTGTTAGAATTTAAATGTAATATTTTTCTATTAAAGATGTTAGGTGACCAAACTCTTGTTTTAATGAATTTAATTGTTTAAAAAATGTTTTGTTTAAATGCACTAAAATATATTGCATATGTTCACTAAGAAATTAATAAAAATATAATTATTTAAAAGGGTTGTACTAGTTTATGCTGATAAACTATATATATATATATATATATATATATATATATATATATATATAATAAAACCAGTTGCCCTAAACGATTGTTTATGGTGCAAACATCACAAACGCGTTTTAGTTCCACGGTTTCCACATCAAATTCTTTAAATTTAACAGTATTCAGATTTGGGAAGAGAAAAGCTAGCTAAAAATATAAGCATAAAACTTAATTAGAAAGAAATTATAGTGGGATTTACTATAACCGCCAAACCATGCTAAAAAAATTCAAAGCAAAATAGCAGTATATGTTAAACATGCTATAAACACACTCTTCTCTCTCTCAATGAGCACCAATTCAATTGCAGGCATGCTTGACATTAAATGCAGCAAATAATTCACAAAATGTTTTAAACTTGTGAATAATTCCAGAAAATACAGTAAATTCCAAAAGGTTAGTTGCCCATGGCCATGTAAATGAGTTGGCACTAATGAAGTAAAATAGCGATGCCAGCGGAAAGTGGTTATACCAGATGTGAGAAGAGATTAGATGAGGCTAAATGAAAAGTAGCAGCCAATCTGATCCGACGGGCTTGATGAGAACTGTACACCGGCGCCGTCATTCCAGAGCAACTCTAAGTAAATTATTGTAACAGTTGAAGTGCTTTAATTGCATCATGAGGGCATTTAGAGACTGTGGGGGTCCAGTAGGACTTCAGAACTCATGTGAGCAAAACACAGAGCTGACAGTAAACAAGGACAGTCAAGGGCAACATCCAAGCTGTGATATCTGCAATGAGGCAGCAGTGCTCATAATGACGGCAGAAAACAATTCCGCCAACCAGCACAATCTGCTTATGCTTTTCTTGATGTTGTCTTCAATACGAACTACTTTAAATAAAGAAAACCTCAAATTCCCCTAAGGTTGAGATTAGCCCAGCCAATAGCAGCAGTGCTCAGTATGGCTGGGCTTTTTGTTGTTGTTGTTGTTTTTGCATTCAACAAATGTTTGTCTTTGAAAAACAATAAAGCAAATACACAATGGTTTTATAGATCTGAAGCCTTTGCGATGGCATCATTGTACTGTTTTAAACAAACATAAGTTTTTTAGTTTTGATAGTTTCATTGATTTTAATTATTGCAAATTGGTTTTCAAATGTTTGAACAATCATATACCATTGCTGTTTACTGAGCTAATCAGTAGGTAATCTGCTGGAAGACTAAATATAAATGTAAACAGTAATCAGTAAACACACAAGCAAAATTAATGGTGATTGTCTTGTTCCAAAGTGTAAGACCTTCTTTGGTCAATCTGTCTTCTCTGAGAAGGAAACAAAACCTAAAATGTTTTACCTGCTGACCTAAAATTGGAAAATAATGTAAATCTAGTACTGGTTAAACAAGCGTTTACATAAATATTCTATTATTAGCCAGCCTGATATCACAAAGAAACATAACTATTTTACGTTTTGTCAGTTTAGTGGCTACTTCAAATTCGTTTCATTCAGACAAACAAAAATGCACGATTTTAAAAAAGGGGGCGCCCAACCCCACCCCTAAAACCAACCATCATAGGGGATAAGCATTCATTCATTTTCTTTTTCGGCTTAGTCCCTTTATTAATCCGGGGTCGCCACAGCGGAATGAACCGCCAACTTATCCGGCATTTGTTTCACGCAGCGGATGCCCTTCCAGCCACAACCCATCTCTGGGAAACACATCCATACATTCTCATTCACACACATACACTATGGACAATTTAGCCTACCCAATTCACCTGTACCGCATGTCTTTGGACTGTGGGGGAAACCGGAGCACCCGGAGGAAACCCACGCAACCACGGGGAGAACATGCAAACTCCACACAGAAAGACCAACTGGCCCAGCCGGGGATCGAACCAGCGACCTTCTTGCTGTGAGGCGAACGTGCTAACCACTCGGCCACCGTGGCGCCAGGGGATAAGCAAATCATACTAAATTGTACAAATGATATTGTACGAATTCATACAAATTTACCACAAAATCAAAAAAATTACAAATTGTCGTGAGATAGTGTTGCATTAGCTTATTGTTTGATCATGCTGTTATCGTACACATAGTTATTGTACACTCACCGGCCACTTCGTGGACCATCTTTTGCCTTCAGAACTGCCTTAATCCTTCATGGCATAGATTCAACAAGGTACTGGAAATATTCCTCAGAGATTTTGGTTTATATTGACATGATAGCAGCACACAACTGCTGCAGATTTGTTGGCTGCACATTCATGATGCGAATCTCCTGTTCCACGATTGCTCTATTGGATAGAGATGTAGTGACTGTGGAGGCCATTTGAGTACAGTGAACACCAGAAAATGGGTACTCTATGGTCATAAAGGGATGGATATTGTCAGCAACAATACTCAGGTAGGCTGTGGTGTTGACACGATGCTCAATTGGTACTAATGGGCCCAAAGTGTGGCAGGAAAATTTCCCCCACACCATTACACCACCATCACCAGCCTAAACTGTTGATACAAGGCAGAATAGATCCATGCCTTCATGTTGTTGATGCCAAATTCTGACCCTTCTATCCAAATGTCGCAGCAGAAATCGAGACTCATCAGATCAGGCAACGTTTTTCCAATCTTCTATTGTCCAATTTTGGTGAGTCTGTGCAAATTGTAGCCTCAGTTTCCTGTTCTTAGCTGACAGGAGTGGCACCCGGTGTAGCCATCCGCCTCAAGATTCGATATGCTGTGCTTCAGAGATGCCCTTCTGCATACCTCGGTTGTAACGAGTGGTTATTTGAGTTACTGTTGCCTTTCTATTAGCTGGAACCAGTCTGGCCATTCTCTTCTGACCTCTGGCATCAACAACGCATTTGCACCCATAGAACTGCCGCTCACTGCTATTCTCACTTTTTTGGACCATTCTCAGTAAAACCTAGAGATGGTTGTGTATGAAAATCCCAGTAGATCAGTAGTTTCTGAAATACTCCAACCAGCCTGTCTGGCACCAACAACCATGCCACGTTTAAAAACACTTAAATCACCTTTCTTCCCCATTCTGATGCTCGGTTTGAACTGCAGCAGTTCATCTTAACCATGTCTAAACGCCTAAATGCATTTTGAGCTGCTGCCATGTGATTGGCTGAATAAAAATTTGGGTCCCACTTTATATTAAGTGTCGCTTATACCTGTGAACTTACATGGTAATTAGATGTGTAAGTAGTATGTAACTACAGTGTATGTACACACTGGTACATAGTATTTACTTGTGTAATACTGGTGTAACTACACTCATGTAACAACCCACTGAATAGTATGTGTAAGTACAAATTTGTAACAGGACATTGGTAACAACACTAGGAAAGTACACATCTGTAACAAGAGTTATGTAAGTGCATTTAGTAACAACAATATGTACTTGCAGATGTTTTCCCACTTCCACACCTGATTGCAGATCATGTACTTGTGAACACTGTATGGCAGAACTAATGCTGCATTAGAAGGTTTCACCTTGTGATACCAGTGTACTAACATGGTGACTCCACAGGAACTGTCCAATCAATATAAAGTGTAAAATGGTCACAAATTACTTCATACATTCATTCATTTTCTTTTCGGCTTAGATGGGTTGGAGCTGGAAGGGCATTCGCTGTCTAACATATGCTGGATAAGTTGTCGGTTCATTCTGCTGTGGCGACACCAGATTAATAAAGGGACTAGGCCGAAACGAAAATGAATTTTATTTTACACTTTATATTGTGGACCGTTCCTGTGGAGTTACCATGTAACTACACTGTTATTAAAGTGTTGCATAGAAGATATTTCTACAAGTTACACAGTAATGTATGACCATTTTACACTTTATATTGATTGGACAGTTCCTGTGGAGTCACCATGTTAGTATCACAAGGTGAAACCTTCTAATGCAGCATTAGTTCTGCCATACAGTGTTCACAAGTACATGATCTGCAAACAGGTGTGGAAGTGGGAAAACATCTGCAAGTACATATTGTTGTTACTAAATGCACTTACATAACTCTTGTTACAGATGTGTACTTTCCTAGTTTTGTTACCAATGTCCTGTTACACATTTGTACTTACACATACTATTCAGTGGGTTGTTACATGAGTGTAGTTACACCAGTATTACACAAGTAAATACTATGTACCAGTGTGTACATACACTGTAGTTACATACTACTTACACATCTCATTACCATGTAAGTTCACAGGTATAAGCGACACTTAATATAAAGTGGGACCAAAATTTGCATTAACAAGCAGTTGGACTGGTGTACCTAATAAACATGGCTGGTGAGTGTACTTAAAGAATGATAATTGTGCATGTATATACATTATGTTTTATCTTTTTTTAACTGTGTTGTAATTAATTATTTTTATTTAAGTATTTTAAACAACAAGCTTCCTTTGGATAGTTGTTGAAAATTATGAATATGAAATATATGCTGAAAATGTCTGCTATAACACCTAAACAAATGCATAGTTTGTAAAAAAAAAAAAAAAAAAAAACGAAGCTACAATTACATGTATTTCCACTTTTCCTATACGAGGATACTGATGGCAGTGCAATACAAAGAAAGTTACTTTTGTTGAAGAATGAAGTCATTAATGTTTGACCCGACTGACCTTTAATAAAATATTCACAACAGTGTCCTGAAGATAAAGGGACGTTTAGAGACATGACGAAAATTTCTTATTTCAATATGTCAGACTGATTTCATGCTTTGACTGATTGGAGACTTATTTGCATTATGTCATAGTTCTGCTCTCCTGGGAGGCAAAAATTCTTTAGCCGAGCACATTAGGTGGAAGATTTATGCATTCAACAGGAATCTCATGCAAAATACATTCTTAAATAAAACACCTCAGCTCCTTGAGCGATATCTGTATACTTAAAACAATGCAAATGCTCGGATTATTCATATGATTTGAAGAGAATTGTGTTAAATGTTGCAGCATCCACAAAACAGGTTAAAATATGTGTACCCCATTCATTCAGTTTAGTTGTATTAATTCGTATCAGTGTATCAACAGATTTTACAATGATAATTACTAAGACCCAACTAGCGAGGCTTAGCAATTTGAGATCCAGAAGAATAAGGCCAAACTATCACATAGCTTAAATTATAAGTACCTGTTTTAAATTATCTAGACTCGCTGAGCTCTTTAATGGGTTAATTTATCTGAGTTGCCTTTGTTTGATAGAACCCAAATCATTACCGAGCTGAAATGAATCATTGCCCTCTATATGACACCATCCAGGTCATAAATCTCAAGCAAATATGCTTTTGTGGAGCCATTTGTAGTAGGAAATTTAATTTAGAGTAATACATTAAAATTCTGTTGACAATAGACATTAGACCAGAATGGGAGGTACAAGAAGTCTTGTGGCTATGCGTTAAA
The DNA here is from genome assembly GCA_903798035.1 of Danio albolineatus. Lineage (NCBI taxonomy): Eukaryota > Metazoa > Chordata > Actinopteri > Cypriniformes > Danionidae > Danio > Danio albolineatus. The sequence continues at coordinate 6,733,518 of CAIGQQ010033541.1, read as the reverse complement.
TAATTAGGGTGACCAAGCACTCGTACAGTTATATATTTCTGCTGTTTTCTTTTTTGTTTTGTGGGTATATGTCTGTTGTGAGTATATTATTATAAAAAAATTAAATAAAGGCAACCTAAAAAATGCATCGACATCACATTAAGTCTTTTAGCACACGCTTTTGTTGAAGGTGACTTACAAAAGAGGCATTCAGTGAGACAACAAGAAGAGCCAATACACACAAGAAGTGCTAATTTACAAAGCGCTTAGAGAAATACATCTTTCTTAAAATCTATGTACTGCCAAGTGATGAAACAAGTATTATTTTCTGTCATATAAGAGCAAGATTAAATACAAAATGATCATCCAGTGGCAATAATCTCTTGATTTAATTGCAGTTGGAGAAGGCGAGAGACAATGGACGTTAAATAGAGAGTGTCGAGGAGATCAAGTTGAATGCAAAGGCGGTTACTGTTAGTTATAACATAATGAAAACCTGGTTAGTTCACCCAAAACTTAGAATGATGTTATTAATTACTCACCCTCGTGTCATCCAAACCGCTGTGACCCTTATTCACGATCTGAATGCAAAATAAGGTATAAGATGAAATCTGAGAGCTCACTCATCCTCCATTGACAGCACTCATTTAAAATACAGAAAACACTCAATTGAATTCCCCCACGAAGGCGAGTAAAAATACCCGATATGACAATGACAAAACTTTCATTTTAGGGTGAACTAACAATTTACTAAACAGAAGAAATTATCGAAAGATTAAGTATCTAAAGACTAAAGTGATGCTCAATTGATGTGTATGAGGAAATACTGTGAAACAGCTTGAAAATAAAGACATACTTACCCTAGGAATTTTTCTAATTCAACTTCAACTTATATACACTCTCAGAAAAAAGGTACACGATGGTACAAATAATTACCTTTGTAAAAATTGTACCTTATATGGCACTTAAAAGACCTCTTATGTCTTTTATGGTACAACTAAAATGAAGGTACACATTTGTTCTCATATAAAAGGTACAAAACTCCTTATTTATAAAAGTATCTATGAAAATAAATATGACTGGGAAGGCAATGTGATTTTTATTAATAATTTCCATATTAAAACAAGAATCATCATTTAAAAGTATATGTTTAAAGAAACGTATAAACATAAATTTTTAGTTCTATAATACAATAATACAAAACAACTGGTCAAACATAAAACTATAGGTATTGTAAACTAAACATTTAAGGCATTTTAATAAATGTTTGGTAAGCATTTTTGACACTGTTAAGGTACAAAGTGTCTTGTCACCTTTCACAAAGTATACAATATTGTGTCTGCAGGTTTTTAAAAACAAAGGTACATTTTGGTTTCCCATGGTACAAATCATGACCTTAAAATGTACAAATGTGTTACCTTTCTTAAGGTACATTCTGTCCCATAAAAAGGTGCTGCCCCAGTGACAAGGGTTTGTACCTTCTTTGGTACAACATTGTACCATTTTTTCTGAGAGTGTAGAGAGCACAACTAACGTTGACCAATGTGCTGTATAAAATATACAATGATTAATAAAACTAAGACAAAACATATTTAAAAATAATACAAAATTTAAGAAAAAGCTTTAGACAAAAGAAAGTGTTAGAAAAAAAGAATTTAGTGTTCATGACTTATTTGTTAGTAAGGAAAAATACCTTGGAGAAGGAATTTGCTACTTCATTACATTATACCTTTGTTTTTCTTAACACAAGATGTTAGGGATGTGCTTTACAGTCTTTTTTACTGCTTAAATTAATTCTTTAAAAATATAATTACGATAATGAAACAAATAATCGAAGAATTTCTTATTCTTATTGACTTATAGAACTCTGGCCACCCCACACAAAATGCTTATACTGCAATTTTGCTTTTCATTTTCATATGAAATGCAATTGCTCAAAATGTAAAAACTCGGGTTATCTAAAAATTTGCATTATACTGTATGTATTATAGTGCAAATGCCAATTAGCCAAGTTTTATTATTCACCATGAACACATTCTGCTCAGTAAAACCGAAGCAGTTTTTCTACTGATGAGCTGATTGTATTCTGAACGCATGTGGATTTCTATTAAAAAAAGAAAAAGCACCAATGAACAGTCATCCGTGTAAATGCCTCTCTAGGCAATTACAGAGGCAATCAATATTCCCAATAGCGTTTGGGACAGTAAACGGTTACAATGCGATACAGGTTGCATTTATGAGGTTTTGAAGTATCTTTCTATGCTCTGTTAGTTTAACAGATTACATTTTTCATGCTGTGAAAGATAGTACTGCCTTGTTTTATCAATGATGTTTTTGCCTGATGCAAGCAAAATTGTCAACAAGTATCAATCCATCAAACAAACAAACAAAAAAAGATGATATTTTGGCTACAATATTTTAGTACACTCCTCTCAAAACATTTGCAGAGCATTAGAACAGAATCTAGTTACTTGATAATGTTTGCTATATAAGCCAGGGCTAAAGAGTATAGCCTGAAAGAGTTTTTCAAAGAGGTTGCAAATTAAAAAACCATCCACGTCACAGGCAATTAAACTAAATCAATACATGCATCTCTACTAGGACTGAAGAGGAATATAAGAGCTCTCTGCTCATGAAACTTGGAACACTTTGTTATCTTCAAACTATTTCACCCACTACAGAAAGCAGCCAACATCAGTATTCACACTATTACTGTGCCCTCGACTGCAGGTCACTATTATTATATAACAAACTGATCTAACTGATTTTTAACAAGTAACCAAGTAAAGAATATTAGAGTTAAATGAAAAGCTTGAACATGTTAGTGCCTTTAGGACAGATGAGGAATTCTCCACCATATTTAAATGCATGCTAACTGCTTCCAGACGTATTGATGGCAGTTGTCAGACGAACATTTGAGAGAAACAGGGAAAGAGTAAGGTGCAGTAGAGAGAGACCAGTGCTGAGACAAGCTGTCAAACAGTTCAACACCACAAGCTGAAAGCTGAGACAGGACGGCACATTTTGGGCCAGAATAATGAGCTGCTGTATGCCCTCAACACACGCAAAACATTCATGTGTAGCCTACACTGGAAAGATGACTTGCGTTTCTATTTCAAAATCTGGATTTAAAGTCGTAATGAATAAATATACAAGACAATATGTATTGTAAAATATGACTTTTTGCGGGAAAATAAAAGAAATACTGCACTTCTCAAGGACAGTGCTAGGAGGGCCTTTATTGTCTGTTTTCACGCCTGTTAATTTTCATGCCTTTCACTTGAAATCATTCGGGGCTGCACTGCAGTTCTGCTCTACAAATTAGATTTAGGTTTGCAAGCCACTTTTTAACTATTTGTATAACCTCCAGTCATTCATTCGGCCTCAAACTGATCTTTTTTTGTACATTGAAAATAACACTGACAAAAAAAATGGAAAAACTTTGACGTTGGCTCATCCAGACGCAATATCTATCAATTGTTTTCAGAGTCATAACTATGAAACAGACCAATACATTTTGGCAAAGCTATAGCAACATGAATTTTTCTCAAAAACATCTACTTTAGCAGTGGATATCGACAGCTTTTGGACAAAACTTAAAGCAGCAAAGAAAAAAAAACGACTGTTAAACAGATGTCGCAGTGTCTTTGTCAAAAGAAACTGTTTTACTCAATGCCTAAAGGTAAATATATAAAAAAAAAACTCTTGTCCCTAACATTTGGAAATTATATTGATTACAATGCAACAATATAAAGACCTAAAAGCACCTTACCTTTCACACACACACAAAAAAAACACATGCACCATCAGTTTAACCTACACTGTAAAAAAAAACTCGTAATTTTACGATTTATTAAAATCAGTAAAGTAACAGATATTAAATTACAGAAATTTACCAGAAATTTTAATTCAAGGAATTTTCTGTACTTTAACGGCCGTTATTTTATGGGGTTATTTCCGGCACCCCAGCTGCCGAAAATAACCTGTAAAATTATGGATTTTTTTACAGTCTGCTGTTAAAACTATGTGAAGAGAATATTTGATGGAATCATTCTAGATCAGGGGTTACCAACCCTGTTACTGGAGAGATAGCTTCCTGCAGAATTCAGCAACAGCCCTGATGAAACACCTGAACCAATTAATTAGGACCTGGAGCAGCACTTAATAATTACAGACAGGTGTGTTTGGTTAGGGCTGCGACTGAAATTTGCAGGAAGGTAGCTCTTCAGGATCAGGGTTGGTGACCCTGTTCTAGATCATTAAATTATTCACACCTGTATGCAGTGCCAGCTGAATAATGAAACGCTGAGATGGACATATGTTTTACCCATAGCTCATTTTAAAATACAAGCATTAAAGAAACATACAGATGTGCTATAAATTGTGTTATAAAGTGTACTATGTGATCTCTTACCAAAAAGAATGTTTTTATTAAGTGTATAATAACCAAGGTTTTGCTGTTTTGTTGTCAAATTGCTGTTTTGTTTGACATCAGAGACTTTTGCTGTATAGTTTCAGTATAATACAACTGGATGAATGTGAAGCAGTTAACACTGATCATTCATCCATTCGTTTTCTTTCAGCTTAGTCCCTTTATTAATCTGGGGTCACCACAGCGGAATGAACCGCCAACTTATCCAGCATTTGTTTTACGCAGTGGATGCCCTTCCAGCTGCAATACATCACTGGGAAACATCCATACACACTCATTCACTCACATAAAATACAGACAATTTAGCCTACCAGAGCACGGAGAGAACATGCAAACTCCACACAGTTTCACCAACTGACACAGCCGAGGTTCGAACCAGTGACCTTCTTGCTGTGAGGCGATCTTGATACTCAATGTGCCACAGTGATCACTGATCAAATGTTTGATATTAAATTTGCATCAAATCATCATTTTTGGATGTCAAACTGATGCCATTTTTATTGCTTGATTGGAAATCAAGGGAAACCACTTTTAGTTTCACTCTGGTTTAGTAATATGAAGATGTTTTTAAGGTTAAAGAAGATGAAATACTCTCTAGGAGGATCCACTGAACGTTTTTATACAGTATGGAATCCAATGATTTCATACTTTGAATAAGGCATAACCATTCCCCCAAACTAAAACTAATAGGGAAATTAAATGGTCTACACTTAAATGATAATGCAATCTAACTCAATGGGCAAACATTGATGTTAAATACTTCCTCACTGTACAATCAAAACTTTATGACAATGTAAACATTTAATTTATGCCATTTATTTTATTTTATTTACAATTTTTATTATTATTTTATATGTATTTTATGTATTTTTTTCGATGGGAGGGGGGGGGGGGGATTGACAAAACATTAAGTGGAGTCTTGTCAAATCTTTGTATGTATTAATTCACCTTGTTCTTCCTTCAATAAAAAATAATTTAAAAAACTGATGCTGTTTTGATATTATATATTGACATTGTATATTATTATCCATTTATAGTGTAATATTAATATTTTGAGCTTAAGCTTAAATTGCATTGTTTGACTTATTGAGGTCCGTTTGATCTGTGTGTTGCCATCGGATTTATGCACATCTGCTACATTAACCTATTGTTAGTGACCTAATGCTTTCCCAGAACCTAAAGAAGCTGACAGTGGGGGAGTGAATGAACAAGTGTTTTCCACACTCTCACTTTAATACTCACAACTGACGTGCAATGGACCCCCGTCTGCAAGTGGGCTCCATAGTAGTCACTCACTTAGCCACAGTATTGGTTTCTATCCTTTTCATGGGAAACAAAATACGATTTAAATTAGCAGTTTTTTAAATGACGTTTGATCAATAAAACAGAGGGCGCTCACAGCAAGAAGGTTGCTGGTTTGAGCCCCGGCTGGGTCAGTTGGCATTTCTGTGTGGAGTTTGCATGTTCTCCCCGTGGTTGCGTGGGTTTCCTCCGGGTGCTCCGGTTTACCCCACAAGTCCAAAGACATGTGGTATATGTGAATTGGGTTGGCTAAATTGTCCGTAGTGTGAGTGTAAATGAGAGTGTATGGAGGTTTCCCAGAGATGGGTTGCAGCTAGAAGGGCATCCGCTGCGTAAAACAAATGCTGGATAAGTTGGTGGATCATTCCGCTGTGACGACCCCGGATTAATAAAGGGACTAAGCCGACAAGAAAATGAATGAATGAATGAATAAAACACATCTGCATATTTTATTAGGTCGTTTTTCAAGTATTATTGGTGGACACCTGCGTGTGGACGGAGTGATTTGCATATTTGAGCTGTTATGTCAACGTTTGATGTCGACTCGATGTCTTTTTTAACATTAGTTGTCTACTGGAATATCGATTATTTGTAGGCTACATCAGTTTCGTAAATGCCACATTTAAACTATGGTTACTGTAGCAAAACAGTTAATTTGTGGTTACAATGGTTTAACTACAGCCTTCATGATTGATTGTTTATAGTTTTTTGTAAGCTTTTTTCGGTAAGGGACAGGTTGGACACAAAACGATTTGAATTTATAGTCCAAAAAGAACCATTATTCAGCAAGTACACAATAAACGAATTACCGTCAAATACGAAAAAAAGGATAAAAGCTTTTGGCAAAACTGAAAGAGTTTGATTCACAGTGGCCCCTTATATCTAAGCGCGTGAGAGCGCGCGCACAGAGTGGGCGAGTGACTTTGGCTGAAGGGACAAGCATCAGGCGCTCGCGCAATCGTGGATCAGACCTCACCGAGGACACAGACGGGCAAACATTTCTTGGATTTCTGTCTTTCACCTCGAGCTTCCGCAAATTAACTATCATCGTCGTTTCTAGCAAATGAGCACATTATTAGTCGTACTGTAATGGAGGATTTATCTTTCTCGTGTGCTTGTCATTTTCTTAAGAACGTGTTATTTTCATCGATATCCCTCTAAAGGATAACATAACTAAAATTGATTGAAATCTTAGTAATTGAAATGCTTCAAGATATTCTGATTTGTGCAACTCGAGACCGTTCGACTACCTGTAGGATTGCATCAAGCGCGTGAGGGAGGCGGTGATGCCCGGGAGGTAATGCGCATTAGTATAACGTGACACAATTCGGTTTTTTTCACTCGATCGGTGAAACATCGTGTACATTTATAAACGATGAACACAAGCTAATGGAACCACCGTAATCTCAAGGAGAGCTGACAGCACGTTGTTTTTGAACAGACGCTGGGATGCTCTGCGTTTATCCTTCAAACCCAGTTGAAGATGTACAGAACGCGGGGACATTTCCAGCAGCATACGCGTACCTGTGCCACACAAGCTCCATCTGAATGGCAATACCTGAATGTGTGATTTGGTGAAATCACAAGGCAATAGTTTTCGCACCTGATGCAAGGCAATCCGCAATCGATCGAATGAACGATCATTCCTGCAGGAGTGTGCAGAGTGACTAATCGCATCTGGACCACAGTAATCAGGATGGAGACACGCGTTTTGATGGTTGGCTTCGGGCTTTCAGAAAGCGCTCTGTAGTAAAGTTGCAGTGGCCGGACTACAGGTGCTATATGAAGATCAGGATACAAGCGTCGGTTTGCCATCGCAGAGATGCCAGTGCGTGCTGTGACTTCCAGGTTCATGTACAGGGGACTTTGCTCAATTCCAGATATCCTTTCCTACAGGGCTCCCGTCAGCCTCCCCGAGGATGAAGTGGAGGGTGAGTGATATTTCATTTTGAGTTGAAGAGAGACGTTATCTTGGAGATAGCGCTGCCAGTACTTTGTGAATGTGGGATTTCAGCACCACGGAGAGCGCCCTGCGGCAGCTTCTACTGTCCACATTCAATAAAGTCCTAGTTTTTCATCAATATATACACGCATATTGTTAGTGATGACACACGTATAAACGTATAAAATGTATAGTTACAACAAAGCTTGCAATATTAGTGGTGAATGTATGTATAAAACATACATACAGACGAAAATGTATGTAGTATTTTTACTTGTCAATAATGCATCTTTCGACAAATGCACATTTAAACAAATTGATTACCATTTTATTAGACGCACATATCAAATGACATCTACATTAACTGCTTAAACCTTTAAACTTGTATTTTTTTCCATTCAAGGATCCTCAGAAAAACAAATGTGCTACAACATAGATGCCATTATATAGTTTAATTAATGCTCTTTTCTTATGCGTTTATTCACATTGTTTCTGTGCACAGGTTTCCAATATGTATGTGCACATATACAATACACAGATCTAGCTTACACTTATCCAGGTTCTCAAAGACAGAGGCCTGCCTTTTGATGTTTCCTTAATTATATGGTGATGTGGGCAATTAAACTATTGCATTCTAGCTTTGTAAAGTTACATACCAAAGGCATCAGATTTCCAAATATAATATAATGTCTTTTCTTTAGCTACAGTTACGATATTGTGTCCTCTGGGCACAGGATTTATGTTAAGCCATGGTCTATCAAAAAGAGATACTCAATGATGGACTGTTTTAATCAATATGATTATTTTACTTAAGAATTTCATTTTTGTTTTGGTGTTTTACCTGTGTTTAAAAATCGGCTCTACATTGTGATGCGTTTCAGGTTTAAGGAAGTGTCTGTAAAATTATTGAATTATGTCCTGGATGAATTTTATTAGTACGTTTATTGTCTTCTTTTTATAAATGATGCTAATTAAGTATCCTATTGTTCTAATATATTAAAGTTAACTGACTCTCACAAATAATTACATGCAATTTTGTATCACATTTATCACATCCACCATGATGAAGTACTGGGAAATGATAATACGGCTAAAATATGTTCAGAATTTCCTTGTCATAACCATTAATAACAGCTATCAATAATGTGTGGTTTGACTGTCTCCTGATATTTAAAAGGCAATGCATCATTGCACTTATTTATTCTAATTTGCTTTCATCTAATTAATGTGGAGGAAGTAACAAAGTGGTCTGACTTTTTAATCAGGCTACAACAACATCCGAAAAGTTTAAATGGTTGTATATATTGTGACATGTCAATGTACGTGGCTCGTCTGCAGAGATCCGTGAAGCCTTTAAGGTGTTTGACCGTGATGGGAACGGATTCATCTCCAAACAGGAGCTAGGAGTGGCCATGCGGTCTCTTGGCTACATGCCAAATGAAGTGGAGCTGGAGGTGATCATTCAGAGACTGGACATGGACGGTATATCAGCCCTCACAAAAATGACACGTTTTAAACACACAAGCACATAACATGCATTGATCAGCTGTGTGATATTCCTTAATTTGTCTCATTTTGATTAGATCAAAGATTTTTTTCGCAGGAACATTTATCAGAGAGATACAGTGGAATAGCAAATTCGATATAAAACAACTGCAACAGCAAAACAATTCAATATGGTAATGGCTATTGTGAATCACTGAACAAAAGACTGATGTTTCTGATAACGATTCAGAAGATTAGAGTATGTCTGTTCTGCTGGATCAGCATGAGATTAAATCTCCCAGGATAAAAAAAAAGGTTAGAGTGAAGCTGGCCTGTGTTTTTGTACCTTTTCATTTTGCAGGTGACGGTCAGGTTGACTTTGAAGAATTTGTAGCGCTCCTCGGACCAAAGCTGTCTTCAGCTGGTATGCCCGACCGCTTCCACGGAGCAGAGTTTGACTCCATATTCTGGAAGGTGTGGAGGTTTCCTTTGAAATGATCTCAATTATTTGGCCCTATGGTCTCGGTGATTAGTTCTGTCTAGCTTGGGCTTTACTTTGTCCCATTGTTCTGCAACTCTCTGCGATTACTGGTGGAAAAGGAGATTATTCATACATTATTCACACTCTGCAATTAACTTGCTGACATTTCTTTGGTGGTAATAGCATTGAATTAAAATTAATGCTGAAAGTGGCGCTTCAGTCCATTAGAAGGCAATATTCTCTTAAATGTGCTATTTAGTATAACTCATCTGTGCATTAGCCGCTGATCATTTATAGCAGTTATATCATCATTTGAGGGAACATTTGGCGTTTTGAACATTGTTCCTTTTAACGAAAAGGTCAATTTTACTCTCCTTTCTCTTTTTGTGTTTAGTGCGACATGCAAAAGCTGACTGTGGACGAGCTGAAGAGACTCCTGTATGAGACCTTCTGTGACCACTTGACTATGAAAGACATCGAGAACATCATCATGACTGAGGAGAGTCACTTAAACAGCCCAGAGTGCCAAGTAGATATTGACAGTAAGTCTTTTTTTTACGTTAACAATTCTCAAAAGCAACAAAACATGATAACAACAAACATGATACAATGACCTTGGCTGTTTGTCTACATCATATTCGCGGCCCGCGTGTGAGCCCACGCATCCGTTTCATTATGAAGTGTCTGGGCATTATCGTGTCAATCAAAATTGTCTGTCAACTCCATTAAAAACGCAAGACACAGAGGCCATCGCTGCAGTGGAGGAAACGGCCTATTTTTAGCTGAAACATATTCTGTTGATAGTCCCGGGGAAATAAAGGAGCTCATGAATCTGTTTGAAGCAGGACAGTGGGGAGTGCATCTGCAATACAGATGAGCATTTCAACACCTCGTACTCTTTGGTAGAAAATATCTTTTTAATAAATACCAGCTGCTGGCATGTTTTCATTCCTTTTATAAGCTTTTATACATATTGAATCTAGTTAAACTGCGGGGAAAATGCTTCTTTGAAGAGAACGTTAAGAAATGCTGTTGTTCTGCCAGCAATTCAGAAAATAGTACAGAATAATCCAATTGTAATTACTTCAATTAAAAACTAATTGCTTACAACAGCTTAAAAGGACAGTTCATCCAAAAATTCTTATTTACTCACTATTTACTCTCCCTCAAGTGGTTCTAAACCTTCACGAGTGTCTTCTGATGAACACAGAAATGCTATTTTGAAGCTGAAAAAAAAAGGAATCAGCTTTCACTGTAGAAAAAACAAATGGTTACAGTCTATGTTTGAGTAATGAGTAGGGCCACACGGAATCTGCACGCGCAGATTTCCGCAGATTTTTAGCCTATCATTGATTTTGTTTATTTACTGGTGTAAATGTGTGTCAATTTATATATATATTCAGTTTTTAAATGAATTTCAGTAATAATACTGACTATATATAATAAATATTCATATGATTTATTCATATTGAATAAAGTCATATTTTCTGTCTTTTAGTAAAGATTTTACATAAGAGACTTGCTTTGTTTACCAAATAAAGTGGATTTAATTGGATTCACATTGTAAACATTAAATACAAGTTAAAAAGGTATTACTTTTTATTTCATATATTAAGGTTTTAGTTATGATAATCCTAAAATCATTCTGCATAAATCCGCAGATTTTTAACAAAATACTCCGCAGAAATAGCAAAAAATGTCCGCAGATTCCGTCTGGCCCTAGTAATGAGGTTTGCTCAGCGTACTCACGGTTTTAAAAAAAAACTTTTTTGGTGCGTTAATCTTGCCAATAGTGTTATTCAAAAGGTTATGATTCACATTCATAAAATAATTGCATCGTACAGTTTTTATTTTACATTCTTCGGGTGATACAAAAGACAAACTTTACGCACAACGCCTTCCTCAGTGTGAGACGCAATCCTTACAGTCAATGGTTACAATTAAAAGTCAATGGTTACAGGTTTCCAGCATTCTTCAAAATATCTTCTTTAGTGTTTAACAGAAGACACTCGTGAAGATTTGAAACAAGTAAAGGGTGAGTAAATGACCGAATTTTCATATTTGGATGAACTATCCCTTCAATAAAGAACACGTTTAAGCTTGCATTTTAGATACACTATTGACAGCTATCAGTATCTAGTGATAATATTGTCAGAAAGGCAGTTGCTTGTTTGGCTATTGATTGATATAAATTGATTGATAATTTAATATTGATTCATTTGGTGTTTGTTTTCTTATTGACTGAATCTGTGCTTTTAAGCAAATTGGTTGAAGGAATGTTTCAGGTAATAACTCAATTTTGAGAAATCAATTTTGTTTTTGACTGAATCAGTGCTTTTGAGAGAATCAGTTGAGTGAGTAATTTATTGACGCACTCATAAACAGTCAATTGAAACTATGTAACGGAGAAAGGGCCACTGAAACAAAATGCACAGACTGGAGTACACAAAAAGAGAAAAGCGAGAGTCAAAGTCAGTCAGTTAGATTTAAAACTGAAAGTTGTTACATAAATCAACACAGGCTCATTGGAATATGTGCTTCAGCCTAAATCTATGTGAAAACACAAAAATGTACTTCAACATACGTTTGACTGCAGTTTAAAGTAATGCTACAGGTCAGAACAACAAAAACAACTTTTCTTCCTTTTCACACTTTCCCACTGTTGATATTAGCAACAAACAAATGATTATTTTCATAAAGTTGGTTGTCTAACACCAAAAAAAAGCACAACACAACTTAATGGTGTTTGTGTTTAATTAGTAATTGAATGGGTATACCTTACCTCTCTGCATCTTAACTTTTCTGGAGTGGTCAGTTTGGTATGGTCTGGATGTGGTTGCAGTGCACTTATCTCTAATGTTTGCATTTAAAAACACTATTGGTTGGGTTTAGAGAGGGGTTTAGGTTTGTAGTTTGCAAGGTGATCTGTATGACAAGCCCTGTCTTCTATTGGATGTTAAAGAAAATTGAGGATGTAGAAGATCTCAATGAAGAGGTTTATTTGGCATAGCAGTCTCAAAGTGCAAGGAAGTACCCTGGGTTTAGAGTCAAAATGAACCCTAAACTTTCGTAAACTCAAACCTTTAATACAGTTTTACTTTACTGCCTTTAAATGTAAATGAAGTTACTCATTGGCTGTCATCAAAGCAGCGCTGTGTATGTTAATGCAGTTTCAACACCCTAATGTATGAGATGGTTCACTGTGTCCATCAACATGAAATTTAGAACAGAATTTCAGTTAAGGTAGACTGATATTTTACAATGTGTACAAGGGGAACGAGTATCTGAAACATACAACAAAAAGTACTCTAATTAAAAAAATGTAAGCACCCCCTAGTGGATTTGTCATCTGAAACGTACAACAAAATGTACCTGGACAAACGCTTTTTTTTTTTTTTTTTTACATATTGCAAAAAATGTATAGGCCTAGGCAAGTATTTCCAATGAGCCTGGGTTGGTATAAATGTTTGTTGGACAAATCTATTAAGACTAATTCTATCCTTTTATCTTCCACTTTCTTCAACTTGTCCCCAAAAGAAAGTCCCATGCAACAAGTCAAGCACACCTGTGTGCGAAAGAGCTTGATTTGTGCCTTCGCCATTGCGTTCATCATCAGCGTCATGCTCATCGCAGCCAATCAGATGCTTCGAAGAGGAATGAAATGAACAGCTTTTTTCTAATACAGCAAATAACTGAAAGAGGAAAACAAGGTAAAAATGCAAAAAAATTTCACTAATTTCACTAGTTTCTAATGATCACAGTTTTACAGAAACACCAAAGGCTGCACTTTCATTCTACTATAAACTCAAGGTAAAGTCAGACTGTTGTTAATGGAACAATTTAGCCCAGAGTAATATAGTTTAAATGTGTCACGGTCATTATTGTGTAGCACCGAGTAATGATCATTGTCCTATAAAATATGAAATGTTTCTTGGCTCATGTGACAGAGTAGAGATCTAATATAATGTAGCACTTCATACTTAAAATATTAGATTGTATTGTATGGTTGTAATCTCCTTTATATCAATACCCCATCAGGGTCATTATATAACATTATGACAGAAATACTCCCCCTTTTTGTAACAACATTGAGTCACCAGATCATGTTATAGATACAAAATAAATATATTTATTTTACCAAACATCACCGGTTTGATCTACGTATATAAAGGGGGAATTTGTGGATTCAGAATAAAAAGAGGGGTTCAAATGATCAACTTTAAGTCACCAAATGTTAGGCTCAGAGAAATTTAAAAAGAAAATGAATGTAAGGTACTAGGAACTTACCAGTATTAAACTGTGATGGAAAGTAGAGTAAATTTGGTGACAATCCAGTGTTACTGAATCGAACCTGTGCAATTGTCTTTTGTTTAACTTGCAAAAACAGTATTTCTTCCAGTCTTGACTCTCAGGATTGTTTGTCGACAGGTCTTTTATTAATTTGTCTACTGGTTGTGTGATAAATGACTAAATATAATCGTATTGTGCACACATGTAAGACTAAATGTTTTTGTCGATATCCTGCAATATAACTGTTCTAAGTGTTAATACATACAATTACATATTTGCATGAAAATGTTTCTTAGCATTTTGACAACATCAACGTTTTCAACGAATAACCAGTCTGTATACGTACTATTCTTTTCGTTAACAACTTGTGGTTTTCATTTTTTCTGGGATGTTGTGATCTCGTCTTTCTATCTAATTTGTCTCCACATTATCTCCGTCATCTGGAAAATTACAGGTCATACTTAAGGCTTTCATTTCTTACACATTTAAGGATGCGGAGCATTATTCAAAGGTAATGAAGTAGTGCGCATTAATCTAAATTAATTTTTTCGAAGTTAACTTAATAGCTTTACGTTGGTGGTAATGGTAACAAGCAATATTTGGCTTATGCATACTCTGAAATAAAAGTATGCATCCAGCATCTATCAGTATTTTATGCATTCGTCAGTAATCTCAGTGCCTAAACAGTAAGTTGGATGGTGTTGTTCTCTATGTGTCCAAAGTCTATATTTTTTGTGCACTTTGCCAGTAGTTAATTCACATGTGCTCTATCACAGATGACACTTAACTAATATGAATAATGAGTTAACATTTCTCTTGCTTATCAATAATGTCTAAGCATCTAAAGTCTGTGATTATGATTGTAGTGAGACTAATATTATATTGGTTTGAAGAGGCTGCAGAGAGACATATCAATGTACAACTTAATACTTATTTCAGAGTTAATAGTACACATTAGAGAAATGGCATTTCTTTTATGTGTAATCCGCAAACTCGGATGTTCTGAGTGATCCACGGATGCCGACACAATAGTTGTGCAGAATACAAAAGCAATGACATTCCTTTTGCAGTTGCATGTATTTGTAATTTTCTGACATGTTGTATTGTGCAATGTTAAAGTCAGCCTTTGTTCTCAAAATATGCAATCTATGCTTATTTGATGACAATTTACTGTGATTTAAAGTTACAGTTTCTGTATATATACAGTACACACACACACATGCATATACAAACTGAGATATACTGATTTCAGGACATCGGAAACATATCATGCTTTCAATTTCCAAAGCTCGAGCATGTGATCTGCTGTGCAAATTGTTTTTACACACTAATAAGGCTATTGTTATTATTTAACATGGCAATATGTTTTTCAATCGGAGTAATAAATGGGTAAAACCTATAGGATTATAAGAAATATAGTTTTATTTTTGTATTTTTCCAATATTTCTTTAATATAAGATCATCTTACTCCACATGGGAATATTACAGCACATGTATTTAAATGACATCTGTTATATTTAACTACATAATGGCTGATACACGTTGGCAGTTACAAATTAGCATACATAATTATATTAATGTAGTGATGTAACGTTAATATATACAACTGATGTATGTGACTTTATATTGCATCAATGTAGCTGTAGAAAACTACCTTGAATCTATGATGTGCCAAAATGTGCTGATGTTACATTTCAATGTGAGCAACTGAATTAAAACGGTGGTGCTTCTTCTTTGGTCTTTTTCATTGTGTATTTTTTCCAACTCATTTATCATTTTTGCATTAAAAGGTACAATATCTGAGACATTACTACAGACAATAGAAGATCTGCAATTACATGTACATTCAACAGATACCTGTATGCCCGGCCATAATCAGCAAGGATAACACAGTTAATGTACACTACGGATGCACAATATTGGAAAAATCTAGCAATTGGATATTTTGTCATCCTGCAGTTATATATTGCAATATGAATACAATTCTACCAAATTCTCGATGATGTCTATTTGAACAGAATTTATCATTTTAAATCAATTGGGATGATTTTGTAGAGGTGCATAAAATCTAAACAATCTACAAGCATAGAATAAATACAATAAAGAAAAGATACAATTGCAAAAAGTTGCAGTATTCAGGTGCAGTAATTAAATAATAAAAATACAAATAATTCAATAATCTTATCAGTATTAAAGTTACATTTGGAACCGTTTTTTTTACACTTGAATGCTTTTAAAATCATATTACAGTCACTAAGCCTCAAAAGCACATGCAAATAATAAATTATTTTCCAGACTCAGCATTGCACGTCTTGCGATGTGAATACTACGAATAATCACATTGCAGAATTGAAATATTGTGCAGCCCTAATGTACACTGTAAAAAACTTTCCTGCTGTAATTTTTTTGTTGAATCAAATTAACTTATCCAGTCATCTCAACTTAAATCAGTCAAACTGATTAATATTATGGTAAACTTTGTATAGCTTTTTGTTGTTGTTGTTGTTGTTAAAAACCTGATTAAAGTAACAAAAGCTACTGTTATCAAGACTTTGTCAAATAATTTTTCACAGTGTATACAGAATATGTCTGTTTGTGCTGTCCAACCCACAGGAAAAAAAGTGTGGAAGCTGCTAATCATATAGAGAAAGATGCAATGTAATGTGTATATTTATATAGTGCATTTATCGTGTATGCCCATACACCCAATGCACTTCACGATAATGAGGGGGGTCTCTCCACACCACCACTAGTGTGCAGCATCCACTTGGATGATGCGACGCTAGCCAAAGGACAATGGCGCCAGTGTGCTCACAACAATTTTTCAATTTCAATTTCATCTTTGTTTGTATAGCGCTTTTACAATGTAGATTGTGTCAAAGCAGCTTCACATGCATTATAAAAAATTGAAACAGTGTCAGTCAAGTTTTCAGTGTTGAAGTTCAGTTTAGTTCATTTCAGCGTGGTTTAATAATCACTGCTGAGAGTCCAAACACTGAAGATTAATCCATCGATGCGCAGCCCTACAAGTCCCAAAACATGCAAGCCAGAGGCAACAGCGGCGAGGAAAAAACTTCACCAATTGGCGAAAGTGAAGAATTAAAAAACCTCGGGAGAAACCAGGCTCAGTTGGGCACGACCATTTCTCCTATGGCCAGACGTCTTGTGCAGACGTCTGGCCATAGGAGAAATGGTCGTGCCCAACTGAGCCAACACACCAGCTATAGGAGAGAGACGGTAATAGAGCCAGTTTGGTGAATGAGGATGATTGGGAGGCCATTATGGTAAGGGCCAATGGAGGGAATTTGGCCAGGACACCGGGGTTACAACCCTACTCTTTACGAGAAGTGCCATGGGATTTTTAATGCCCGCAGAGTCAGGACCTCGGTTTAACGTCTCATCCGAAAGACGTAGATGTAATAAACAGTAAGTAAAGATGTAGTAAACAGAAGGTTTGACAAACTGAATTTTAGACAGTTAAAAAAAAGTATCTGTATGCTAGTAGTGCCGTGGCAAAAATAAATCCCCCCCCCAAAAAATAACCATGTGCAGTATTAACCTAATAGAAAAATGGAACACGATGCATCCAGGGAATTTGAGACAAAGGAGCCTAGATCTCAATAGCTAATTCAATGCCAATGACAACAAAAAAGTTGACCATTTCATAGTAATACTTTATGAAAAACATCTTTCAAACACTTAGAATACAACTGACTAATGTTTAGTTGCTTAAAAAATAATGTGTTTGAGCAGCTGAAAATAATATATTAAATAATATTCTGTCTCCAGCGCTAAAGTGGAGCTATTAAGCTGAGCAGAGAGGCTGAGGGAGCGCATCAAATAAATGAACCAGCTTATCTGTAAGTGAAAGGGTATCAATGAGTGGCCGCAAGAAAACATTTCTATATATGATTCTCTTCTGTAATCATGGTGTAAGAGCCTACATTTTATAGCAAATCGATGTGTGTGTAGATAAATAGATAAAATAATTGTGTACTCCTGAGTTTGTCATAAAACATAACAGATTGCAACTCACCTAGCAATCTCTAGCTTCAAATTATAAGAATAAACATGAATGCAATCAAGATTATTGCCCTGGAAGTCCAGGTTCAGTTTTACCAACACTAGCATCTTTTGTTCCTAAATTTTGTCTTATTTTACAGACATGGCTTAGACTAAGCCAGGATTATGACATAGTAAAATTACAAGTATAAATAATTTTTCATAAACAAATGCACTGATATACTTTTAAGATCAGTCACTGTGTGCACTTCTTTCAGTTAAAACAGCTCAGACTTGCAGTTTAGTCTGGGATTAATCTTAAGCCTTTGTTACATTCTTGTGCTTCCAGTATAGTCACCTGATGGCACATTGTGAAAACACTCTATAAAGATTATACTACAGAAAACAGCATACTGAAATTGCATGCTGGGTTGGATTAATTAATTGAATTTCATATGACTCTATTGGTTCTCTGTCGACAAATTTGCTCCTCTGCAAAGGTTTTCCTAGCATTTTCATTTCTTCTGCTGATGAGAGGTTTAGTCTTTCAGTCCAAACTCTCTTAAACATGGGGATACTGCATGCAGAGAAAGATCTTAAGCCTGCTCAGAGCTGAACTGGAGAGCACTTCCTGCCGCAGTGTTGAATCAATTGTCCACAGAGATCCTCTGCATAATTCTGTCCTCTTGTGGACACTCAGCCTTTCAGGAGACTTGAACGAGTCAGTGACAATATTCTAGAAGAAATTATATATTTGAACCAAGCAGCTTCTCTTGCTACTGCTGAAAGCTTAGTTTGGCATTTATCTGGTCAATTTGGGTTTCCTTCA
The DNA here is from genome assembly GCA_903798035.1 of Danio albolineatus. Lineage (NCBI taxonomy): Eukaryota > Metazoa > Chordata > Actinopteri > Cypriniformes > Danionidae > Danio > Danio albolineatus. Next base: position 6,714,776 of record CAIGQQ010033541.1, on the reverse strand, counting down.
CATTAGAAGATGGCTCACCATCTTGAAGTCTTAGCTGCAAATTAAATAGGGTTTCTCAGATAGTTCAAGAATGATCAGCAGGTGCCAGATTAACACCAATATCTGGCAGGGATCTGAAGTGTTCTCCAATTCTGATCAGTGTTATGCGTTTCATAATAAATGCAACTCATGCTTAAAACTGCTATTATAATCCTTTTAGGATGACTTCAAATAGGATTAAGCTGTGACCTTGAAATTTAGGAAACTGCTGATTGTTCTATAATTGTGATCTCCAGTGCACTTCAATTTTCTTAAATACATATTACCCTGAACGGCCAAGGAACATTATTTCACCCATGTTGTGTTTTTAATTATTAAATTATTTGAAAGAAAAAAATATTAAACTATTATTTTAGACACTTTACTTAAATTAATATGCTAGGTATATCAAATCAATTTTAAAGTGACATGGACAAGAAAATATGACAAATTCTTTTTTTATACACTGGTATTAAGTTACTTATGAATCTAAGAACGACACAGATGCTTTTAAACGGAAAATTAATTTTTCCTTTGCTCTAACACATAGCCAATAGGACCTTTCATCAGCAGGATTGTAAATGCAGTGCGTCCCAGTCAAGTGTAACATTCATCAGTGCAGACAAGAGGAATTCACCAAGGCCACACAAGTTAACAGTACAACACATTCCTCCAACAAGCAATCAGGACTAAATTGAAAATGCTTCCCTCATCTGAATTTCAATCTAAACCACTGACACAAAGCAGGCAAAAGCACCAGCTTTCTAACATTCAGCTTGGGAAGTTTGTCAACTTCTTGATAAACAGCAAATAAAAGCAACCAATTATGTTAACTCTTACCTTTTAAGGGGAAATAACGTCTGCTGTTCCATTCAGGACACAGAAAATTACTGACACCGCAATATGAAGTTAATTTGCAATGGATTTATTGAGAGTGTTTATACGAAATGTAAACTTGTTCAGTCATGTAGACATGTTTTCTATTATACAAATATATTCTGCATGCTTTTTTTTTTTTAGAAATATGTACATTGTTTATGAATATATAAAAAAGTCTCTGTGAAGATTGCAGTCAGCAGCATGGTTTAGGGGGAAATACTCATTAAATAAAAGGATTTTAAATTCCATTTCAACCCCATTCGTTGTGCACTGTCACTCTCCAACCACCAGCAGGTGGAGGATGGAGAGATGGAGGAAGATCTGGAATAGATAGCAAATAAGGAGGTATCTCAATGTTGTCTGTGCATTCTTCCTCTTCCATCCTTAAAACTCTGCAAATAAAAGGAATTAACATGTTAAATGGATAGTTCACCCAAAAAAAGCACATTTCCTCACACTCAAACGGTTCTACACTTTAGGAGTTTCTTTCTTCTGAACACAAAACAAGAATGATGGGGAAAAAACAGCTATTTATTTCATTGGTAGGAAAATAAAAACAGTTTTAGTCAATGACTGTTTTTCCCCAAATGTTTCTGAATATCTTCCTTTGTGTTCAACAGTAGAAAGAAACTCAAACAGGTTTGTAAAAAGTGAAGGGAGATTAATGGTGATTTTTTGGGTGAACTATCCCTTTAAAGCTGATCTGAATAGCGTGCGTGTGTGTTCTCTAGCATTGGATCCTACATGCAGGTAATTATGCAAATGGCACAGCTGCAGGCATCTCATTTTCATGTGTCAGGGTGACCTCAAAAACAAGATGTTTCATGTATTTTGAATGCTCTGAAGCACACTCGCACCAAAGCAGCTGGAATTCCTCTCCCATTAACATCTGCAGCATGTTCAATCATAACATAAAACTGCTGGTTTTGAGACAAACAAGTCACTGGATTTGCTATAGCATAAGCCAGACATTTTAAAATGGGGGGCCAGGGAGACATTCGGGAATGATTGGGTTCTGGGAAAGTTTAGAGACTATTCAAAAATATCCTATACACATTAAAAAGGATGCTACTATAAATAATAATTAAATATTAAGTTAAGATAAACATTACTGAAATAGTCATTAAATTGGAATCTTTTAAAAAACTAAATATGATTAAATAGAATTTGATAAATAGTCTAATTTTACAATAAATACATTTCACTAATGCAAACGATCTATTATAATGAATAGAAACTAAATAGGAACTTAATAGGAACTAAATATTATTCAAAATCATATTTCAGACCAATTTGTAATAATATTAAAACCTGCACTGTTTAAACTAGTTTTGTGTACAACAAATTATATAGACGCTTTTTGCATTTTATGATCAGGTTCCCTCACGCAAGAATGGCTTTATTTAATGGTCTGTGGACAAAACCCCTGGCATAAGCAAATTCTTTCATGGCTGAATGTGAATTGTGAGCACCGTGTGAGAGTGAAAAGTGATCGTTCGTCAACATCAAAGTCAAAGTAATTGAGAACTGAGGCATCCACAGTGAACAAGACACTTATTGGAAACACTCCAGCCTTCCTAAATCACGATTCTGTGCAGTATCCTGCCTTAAGTACCTTCCTGATGTCAAAGCAGCCAGTTTCTTCTCTCTTCTGGAGAGCCATTCATCAACGCTGCGCTCAGATGATCCATCCGGGTCAGGATCTTCCTTCTGACACTTTTCATCTGACAGAAAATTGCCACAATGTACTCAGTTAACCAAACAAGTGTACATCAACAGCCTTCAGCAAACTTTGCTTTTTGGTAAACTTAAAGGATACGTTCACCATAAATATGTAAACATACTCATCATTTACTCACCCTCAAGTTGTTCCATCACCATGAGTTTCTTTTATCTGTCGAACACAAAAACAGATATTTAGAAGAAGGTTGAAAAAAGGTAGCATTGACATCCATTGCAAGTGAAAACATGGATGTCAATGGTTTCCAGTTTCCATCATTCTTTTAAATATCTTCTTCCGTGTTCCACAGACGAAAGAAACTGAAACAGGTTTGGAGCAAGTGGAATGCGAGTAGATGACAGAATAAAATGTTTGAATGGAATATTCATTTATACATGTGGAATACCAAAAACGCATGAAGTTCTGATCATCCTCACCATCAATCTTCTGCTCCAGCATCGCCATTTGCTTCTCAGACATGTGTGAAAAACGACAGCTCGTGCCAAACACACATTGTCCTGGAATACATTAACAGAAAATGTAATTTGTCTGCTTCGTAATTTGGAAATGTTTTATCTAAAGAAGCATAAGTTAAGAAGCAAGTAACTTCTGTCAGATTCATTACCTGTCTGGAGAAACTTTCTACAGACTTCTTTCGCTCGCTCGTCGTTTAAAAGTTCGGCAGCATCTGAATAACATGAAACAAAAGTTTAAACGTGTTTTATCTGGTGTTTTGCTTAAATTTCCTTCTGTTGCTGTCTGTAATACCTCTGAAGTTGTCAAACCAGGCTTTCTTCGCGCGGTGATGCTGGACGCCGTTCAGGTGCTTCTTTCTGTTGTGGAGGTTGTCCTGAAAGCTGCGGTCACAGTAGTCACAGTAATACCGTTTCCCCATTGTTTATCAAACTTAAAATTTAATCTGGGCTTTGGTTTAGTTGAGGAGAAACCAATATACGTTTCGCTAACGGTCTAGTAAACAGGCATGTTCTTTCTGTTTGCTAGTTCAATATGGCGGTGAAAACACGCTGACTGCGCAGACTCAGAATTAAGTGACGTACAGCGACCTCTAGCGAACAAATACATTTACACATCTTTACCTCACCTGCCTAGTTTACCTTTTCAAGAACGTTTACATTTGAGTTTGTTGTATAGCCTACTACACAGTGTTATGTAGTGTAAATAATTCATTTTTACATGTTTGAGGACATAAGCTCCATAAAGGGAAGCATGTAAAAACAAGATACAGTCTACCTTAAAGGGAGAGTTCATGAAAAAGGAAAATTTCCTCATCATTTACTCACACACAACTGTATTCCATTGAACACTAAACATGGCATTCTGAAGAACATTGAAAGCCTAGCCATTGTCATCTATAGTGAACAAAAAGAATATATGAATATGCTTTCCAACACTCATCAAAATATCTCCCTATGGAGGGAGAGTAAATTATGACAGAAATGTCAGTTTTGGGTGAACAATCCCTTTAATAATAAACACACATAGGCTGCTACTACTAGCCTACTATATTTGACAAATATAATTTCTTAAATCTTTTATGATTGCATTTAAAAGATGTGTTGTGTTGATGTTGCCTTTAAAAGATATATTGATTGTCATACACAGCAAAAAAATCAGTGTACATTTAACTCACTTAAGTTTATCTTAACACTCATTGGGTGTACATATGACTCCCTCCTTTTTGGAGTTAAAATAACACTTTCTAAAATGTGAAATCTGTATATTACTCACAGAGTCCATTTTAACACAGGATTACCCTTCAAAGTGTTAATATATTAAATTTGTACATTACTCACTTTATTTAATAACAAATAAATCTAAACGGATGCATGTGTATATAAGCTACTAAGTTCACACATTACAATGCCTCTAATGACAATTAATTAATTATATCTTATAATTTATTATATTAATAAAGAGACTGAGCCGAAAAGAAAAAATGAATGAATGATTTATAGCATATGACATTTTTTATAGTATCCCTTTAAAGAGACACATGAATGAATGAATGAATGAATGAATGTATGTTAATTTGGCGCTTTTAGAGTAGGCTATATTGTTGTCCACCGAGGTAGCCTACTTTACAATTTTAAACGAAAGAAACAACAGCTTCGCCATAAAAGGTATATAGGGCGAATGGTGTCATGGTTGTGATTGTGAATGTAAAGGTAAACTAACGTTAGTTTTTAGGTTTCTAACATACTGACCGAATTTTAATTTTGTATGTACCGTTTCTTTAACCGTAAAGCCCCTTCACAGACTCCCACTCAGCAGGTGGCAGTAGTACTCAAGCTTTGCCGTCGCACCTTTCATAATAAATATGCGGCTCTGCATCGGTACACTGAAACAGCTCATGTGCTCGTGAGTGCCAGAATAACACACAGCCGTCTTTGATTAATCTAGTCCTCCGTCTGTGGATGTACTCGGTGTGGTGTCCCTGACGCGGACGAGAGCAGCAGAGGCTGAAATCCCGCCCCGGAGCAGAGACACACGGCACGGGACCGCGGCGGAGTGACACTGGCCCCGATGGCCAAGAACACGCTGTCTTCTCGCTTCAGAAAGGTGGACATTGATGAATTCGACGAGAATAAATTCGTGGACGATCACGATGAGGCCGCCGACCAGCAAGGACCTGATGCGCTGGAAGTCGACAACCTTCTCAGGCAATATCCTTCACTGTGAGCGCGGCGGTAACGGGGATTGAGCTGCGATCGCGAGCCCGGGTGACATGAGCGCGCGCCCCGCTCCGTACAGTATCACAGCTTGATGACGTGATGGTTGCGCTGCTTTGTTTACAAAAGTTAAAAGCGCGTTGTTTTGTAAAAGCGCCTCAATCCTGTAGTTTATAAGCTGCATTATGATTTCTACAAAATATTATAAAGTAATGGTGTTTTTAGATTTGATATTTGTAGAACTGTTTATTGAGCGACAATTAGCGTATTAAAATGATGCAATTTTACATTTAGCGTTAATTTCTCAAATGTACAAGTACGTTAAACGCTAATTTAATGTTCAGTGACTTTGAATTTTGCCTTTCCATTTGACTTAATAAGTTACTCATTCAAAATTTAGTCACATTCATGTCACATCGTAACTTTTATGAAACTTGGCACTGATATCTTTACTTAAGATCTAGCGTATAAATGATTGTTGTTGCATGGTTTGCAAGCATTGAAATGTGTTTGATTAAAAAATTAAAGGGATAGTTCACTCAATATTTACTCATTCAAGGTCATTCGTGATGTAGGTCACTATCAATCTTTAGTTTTTCAGCTGAGACTGTGGCCATTGGTAATCCATTAAATAGTCAACTGCACTTTGAGAGTCTAACGATATACAGGTAAGATAAAATTAATACATCTGGTCCTGATTATACATTGGGCATAACTAAACTATACAGTTGAAGTGAACCATTTTATTTTTTGTAAATATTGTCTAGGTTTTTCTTCAACAGTAATAATTTAATTTAATTACGCAGTATCTTATCAGGAACAACAGGGATTCATTTTTTCTTTGTGTGTCATTTAATTTATGCATAACTTTTATTTTATGAATCACCAAGGACCAGTTTCGGTTAAAAAAAAAAGTCTTTAATGTTCTGCTGAAGAACTTGAAAGCCCAGAGGGTGAGTAAGTAAAAGAGGGTGAGTCTAACCCAACCCAAACTAGCCAAGCATCAACTTTTGTTTTATACTGTATAATGAACACTTTTTTTTCCCACAAGAGCATTTCCTGAGAGCTAGAGCAGCCTGACGTTCTGCTACTTTGTTTTGTCACAGTTTTCCAATTAGGTTACACTGCGCTCATTGTAATAGACATTTGAAGCAAACAGTCGCCTGCATTGTCTCACCGTAATAAACCTGTTAAGGAGGGATGTGAATCCACACGCTATTGTCATGTTTCCACTCTCGTTTCCTAGTACCACATAGGTGGAGGAGCACAATGGTATGATTGTCTCGGTGATATCTATATTTGTTTATTGTCTCCATGGTGAGCACAGGTGAAATATGTCTCAACATAAACTCCAACTTCTGGATGAAGGGCTGTTGCTGATAACGTGGTTGTTTTGATGTTACTGCTCTTTCTGAGTGGTGTAAAGGTTTGTGATTTGGCCTTGACAGGATGTGAAATGAAATATTTGACTTCCATATTTCAGACCAGTCACCTCAAGCATTTTCACCCCTATTGTGCCCACAGACCTGTGATTTGCATGGTGCTTCCTCTTCCTCTCTGCTCTACAGCCGTACCAGGTTCAGTATGTTCCAGCTTATCATATGTTGAATTGATTTGGTACAGCAGCTGACAAAAAAACTGTGAGATTTACTGTTTCAGTCTTTCTCATGTGAACATGTCAAACCTGTAACGAGTCCTCATTAACCTTTTATATGGACAGTGGGATTTCCAGTGAAGGCTTTGTAATGAGAGACCCTCTGGCTGGATATGCAGCTATAGTGACTGTGGTGGGCGTCAAGGATTTGACTTGTTTAGCTGCTCTTCTGTGCAGTGATGCAGATGCAAATAGCTTGATCTTGCTGAAGTGTTATTACAGAGCGCTTTGAAAAACAAGAAGTCCCTCAGGAGCTTCACATGCTCTCTGTGGAGTTTGTTGAGTTTACTACACTCATGATATGGGATAGAAAGGAAAGATAAATATATTGTGCAATATTATGACCATTTAAAGTAAAAAAAAAAATTCTAACTATATATTTAGACATATTTATATATCTAAAATCGAAATGTATATATATATATTTAAAATGTAAGTAAAATTCTTGGTCACACTTTATTTTGATGGTCCGTAAATTTAAGTTACATTGCAACTAATTCTCATTAGATTATAAGTAGACTGTTAGGGTTGGAGTAGGGGGTAGGGTTAGTGTAAGTTAACATGTACTTGCAAAGTTTCTTATAGTCAATTCAATGTCTGTTAAATGTCAGTGTTACCCAATTCTGTAATGATAGAGGTGATAAAGTTTTTCAGTTTCTGTTTTCCAATCTTCAAAATGTCCCCATAATAATTTATCAACAAATGTCTTGAAATACAGTAAAATGACTTTAGATAGGGACAGGTATCGATATAGATATACTCATTCAATTTGATTCAGATAGGCCTGTCACAATAATCAATATATCGACTTATTGAACAACACATGGACATGACCTCAATCATTTCTGGTCATGCAATATACACCCACCGGCCACTTTATTCGGTACACCTGTCCAACTGCATGTTAATGCAAACTTCTAATCAGCCAATTACATGCATTTAGGCATGTAGACGTGGACGAGACAATCTGCTACAGTTCAAACCGAGCATCAGAATGGGGAAGAAAGGTGATTAAGTGACTTTGAACATGGCATGGTTGTTGGTGCCAGACGGGCTGGTCTTAGTATTTCAGAAACTGCTGATCTACTGGGGTTTTCACACACAACCGTCTCTAGGGTTTACAGAGAATGGTCTGAAAAAGAGAAAATACTAGTGAGCAGCAGTTCTGTGGACACAAATGCCTTGTTGATGCCAGGGGTCAGAAGAGAATGGCCAGACCGGTTCCAGCTGATAGAAAGGCAACAGTAACACAAATAACCACTCGTTACAACAAAGGTATGCAGAAGAGCATCTCTGAACACCCAACACATCTAACATTGAGGCCAATGGGCTACAGCAGCAGAAGACCACACCGGGTGCCACTCCTGTCAGCTAAGAACAGGAAACTGAGGCTACAATTCACACAGGCTCACCAAAATTGGAGAATAGAACATTGGAAAAACGTTGCCTGATCTAATAAATCTCAATTTCTGCCGCGACATTCGGATGGTAGGAGCAGAATTTGGCATCAACAACATGAAAGCATGGATCCATCCTGCCTTGTATCAACTGTTTAGGCTGCTGGTGGTGGTGTAATGGTGTGGGGGATATTTTCTTGGCACATTTTGAGCCATTTAGTACCAATTGAACATTGTATCATGCCACAGCCTGAGTACTGTTGCTGACCATGTCCATCCCTTTATGACCACAGTGTACCCATCTTCTGATGGCTTCTTCCAGCAGGATAACGCGGCATGTCATAAAGCGCAAATCATTTGGTTTTATGAACATGACAGTGAGTTCAGTGAACTCAAATGGCCTCCACAGTCACCAGATCTCAATCCAATAAAGCACCTTTGGGATGTGGCGGAACGGGAGATTCACATCATGGACAAATCTGCAGCAACTGTGTGATGCTATCATGTCTATATGGACCAAAGTCTCTAAGGAATATTTCCAGTACCTTGTTGAATCAATGCCACGAAGGATTAAGGCAGTTCTGATGGCAAAAGGGGGCCCAACTGAGTACTAGTAAGTGAGTACTAGATTTTTATATCATCCATAAATTAAAAAAAAAAAACACTATCAGCAACAATTTAGCTGATTGTGCAACATCTTTATCTGTATTGGAGGTGTCCAATAGAGAAACTGAATATTGAAACTGAGACTGAAAATTAAGTAGGGGGTGGGGTTTGCTCCTCTTCTAATCTTGCGCTTGCAGCAAACTAATGGTTTGAGGGGTGTGACTAAGTATCTTTCACCAAACTGACATCATCAGAGAAGGATTGCCATTCCAGAGCAGAAGCAAATGGTCAGGTTTTTGATTTGTTTTTGTTTTGTTTAGTTTTCTTCAGGATTAACTTGCACAGATTATTTGTTTATAATTAGAATATTTAATTGTCGGGTAAATATCCTGTGGCCATGTGTGATTCAAAACTTTGAAATCTAGAATATGAAAAAAAGATATGATTTATTGATTCAGTATTGAATCAACTATATTTCCACCACAAAAAAGATTTATAAAAATTAACCAAATATTGTCCTCCAAGGCTGGTTATTTTAGATTGTGAAACGATACCTGAGAGTTAATTATTACAATACTCTTTTCACAATGCCTTAATTGAGGAAACTATATTTATGTCGGATTCCAAAAATAAGTGGACTATCCTCAGCACTGCATGAGATAAGGACGTCTTAGGACAAGAAGCTCAAAATATTCTGGAACACAAGGGCACTGAAAACGAGTGTCTTGAGACTCCGTTTTCTGTTTTGCTGTTGTTTTGAGGCCTTCTATTTTTAATATTGAGGTCAGGGTAACTAAAACTTGAATAGCTGGATTAAAAGTTGACGTTAATGTGACATCTAATTCCGAGGCTGAAACGAAACCAGGGATAAGCCACATCTGTATCTTTATTAACGCAGTGGGTCAATTCGATTGTTGGAGAATGTAGTGGCGAGCAGCTGCAGCATAACAAGCGATCAATCATCCACGTTCCTTATGGCTGAGCCCCGTCTCAGAGATTCATTTCTACTTGGGCTTCAACTTTGTGTGTGTGTGTGTGTTTGAAACTTATTTTTTCAAAATTTCTTCTAATTTCTCAATTTCTTCTAATGTCAGTTCATATGAAGTTTAAAGCTTCCTTGGTATGTTATACAGCACGTCACCAGTCTAGATTGAGATCAGGAATTAATTTTCTGTTATTTTGAAGAAGTCTCTTCTCATCGCCATTTATTTGATCACAAATACTATTAAAAAAAACAGTAGTATTGTGCAATATTATTTACATTTAAAATGACTTTTAATGTCAGTTTAAATGATTTCTCTGATTCAAAGCTGGATTTACTTTGGATTTACTCATTCTTCGCGTGATCCTTCAGAAGTCTTTATAATATGCTGGATTGAGGTTCTGTTATAATCAATTATTACTACTCTATTTATCATAATTTTTGTAGTTGTTAATGTTTAAATATAAAAAGATTTTCATGCATTTTTGGAAAGATTTTTTAGGATTTTTTTAAAGGATTTTTGGTGAAAACAGCTCAAAATAACAGCATTTATATAAAATAAAATAAAAAAAATTTAGATCATAAATGTTTTTACGTTCACTCTTTTAATGTGTTCTTGATAAATAAATGTAAAAACATTTGAATGTCACTGTATCACAGCTTCCACAGAAATATGAAACAGCCGTACAGTTTTTAACCTTTAAAACAACAGTAATAATATTGTTTTTTGAGCAGCAGATCATCACATTACAGTGATTTTGAAGGGTCATGTGACACTGTAGTAATGATTCTCAGAATTCAGCCTGAAATCACAGGAATAAATGATATTGAGCTAAAGTCAGTGAGGAATGTTATTTCAAATTCAGTACTACACAATTTTACTTTTTTTTTTTTTTTACTGTATTTTTTAACAAATAAATGCAAAAACATTGACGAATCTTACTGATCCCATTTTGTTTTACTAGTAGTTCCAGGTATGACAGTAAGTTAAACGATCAGTGTCTTCCTTAACCATCTGTAATGCACAGGGGACACAATGTCAGCTCTTCACATTGCTCTTAGGAATCCTCCAATCAACAGCAAGAACCCAGCAATAAAGGTAACTTCTCTTCAGGATGAAATGTGTCATGCTCAAATTGCACAGCAGCTTGAAATACAGCTTCTCTCCTGTGTTTCTTTTCCTCAGGAAAGAGCGCAGACTGTGGTATTGAGGGTTCTGACGTCATTTAAGAGCAGCGATATCGAGCCCGCTGTTAAATCTCTCGACAAGAACGGCGTTGATCTTCTCATGAAGTACATCTACAAAGGCTTTGAGAGGCCTACAGACAATAGCAGTGCCATATTGTTGCAGTGGCACGAAAAGGTAAAAACCCAGCT
>CAIGQQ010033541.1:6660653-6698453 GCA_903798035.1 Danio albolineatus | reverse complement strand
AGTTTTAATAACTCATCTCTAATAACTGATTTCTTTTATCTTTGCCATGATGACAGTAAATAATATTTTACTGGATATTTTTCAAGACAATTTTGTACAGCTTAAAGTGACATTCAAGGCTTAACTAGGTTCATTAGGTTAACTAGGCAGGATAGAGTAATTAGGCAAGTTATTGTATAATGATGGTTTGTTCTGTTATTGAAAAGAAATATAGCTTAAAGGGGCTAATAATATTGACCTTAAAAAATTTAAACTTCTTTTATTCAAGCTGAAATAAAACAAATAAGACTTTCTTCAGAAGAAAAAATATTATCAGACATACTGTGAAAATGGGGCTAATAATTCTGACTTCAACTTCTGACTTTTTATTTTATTTTTTTTTTAAACTAACTGACTGATGAAATGGTTTATGAAATTGCACTTCAGTGTTTCTGCAAATAAAATGTAAGACTTCTAAGACTAGTAAAATAATAAAATGAATAATTAAATGGAATATGATACGGTTAAGCCTGAAGGTAAATGTCTTAGCAATTAGCAACACTTTAAAGCTTAAAATTTGAATTTAAAATTTAGAAATTTTAAAAATTAAAATTCAACTTTGATCAGCTCACCGTTTAATTCGACCAAAAAATGAAGCTTAAGGGCCGAGTTTATTTCTCTCTCTCTCTCTCTAAGTGATTAGAATATGGAAATTACTGTTACAGTATCTTTTGACCATACTGCAAAACCGTATTTTTCTCAGTCAATTTTTATCATCTTCCTGTGCAGATTCTTAAAAAATCTTTGTTTGAAAAGCTAAACATAACATCCAAAAGCTGAAGAGAAATGTTTAAACACAGTTGTGTGGCTACGGTATGTGACTATAGCCAGCCTCTAATAGTAAAAATGAATTAATTATATATTTTTTTATAATCACGCTTAATAAAAACTGTCCGCAGAAACACTTTGATTGACACTCTCCCTTTGTAGTGTCATCAGAGAGGGAAAGCCCTGCTATTATTGACAATATCTCATTAGTCTTGTTTTTAAATCTGCCACTATGCGGACACAAAGGCATTTGTAGCTCCGCCCTCTTTTGAAAAGAGCACAATCTCATTTAAATTTAAAGTGGCAGTCACCAAAATGGCACATTTAGGATCAAAGCCTGAAAGGGGCAGTTCCAGAGTTATAAAACATTACTTGTGGGGTATTTTGAGCTGAAATTCACATACACACTCTAGAGGCATTATTTTATATCTTGTAAAAAGGGGCATAATAGGTCCCCTTTAAAATGTAATGTTTTCTAAATTAATAAAAAAATTATCTGCCTTGAAAAAAACTATTGAGCAATTCCAGCGCTATGGATGAGACATTTGCAGTAAAAACTCAAAACATAAATTCACATAGAAAGTATATGTTTACATTATATTTAATCAACTGTTTATGTTTTCCACAACAACTCACTAGAGTTAAGAGACCAGAAAAATAGCAATCTGAAAGCATGTTTGAACTTTAAATGAGGAAAATAAACATGCGCAAAAAAAGTGTCTGCAAGTTTACAATATACAACACGCTGTGTAGAAATTCTGTGAATTAAACTGCACAACCCAAAAGAAATAATGATAATCAAAAGGATAAGAGTCTGCTCTCAATAGAACAACATGATTGATTTTATTTAATTTTATATTTTTGCATTAATGAGAGGAAAAAGTGTCGTTATGGATGTGACGTCTCTCTGTTATGTATGCAACAGATGTGAAATTACCACTTGTGTGACTTTGTCAATGTTTTCAAACTATTATATTTGATTTACCAGACTTTTTTGAGTATTTCTAAAGTACTGTAAAATACTTGCTTACACAAAAAACTGGTTAACATATTTTAGTGAAAACTTAACATTTGCATGGAATTGATCTATTTAACTAAATGCAGCTCACTCTATTGACAGCCATACGTTTTTTTAATAAGAATAAATGAACGTTCTTTATCCAGATTCTCAGAAACTTTATACCATGACTATCTTCAGTTTACATTTTAATTAATTCTATCTTTTAGAATTAGCAAAAGCTAAAATAAAAATTTTGTATATCCAACATGTTGTTAATGAACTTTTCATTTAGTGTTAGGCATAAATCATTCAGTCATAAAGGTTTAAGACTCAAGACAGTGTGTCGTATTTAAATAATAATAATAAAAAAGTAAATAAAATCCAATTGAGGCATCACAATATTATAATGGATACTGGATTTAAGAAAACTGATAGTAAATTATATAGAATATTCCATTTTAAAGATGTTGGGTGTTAAATATTAAATATAATGCAAAAACAATACAAAATAATGATAGGTAACACTTTATTTCGATGGTCCATTTGAGTATTAGTAGACTGTCTGCTTAATATCTGTTGATACTGACATTTAACAGTCCTTCAACAGACATTTAACTGACTATAAGAAACTTTGCAAGTACATGTCAACTTACACTAACCCTAACCCCAATCTAACAGTTTACATATATTCTAATGAGAATTAGTTGGCATTTAGATGCAATGTAACTTGAATTCAACAAACGGACCATCAAAATAATGCGTGACCTAATGATCTAATATTAGAAACCTATTTTGATTGAAGCAATCTGAAATATCATGCATCCCTAGCATTTATTGCTTCAGTTTGAGTTCTAAAGTGGGTAAAGGAACACCACAAATTAAGCAAAACAGTCATAAACTTTTTTTTTAATGTTCTTAAATAGCATTCTTAAAAACAAAACGCTTGCATGTTTTGGTATCATCACATTTTTTTCCGTATTCTTTTTTTTTCCGGCATTTAACAACAAACATCAAATATAATTTGGCAACAGATAAGACAAAACAGTTAAGTGATTAAAAACACATGACAATTGGACAATGCAAGTATGTTCAACTAGCAACTCTAGAACCCCTTAACTTATAAAGAAAGAGTATTCCGACCATTACATCACTTCTGAAAATGTTCCCTCCCACAACAGTAGGAACTGGTAGAAATCACCCATACTACACCTTAGATCTGGCCCCATGTTTACAATACAAAAAAACAACAACAACAAAGAAAGAACAAAATGAGCTTGAACTCAGTTGTTTTTCTTTTTGTTCCTTCAGATCATGGCTGCCAATGCTTTAAAATAGAAAAGGGGGCATTAATATTTAACAGATTTGCTAACTAACGTGCATCTACAACAGAAATTTGGGCAATCGGTAAGAAAAGTATTTGATGAAATCATTTTAAAAAGCGTATTGCATTTCCCCCTTCATTTTAACTTGGTATTTTTCTGTAGCTGTACATTTAATGTACACTGCCGGTTTTAAGTTTAGCAATGCTGACATTTATCTCTTCTGCTTGCTAACGCGGCATTTAATCAATGATGCAATAAAAACTGTAATATTAAGAATTATCATCTCAAATAATAATTGTCTAATATATTAACATACAGTGCTCATCATATACAAGTACACCCCATCTTTTAAACTCATATTTTTATTAGGAAGCTATACAATATTATATTTGTGCATATACATTAGATTAGTCAGTATTGAAGCCAGATATAGAGCTTATCTTAAAAAAATAACTTACAATAACGGTCCAAAAACTAGTACACTCAAATTTACATGTTATAGAAAAATATTAAATACAAATTTTAAAAAGAGGAAAAATCAAGAGAAGCAAAATAATCGATAAATTTAGTTGAAATTTTGTTTTTTGTTTTGTTTTGTTTTTTCATTTTGCTTGAATTTAATTGTATTATCTTGCAATTTCTAAATATGTTTGGTGACTAAAATATTATTTTAATAAAAATATCTGTTTAATAAATTTGTTTTGTTTAAATGCACCAAAATACATCACCAAAATTCACTGAGAAATGGATAAAACATTCATTTTTAAAATGAGGTGTACTCGATGCTGAGCACTGTATGTTTTGAATTGAATTCATTCCTGTGAATCAAAGCTGAAAGATTTTAAGCATCATCGCTCCAGTCTTGTCACATGATCCTTCAGATATCATCAGCATTGTTGTTATTATTAGCAAGTTTCTACTTCATATATTATTGAAAACCATACACTTTCAGTCATTATATTCATCAAAGAATGACAGCATTAATCATCATAAACGTCTTTTAGACTATTTAAAAAAACTAATTTGAAGCAGTTTCCCAGAGATGGGTTGCTGCTGGAAGGGCATCCGCTGAGTAAAACATACGCTGGATAAGTTGGCGGTTTATTCCGCTGTGGCAACCCCAGATTATTAAAGCGACTCACCGAAAAGAAAATAAATGAATGAATTTGAAGCAGTGAATAAGTATCACTAATATCGAGAAAATTTCTTGAGCTGCAAATCAGCATATTCATTCATTCATTTTCTTTTCGGCTTAGTCCCTTTATTAATCCGGGGTCGCCACAGCGGAATGAACCGCCAACTTATCCAGCATTTGTTTTACACAGCAGATGCCCTTCCAGCCGCAACCCATCTCTGGGAAACAAATCAGCATATTAAAATTATATTTCTGAAGGATCATGTGACACTAAATACACGATTTAAAGGGATAGTTCACATAAAATGAAAAATAACTCACAATCTACTCGCGCACGAGTGCTTTAAGAGTTACGTTATTCTGTTGAACACAAGAGCAGACATTTAGAAAAATGCTTGAAAAACCATTGACATCCTACAGCATGAAAAACAAACACTATGGACATCAATGCTTACAGTTTTCCAACATTTTTCAAAATATTTTCCTTTGTGTTCAAAAGTAGAATTAAAAAAACAATTTTGTGACAGGAATTTTCAGTTTGGTGTAAACTGTCCCTTTAATGCTATTGAAAATATGAATCGAATTCGTTTTTAAGTGTATCAATATTAAAAAAAACATTTTATTACAGCTCATATAGCAGTTTTGGTCAAATAAAAATAGCCTTTGGTTAGCTGTAGAAACTTCTCTTTTAAAACGAATCATATTTACAGCTGCTTTTTGTTTTCCAAACGGTAGTGTGTAAGTGCTTAAAGTCTGTATCCAGCCCTGTGCTCTCAGCTTGAGTAATGTGGCGTGAATACAGCACTATATCAGGTACAATTTGAAGCACGCATACAGGGCTCGTTTCAAGCTGAAACGCTCAAACGTACACCCTAAAACAAATTAAATAAGGCAAAAAACACGGGACACTCCAGCAGTGAAGGTCAGACAAGCAGACAGAGAGGAAACAGTGACATCCACCATCTGTTTCCCTCTTCATCTCCGTCCAGCCCTCCTCATTTTTTGGCAAACTAAAACAGCAAGATAAAAAGAAAAAGAAGCTAGGCCATGAAAACCATTTGTGCCTGCGAGAGCACAGACACACTCGCTTGTCCGCATAAATCGGGCAGTGGATAATTCATGAGAAGGTTGATTCAGTTTGGCAGTGATTTGTTCGTTAGCAAACATCTCTCTTTTAATACGAGAGGATTCTTGAAAGAAATAAGCAAGTGGAAGTAGCTATGCTTGAAAACGTGCTAAAAAAATGAGGAACGAGAAAAATAGGACAAGTTCTAGAATCGAATGGGACCTTGTGTTCTCCACATGCAAGAAATCTTTAGGTCCGCACAATAAACCTGCATTTCAAGGGGGGGAAAAAAACATTGTCGAGATCACCGACTAAAAAGGGATGATCGATTTGCGTAAACCTGACACAACGGAATGATCAGACATGCCTCTTGCCAACAGCACAATAAATAACATCGGAATCAAACTTAAATAGTGCAAGTAAAGTGCAAGGCTATTATTGTAACCGTTATCATCGTAAGTATCAACATCATTGTGACGAAATAAAAAAAAACAAACACTGATCACATCACTTGGTATTAGACCGACGCAGTGCACTTGTCCTTGAAACAGATGAAGGAGGGACGCTCTTAATGCCGTGATCTCTGGAATGTGAGCTGAAATAGCGAGACGGCGCGCGGCTGAGACAGTGGCATGGTCCATTCACAGACTAGACAAAAGAAAGGAGGAAAAAAAAAAATCAAACTACACTGCCCCTGTCACATGCAGAGGGTCATCTTTTCACAGATCTGCCACGACGAACAACCCAGACGGACACACTTCTCTGCATCACATTGACTTCTTATAGAACTATACATATATTTATAGATTTATATATAGATATGTACACAAATTTGTACTTATATACAGGAGTACGCCTGTGGGTCTCTTGCGACGATACAAAAGAGAACTGCTGTTGGCTAATGGCGTCCACTGCACACATGGAGTAAGACGTTAGGTTATTACATCAGCTATGCGAGCATGGGTTTACCACACAACAGGAGGCATGCTTAAAAGAATCTCTTCTGATGTAAGGTCGATTAAAAATGGAGATTCTGGCGTCTGCGTAGCAATGTGTTACAGGGATCGTTCACCTAAAGATTTTTGTTGGCTGTGAATTCACTGACCCCTAGGTCACACAAGCTGTAAGTGGCTTTTTTTCTTCAGTGGAACGTTAAAGAAGATGTTTTTAGCTGAAAATATACCATAAGGCTACCAGCGAGTCAAAAAAACTTAAATACAGAGGGAAAAAATTAATTAGTACTCATGGCTTCTGATCATACACTGATGCTTGCGAAGCACGATCAGTCTGTGAAAGAAACAGACATCATTTACAATCATATTACCTTTAACTCACAACTTTGGGCAGTTTGACTGCAATCATAACAGATTGGAGTGGAACCATTCTGCTGCGTAAACTATGTATTTCAAACATTGGGAATAAAATAATAATAAGAATAATATGAATAATAATAACAACAATAATTCCTCACATTTATTTAGCGCCTTTCTGGACATTCAAAGCGCTTTACACCAGTGTGCATCCACTAGGATGATGCGACGGCAGCCATATTGTGCCAGACCGCACACCACACACCAGCTGATTGGTGGAGAGGAGACAGCGTGATGAAGCCAATTATGGTATGGGGATGTTAGGAAGCCATGATGGACAGAGGCCAGTGGACAACTTTGGCCAGGATGCCGGGGTTAAACCCCTACTCTTTTTCAAATGACATCTTGGGATTTTTAAATGACCACCGGAGAGTCAGGACCTCGGTTTAACGTCTCATCCGAAAAACGGCGCTCACTGAGCAGTATAGAGACCCCATCAATATACTGGGGAGTTAGGACACACAGACCACAGGCTGAGCACCCCTTGTTGGTCTCACTAACCACAAAGAGTCAGGACCGCAGTTTAACATCTCATCGGAAAGACTGTGCTCACTGAGCAGCATAGAGCCCCCATCAATATAGACATTTCAATCTGATAATGTCATTGGCCATTGAACATTTCCTGCTTGTTCTAATCCTATATCATAACTGTAACAAGAGACAATTCAATCATATTTTCACGTTAAAACGGTTGTCATGACATTATTATCATTATGTTGCTATTTTCGGATTCTCGGAAGCTATGGAAATGAAAAATGTTAAACAGAAAATATGTTAGGACCATTGTTATTGTTTACATTCCTCAAAATGGTCTATACTGGGGCGTTAGGATTCACAGACCACAGGTTGAGCGCCTCCTGCTGGCCTCACTAACACCACATCCGGCAGCAACCTAGCTTTCCCATGTGGTCCCCCATCCAGGTTCTGACCGGGCACAGCCCTCCTTAGCTTCAGTGGGAGGCCATGTGAGAGTTCCAGAGAGCTAGTGCTGGAATATGTTAAGCTTAAATCTGTTCAAGCAAAACTGCATACACAAATATATTTTTAAAATATAGTTTTTAGCACATAGGATCAGCAAAAGGATACTTTCCTATACTTTATGCAACAGGAAGTTCGCACTTCATTTTGTCATAATTGTTTGCTACGGTGGATTAAAGATTCTAATTTAGTTTTAAATTGTGTTATGTTTCTCGCACAGACTGATTGTTTCACTCTATAAGATCTGAAGGTGTTAATTCACACAATGAAAATGATTTTAATAACTCCAAACTAATCATTATATTTTAGGTGAAATCTAAGAGCTCCCTCATCCTCCTTAGACAGAAAGGTCTCTCGTTCAGAGTCCAGAAAGGTACAAAAAAAATCCTCAATTTACTTCAGTGGTTTAATTGGCTATAATTAAGAACTTTTCTGCACACAAACAAAATTAGTTTATTTTTTCTCTGAGCAAGTATATTGTGCATGTTCACGAGAAAACTGCTCCTCTAATGCTCCTGTGCTTTGTTTCAACCAAAGGTAGTTGCATCCGGGGAGAGGGATACGTCACTGCACAGTGCTCAATATACTGACACTGAGAAGAAAAAGAAACTGTTGAATAAAGTCGTTAGTTTTGTTTTATTTGCATACAAAAGTATTCTTGTAGCTTAGCTTGATAATATTCCGACTGAAGCATATGGTCTGTTTTTAAGAGTTTTTTTGTTACTTTATTGAAGTCGAAAATCTTGCTTTCTATAGAGGATGAGGGAGCTCTCAAATTTCACCTAAAATATCTTAATTTGCATTCTGAAGATGAATGAAGGTTAACAGAAGGTGAATAATCAATTAACATAATTTGCATTTTGGGTAACATGGTGGCTCAGTGGTTAGCACCGTCACCACACAGCAAGAAGGTCGCTGGTTCAAATCACAGCTGGGCCAGTTGGAATTTCTGTGTGGAGTTTACATGCTCTCCCCATGTTTGCGTGGGTTTCCTCTGGGTGCTCTGGTTTCCCCCACAGTCCAAAGACATGCGCTATTGGTGAATTGAATAAACTAAATTGTCGTAATAATACATCGTAGAGTACGAGTGTGTATGGTTGTTTCCCAGTACAGGGTTGCAGCTGGAAGGGCATCCGCTGCGTAAAACATATGCTGGAATAGTTGGTGGTTCATTCCGCTGTGGCGACCCCTGATAAATAAGGGCCTAAGCCAAAGGAAAATGAATAAATGAATTCTTATTTTTGGGTGAACTAACACAACGTGTCTTCTGAAGCCAGTGGTTTTAATTTAGTTTGTCCGCTATATGTTTTTTCAAGTCTAAGTGCTGGTAGGTGTTAACTTTATTTTATGAAATTGTAATATTTTACCAAAGAAAAAGAAGAAAATAAGTCACCTGCATCCCGGATGGTTTGTGGGTGAGTAATTAAACAGCAAACGTTATCTTTTGGGAGAACTACGGTATCCTCTTTAGGACCGATTAGCTGATGACCAAAATAACCCAAAAGAGGCACAGCGCGGTGGACCTCCTTCAAAAGGTCAGACTAAATCCGCTAAATTTGTGTCAAGACACAAAAGCAAACACAAACAGAACAAAACAACAACAAAAAAAGGCAAGACAAAGCAAATAATTGCAAACATGCAGCACGTTCCCTACAGAAAGAGTTGTGTAAACGTTGCAGAGGCAAAGTGTTAAGAAGAAAAAACACACTTCCTTCTCCAAAATGTGTTTTGCCAAAGCCTTAGGCTCATCTTTTTGGAAGAATCTCCCTGGAAATATACCAATTGACATATAAAATGTTTCTCAATCATTCTCGATGGTTATCTTGTGCTTTCTGAACACCTTCAGGAAAGGCGATAGCTGCCCTCAACAGGCCCGTGTGCCTGCGCGCGCACTGTACACTCATACGGTACATGCATGCGGTAAATTGCTGTATATTGGGAGCAACGCTTTCACATCTGGGTGTGTGTAGTTCCTTAAAATCTAGAAATACATTTGAAATATCTGCCCATGAAGATGAGATATTTTCTCTCGACCAGTTAATATCTACCTAGATCTAAATGACATTAGGTTAAACAACCAGCTTATTCGAAGGAATCTACCTACCAACATGTGTATGCTTGTGTTTATGGGCATAAGCGTGTTGTGTGCGTGTGTCTGTGAGTTGGCACGGTGCCACCATGTGGTCAATAGTTATCCAGCATGCCATCGGAGAAGAGGTTTTGCACGTCCAGCATGGCCGCCAGATCCAGCACATGTTTCTGTAGAAGGCTGCTCTCCACCATCTCCTGTTTTGGCAGAGGGGGATACGATTCTGGAAAACTCCTCGCTTCCTGTAACACATGCACAGAAAAGGCATCCTCATCCAACTGATTTTGGTGGCAATATTGTGAATAAAGCATTGTTTCAAAAAATGGTGTAGTCATATAAAAGTCATCTGTATTGTCATACTTTCAGAACTTTCCACATTCAGAAGACCTGCATTTGTTCTTTAGTTTTGCAAATGTGGCTGAAGTTTTCAGTGTGTGTGAAGTTTTCAAAATGTGGTGTAAACAGCGCCACCAGCTGGTGTACAACATGACTCACAACTATTAGAAAATTATATGGAATAAATATGCTAAATATAAATACTGGAAAATTATAATTTAATATATTTAGAAGTCCAATGCAGCTTTTTATGTTCAGGACTCCACTGCATACCTGCATTTCAGGATGTTAATTGAGAATTTCCTTTTACTAACACTAACAAAAGAACATCTGTAAATAGCAAATAGAGTAAACAGTACATCTATAATTACACTTGTTGACTCTGACCCTACTCCTTAAAATCAGGCCTTAACCCTTTATAGGTTCATTGAAATACACATTGGAAAAACTCAGTGTGTTCTTGTCTTTATTAACTCATGTTATTTATAGAGTGTTAGTGTGGTTACAAGACATGTCATATAATTAAACAAAAATGTCACATTATTAAACATGTAAATGATATAGTAATTAATGTCAATGAAATTACCGCATATTGTTCTTCACCCGATAAAGTGTCTAACCTAACCATACCACAGCAATTAATTTTTTTAAATATTTATATTTTATTAAAAAACTAAATAGTTTTTGTTTACTATGTTGATTCGTCAGACATTTATTTGAATATTTATTTTATTTCATGAGTTGAAGTATTTAAGTCAGCTTTAATTTTATGTGATCAAGTCATTTTTATACATTTTAAAAATATTTAGTCTTAATTTAGTTGTTTACATTTTTTAAACTGTATTACAATTAGTTGGCATTCAAATTATTAATTTGAATAATTTCGAATTATTTTATATATCATATTTAAAATTTATTTCAGCTTTAATTTAATAAATAAAATGACAATCATTTTAGCTTTAGCTAACAGCAAATGCAAATTTGCAAATGGATGCTGATTGGTTTAAGTTGAGGATAAGTTGCCTTCTGGTAATGTAACATATTATTATAATTATTATTCGGGCATATATATATATATATATCAGGGCTGTCAAAATTAGCGTGTTAACGCACAAGATTAATTTGAAATATTTAACGCATTTTAAAAAATTAACGCATTTATCGCAATGGCAGCAAAGGAATATGGATAAAGGATAATATGGATCCATGTAAATGTACTCAGTGAAAGTGCCAGATGATGTCGCAAGCTGTCAAAGACAGCCCATTCCTCTCTAAGTTGATTCCAAGCACCCTCAAATGTTTCATTAAGATTGACGTGTTGCCCCCTACACGCAACTTTTCTAAATCGTCTGCTTCGCATTGCTGTATTAGAATCCTTGCTTGAGAAATACACCCATACTTTAAGAACCGTAGTCGTGCGTGGTGATGATCTGAAGGAAGTGCGCTGTACTGCGCTCAGGGGCGCCGCTAAGGGGGGGAAAGTTAGGACGATTCTAAGGGCCCCTGCACTCTAGGGGGCCCACAGAGATCTGCTTTATAATTAATAACAGTACTGTAATGTAATATAAATGATGAATGTATCTCTAAATTACAAGTAAAACAATTTATCAGAAATAAAAACTAAAAATACGGCTTATATCTGCCCCTCGTGTCTGTCACATCTGTCACTGTCAAATTGCACCCCGCTCCTTTCACTGTATGGTTCAGTCCGTCAGTAGCGGGAAGAGAGATGCTTTGAATGAGATCGTCAGGTAAACTGAAAGCAGCGATGACCTCGAGGGTAACATCAGCTGCATTTTTAAGTATAAGTAGTGTAAGTAGTGTGTTCACACTTAAAACTCTACAAATAATAAGTGCACTTTAATTACCCAAGTGATGCATTCATTCCACCGGTAAAATAAAGTGTGTAATGATGGACACTACACACACTCAACGACCGCAGTTTTGAGCACGTAACGGAAGGGGCGGAGCTATCAGGCACACATGTTAGATAGCTTTATTTATTTTGGATTGTGAGAGCAGTATTCTCCTATGAATGATTATAGCGCCTCCCGATGGTGAATGCGGTTATATTCATGACAGGTATTATCTGGTATTTTGGTCATTTATTTCATTAGCTGCATTCCAAATGACACACTATAAACTAAATCAAAAAGACACAAAATTATACTGCAATGAGACCCATAAATAAGTAATGTTCTTTTGTTTAAACTGGCCATTACTTAAATGGCAAAACCCTGGCCTTCTCGCCGGCAAAATCCACAATCAAAAAATTTAAACAAATTTATAATAACAGAGTGCAAATCCAGCACACTGCAAACCAAATAAACACAACATAAATAAACTTGAAACGGTCTGTTGATTAACCTGACAGTAACTTAAATTCCAAGTGCCAAACGCCTGGCCTTCTTGCTTGCAAAATCCTCAACCAAAGTGTATTGCACATTGTATGAGACACTATTGCAGTACAGTTATTTAAATAGTGACACACTGATGTTTTGTGTGTTTAGAAATGTACAATTTTCAGTAAATATTTGATTACTGTTGCTTTTTTTTGTACTACATTTACATTTGAACAATAAATCATCTGCTAGCTACAGTCATGGCCGTTCTTTACTAAATACTGATAAGTAGTGGACAAAATCATTAATAAAATGCATAGGTCAGTATAACTACATTGCAGACAAAGAGTTTGGATAGCTAGGTTGGTAGTAGGGGGCCCATCCTCATATTTTTTCATGGGGCCCAAAATTGCTAGCGCTCTCTCTCTCTTTCTCTCTCTGTGTGTGTTTGTGTGTGCGTGCGTTTGTGTTGTTACCCGATAATGTCAATAGAGTGGTCTTAGCAACTGGCTAAATGTTAAGGAGGACTAAGCAAAATTGTTTCTACTTTATAATTAATGTTCTCAACTCGCAATACAACTTTACAATGAATTTTTTTTTTTTCCACTTTCCATATTTGCAATGCCTGTATTTTGGATTTTTTTTTTGTAGTTCACTTAAAATCCAACATGGAAACATTTTTTGTTTGTTATTGGCATTGATTGTTTTAAAATTCAAATGGCACTTACATGCCTGTGTTTTTATTTCTGTAATAAATACGGCTTTTCGTGACTAATCATGATTAATCACAAAAAAATGTGATTAATTAGTTAATTTTTTAAATAAATTGACAGCCCTAATATATTTATATATATATATATATATGGACTGCATTATTTATGCATTTGAACTGTGCTACATATATGAATTGGTCTAAATCAGTGCTTCTTATTTTCCCTGCCACCCTGCACATTCTCTAATTTGACACACAAGGATCAGTTAATCGATCTATCTGTTACAGAGCAGATGATCTAAATCAGGTGTGTTAAGTAAGAAAGACATGTAAAATGTGCAGGGCGGGGGGGCCCGAGGACTGGAATTGAGAACCACTGGAATAAATGGACAAACTCAAAACCCATAACTACCTTCTCACTTGATAAAAGCTTCATGAGACAAATATAACTACCACCTTACTGATCGTCATGACTACTCAGATTGTGTGTTTTTAAATATGATCGTGTCTAATATTCCTGGAGTTGAGTCTCACCCGGAAGAGCTTGTGTAACCGGAGCGTGGAGGAGCAGAAGACGAAGCGGATCATGAGCAGACGCAGAAACTCATCACCATAAAACTGCAGATACGCCTGATCTGGAAGAGAAAGGAAGGGAAAGCTATGAAATATCACATGCATCTCACTACTTTTTGATTTAGTGGCTTATTTGTATATTTCGTACAATCTCATTTGTATAAATTAGAAGGATTTGCTCACCCCCTACTGATGGTTATGTTTGGAAATATCCTACATTTTCGTACAACTGAACTCATAGGAATTTGTATGAATTAGTCAATATACTGACAAAATATAAAATAGAAACTTTCCTCAACTTTCCTTTGTCCAACCGGTCACCCACAGGTATGTGAAAAAGTGTTACGTTTAAACAGGCAGTGGGCAAACACTTTTTCAGACAGGGCTGTCTAGTTTTAGATTTTGTTTCCCTTAATAATAAAAACCTTCATTTGAAAACTACATGATGTGTTTACTTGTGTTATCTTTGATTAATATTTGAAGTTGCTTGGTGATCTGAAACATTAGTGTTACAAACATGCAAATACATGAGAGACCAGTGAGGGGGCAAACACTTTTTCACATGCCTGTGTTTATTAAAAATAATGTTGTTAAGCTGATTATCTTAATAAGCCAGCAATGCATGTATTAACCTGTTTTTTTATATGAGAGTAAGTAGGTTTGAGTGTAAAGTGATCATTACAGCTAGAACAAAACGAACAACAAGGTGCATATGAGCTTTACCTATAACTCGTGAACTTGTGATCATCTGGCCAATGTCATGGAAAACCTTCCGCAGGAGTTCCTGGGCTTTTTCCCACAATCCATAGCGCATGCTGCTCAGTCCACAGACAGATAGGAAGCCCATGAGGGGGTTGTAGAGAAAGAGAGTAAACAGACTCCCACGCTGAGACTGGTCTATGAGCAAGCCAAGAAAAGACAACAATAACAGTGTTAAAAAAATACAACAGAAGAGCAGCACAATAATAGAAAAATACTACTTTAAAGAAAGAAAGAAAAAAAAAGCTTAGCAAATATTGAAATGTTTGATGCCTCAACACATTAGCACAACAAAAAAAGGAGACCTTGCATGCTCTTCGGATATACTGTTGGAGAAAGCAGGCAAACAAGGGGCTGCCCGAACAGATTGGAGAAATTCTGTGGTGAGACAGATAAAAAGAGTTACGTGACAAATAACTTTACATTTCAAATTCTAACTCTGTCACATACATAATCATACACAGTTCAGCATGTAATGAAATGCTGCGACTCTAAAAAGATTTAAATACATTCATTCATTCATGTTTCTTTGGCTTAGTCCCTTTATTTATCAGGGGTCACCACAGCGGAATGAATCGCCAAATTATCCAGCATATGTTCTACACAGCGCAACCTAGTACTGCATAAGACCTATACACACTAATTCACACACATACACTATAGCCAATTTAGTTTATTCAATTCATCTATAGCGCATGTCTTTGGACTTGAGGGGGAATCCCGAGCACCCGGAGGAAATCTACGCGAACACGCAAACATGCAAACTCCTCACAGAACCACAAACTGGCCCAGCCGAACTAGCGACCTTTTTACTGTGAGGCAACAGTGCTAACCATTAAGCCACAGTGTTGCCCATTTCTAATATATAAAAATATATAGACAATATGTAAAGTATTTTAGTAGGTAAAGTAGATGACAAGCAGTATAACCATGACATTAAGATATTTAAAAATATAAAGATACTAACAGAATATATATTAAAAATATTAAATAAAAGTATACAGAAAAACAAGTGACACTGGCTAGTGAGAAAAAGCCATATAAGCTATTTGAAGACAACATTATTAGATCTCCTGTGATATTTTATAATTTCCCAAGTGATTATTAACAGAGGGCGCCACGGTGGCCGAGTGGTTAGCACGTTCGCCTCACAGCAAGAAGGTCGCTGGTTCGATCCCCGGCTGGGCCAGTTGGCATTTCTGTGTGGAGTTTGCATGTTCTCCCCGTGGTTGCGTGGGTTTCCTCCGGGTGCTCCGGTTTCCCCCACAGTCCAAAGACATGCGGTACCGGTGAATTGGGTAAGCTAAATTGTCCATAGTGTATGTGTGTGAATGTGTATGTATGGATGTGTTTCCCAGAGATGGGTTGTGGCTGGAAGGGCATCCGCTGCGTAAAACAAATGCCGGATAAGTTGGCGGTTCATTCCGCTGTGGCGACCCCGGATTAATAAAGGGACTAAGCCGAAAAGAAAATGAATGAATGAATGTTTACTTGCATGTTTGTATTTATATATATACATTATAAACATACACGGTACACACTATTATATTATGTAATATGTAAATACAAACTTTTATGTAGAATGTGATTCATTGTGATGAATCGTTTAAGAGAACTAATGTTTATCATGTGTATGAATACCTACTTGTGTTTGCACCTTAGTTTTGAACAGTTCTGCATTAACTTCTGCAATGAAAAGCTTCAGCAACTTTTCATCCAGCTCACCCTCAAATCAGAGCAGGAGGAGTATGAGATGGAGGGAATCGAGGTGAAGTACCTGCAACGTTTCTTTAAAACCAATACGCCTTTATCTTCAGACAGTGATGCTATAAATATATAGTTTGCGCCACATATCTGCTTGACCGTTTGTGCTTTCTTCCTGTTGACGTATGTCAGTGGGAGCCCGTGCCATATTTCAACAATAAGATCATCTGTGACCTGGTGGAGGAAAAACACAGAGGCATCATATCAGTACTGGTGAGTGGAACTGATTCAAGCTGAAACGCATTAGTACACCCAAAAATTAAACTTTCCTCATCATTTACTCAGACTCAAGTCGTTCTAAACTTGTATTAATTTCTTACTTCTGTTGAACACCAAACAAGATATTCTGACCAATGTTGGAAATCAGCAGCCATTGACAATCATATTAGGAACAAAACATCGATGGCTGCTGCTTTCCAACATTCATTCATTCATTCATTTTCTTTTCGGCTTAGTCCCTTTATTAATCTGGGGTCGCCACAGCGGAATGAACCGCCAACTTATCCAGCATTTGTTTTACGCAGCAGATGCCCTTCCAGCCACAACCCATCTCTGGGAAACACATCCACACATTCTCATTCACACACATACACTACGGACAATTTAGCTTACCCAATTCACCTGTACCGCATGTCTTTGGACTGTGGGAGCACCCAACCCACGCAACCACGGGGAGAACATGCAAACTCCACACAGAAATGCCAACTGGCCCTGCCGGGGATCGAACCAGCGACCTTCTTGCTGTGAGGCGAACGTGCTACCCACTAGGCCATCGTTGCGCCCCCTTTCCAACATTCTTCAGGATATCTTTGTTTGTGTTCAGCAAACAAAATAAACTCAAACTGTTTTTTAAAAAAAGTGAAGGCAAATAATAGAATTAAATTTTTTTTGGGGTGTACTGTCCTATTAAAGTAACATTAAATGGATAGTTCATTAAAAAAATGAATTGTCAAATCTGTTATGTAATGTGTCCTGCAAATAAAGGATGAAGAATGTCTGCGTCCTGGAGAAGCCACAGATTTTACATTCCTAGAGAAGCTAGAGGGAAAGATGTCCGGTCATCCTCATTTTGTCACGTGGGTAAACTTTTGTAATTCCACTGAATGTTCACTTTAATGTTAATCTTAAATGCAATAACACACTGCCAATTTGGTAACAATAGGAAAGTATGCAATTTCATTTGCCACCAAGGTCTGTTGTATAACTAGAAATTTTATGGAGGATTTATTTTAGCGGAATTTAGTCTATTAAATTAAATAGAATAAATTTAATTAGTTAGAGTCACAGGCTTAGTCAAAACATTCTTGTGTTTTGGGAAATGTGCATCTGTTTGCATCCAGACCAAGTGCCATATAGGCTGTGATACATGTTTTATCGCCTGATGTTTTCATCATGAGTAGGCCAGACAGAATCTGCGGACATTTTTTACTATTTCTACGCAAAATTTTGTAAAAAATCTGTGGATTTATGCGGAGTGATTTTGGGTATATCATAACTAAAATCCTAAAATATGAAATATTAAGTGATACATTTTTAAGTTTTATTTAATGTTTACAATGCTAATCCAATTAGATCCACTTTATTTGGTAAACAAAGCAAGTCTCTCGTATAATCTACTAAAAGACAAAAAATATTACTTTACAAACTGTATTGTAAATACATTTTAGTCAGTAGTATTAGTGAAATTATTTTAAAAACAATAAATATAATTGTAAACACATTTACACAAGTAAATAAACAGAATCAATGATGGGCTAAAAATCTGCAGAAATCTGCTGAATTCTGTGCGTGCAGATTCCATGTGGGCCTAGTCATGAGTCAAGTATTTTTATGAGAACATTAAAGAATTTATCTCATTAGATGGACACAGAAATACTTTTTAAAAACCTATTAATTTTTATTCAAAAGCAGATTTGAAGAATTTGAATAGAGTAGTTAAATACAAATTGTTTAGTTCTTTTAAGTCGATATAAAATATATGTTAGTATTTACTTCACTGAATCTGCCTTTCTAATATGGTGATGTTTTTGATCACAAGAGCTTAAACTGTGGTAATTTAGAATTCTTAAATTCTCAGGCACAAATTGGCTGACCAGAGAACACGCAAGACTCTGGAACGAGGGGACTTCAGACTCCTACACTATGCTGGAGAGGTTACTTACTCGGTTGTTGGTAAGTCTTTCAATGGAGTTTTAAGACTAATAAGTTTTGTTCCCTTAACTTGACCTGTTTTATTTCTTCATGTCAGGATTTCTGGACAAAAATAATGATCTTCTGTACAGAAACATTAAAGAGGTAAGACGCTCCACCACTGCATGCATTCACAGTTTGCTTCTCATCTCTTTGAAATGTTAAAGTTGTTTGTTATTTTATCAAGGTCATGCGACAGTCTAAGAACAGCATTATCCAGCATTGCTTCCACACTATTGAGCCTGATGGCAAGAAAAGACCCGAGACGGTACAGTAAAATACACAATTGCTAAAATGATATCAGTTTGACATGTGAATGCATTTTTAATGATAATATTCTGGATATCAGAAAATAATTGGTTATCTACAGATTTAGTAAAGCTTATAATTAGTTGAAAAACCAAAAAAATGAAGCAGAGTTTATTGTTTATTGCAGCATAGCAGTCACTAAGTACATGGCAGCACCTTGTGTTCAGCAGATTCCCAATGAGCCCTGGACATCCTAGGCTCAAACCTTTCATACAGTTTTAGTTTACTACACTTAAAGTGTGCATTATATAAAAAAGTACACCGTTTATTGTACTAGTGCATATTGTTCGTTTTTTTAATTAATCTGTTTGAGTTAATCCACCAAAAAACTGTTCTGATTATATGCCTTTGCTTTGGAATGACAGTCCCTGTCTGATGATGAAATATGCTCAGCCGCACTCCATCATTGCTAACCGTTAATTTGTTGCAAGTGAAATATGAAAGGAGGAGCACAAATAAACTCCACCACTACTCAGTATAGAGACAGAGCACATTTAGGCCACGTCCACACCGAAGGGAAGGGGGGTGATTGAGGTGACCTTCTAACCCTCTCTATTGACTTTCTATTGAAGGAATATGCCTTTTTGTCATTTCGGACTTATAAGAAAAGCAGAACCATATCTAAAAGCTGCTATGTGTCAAGGTGTACAGTAAACAAGCTACAAAACTCAGGTCCAAGTTTTAATAAGCCATCGATTTCTAAAAAAGTAGGACTTTTAAGGACTCAAAAGTAGAGTACAGCTTGTCATATTAGAAACAATATGCCTGCTGCAGAGAAAGGGAATTGGCGACAGGAAACATTCATTATTTTTAACGATGTCAAATGATTATTTCAGGGCCCCATGTAAACCTGTGACGAGGAGATATATAGAGAAACTAAACTCTATTGCTCTATATCAGTGTCCTCTTCTGTAGCTTCCTTTTGTTAGACAAATGTTCCAACAACAATGTGAAAATACTTAATATTCATTCATTCATTCATTCATTTTCTTTTTGGCTTGGTCCCTTTATTAATCTGGGGTCACCACAGCAGAATGAACCGCCAGCATATGTTTTACGCAGCGGATGCCCTTCTAGCTGCAAACCATCACCGGGAAACACTCATACACTCTCATTCACACACATACTCTACGGACAATTTAGCCTAACCAATTCACCTGTACCACATGTCTTTGAACTTGGGGAAACCCGAGCACCCGGAGGAAACCCACGCAACCACGGGGAGAACATGCAAACTCCACGCAGAGATGCCAACTGAATTGGCACTGAATTGGCTTGAACCAGCGATCTTCTTGCTGTAAGGCGAACATGCTACTCACTGCACCACCCTGCAGCCCACTTAATAAATATATAATACTATAATATTTACAGCTATTTGAATGTTTTGTTTTTACTAAAACAATGTTGGAACAAGACAAGCTGTTAGCTGTATTAGCCACTGCATCTACAGCACTTAACATAATGCGGCTGGATGTAAGAAAGTTCACAATACTATAATAGTAGGCTACAGCTTATTTTACAGAAATGTATAAAACTGACATTTGGAAATTTGATTCTCCATTGACAAAAATGTTAGCTGGATATGTCTGGATCACACAATTCCTGCTGATACTTCACATTTTATTGCCTGCATCCAATTTTGTGTCCTTAAACACTCTTTTGCAGTCGACAGCTTATAATAACTTAGTTCTGGGGTTTCTAGCTTGTTTACTGTAGACTTTACAGTTTTTAGATGTTGTTCTATTTTTAGTTATAAACAAGGCAGATAGAAAGCGATATGTTAATGTTAATGAATTTCAGACACCCCTTGGTCTGAAATGGTTCTGTCTCTCAACTCTTCCCATTCTACTGTAGAATTGATTACCAATGGTGTAGTAAACGCAATAGTGGATTTAGATCCTACACTGTAAAAAAATTTCTGTTAATTGACAATTTTTCATATTTTGTGATGCATGATTTTTATTATTATTTTTTCCTTTATTTATGCTTTTGAATTGCCATATGGGACCTTGATATTTCCTCCAGAAGCTTTTGATGTTGAAAAGTTTGAAAAATTGAATTTTTTTGACATTTTTTAATAGTTTAAAGTGATATACAGTATTGTCTGGTTTCGTGTAGTACATTACTGTACCAAAACTTGGTAATAAGCTGCCAATACATTTTCTTTTAAAGTTTTTCTAAATATTATTTCTTAAACAATAACTTGTCTCAAACTGCTAAAATGACAATAAAAGTCACTTTGTTAAACTGTACAGTTGAATTTTCAACATCAAAACAGAGATAAAACTGCCATAATGCAATTCACAACTGTAAATAAACCTTTACTTAATGCTGATGCAGTTATTTTTGTGAAATTGAGTATAGTCGAATCACATATTTAAGCAAGTAAATTCCTACACCTTGTTTTTTGCGAAACAGGTAGCCACCCAGTTTAAGAACAGCCTTGCCGGCCTGACTGAAATCCTGATGACGAAGGAGCCATGGTATGTGCGGTGCTTGAAACCCAACCACTGCAAACAGCCAGGTGAGCCTTTCACTTCACACTTCTGCTTAGTGGTTTTGTCTGCTGAATGTTTTACAAGACGGTGCTGGTGACCTGTCTCTCTCTCACCTGACCTCAGATCGCTTTGATGATGTCATGGTGAGACATCAAGTCAAGTATCTGGGGTTAATGGAGCACCTGAGAGTCAGACGGGCTGGGTTTGCTTATAGGAGAAGATACGAAGTCTTCCTCAAAAGGTGCGCTCGCAGTATGTGTGTGTTTTTGACAGCATGTTATCGAAAAGATTATTCACCTTTATGTATTTTGCTGACAGATTTGATTGAAAGACACACATTAGTTTTACACTTAACTGCTGGCATCTGATCATTTCTATTTGATGCCGAGTAGGACATTCCATATTCAGACACACATTTTTAATATTTAATAATAGCTCTTAATCATATTTTAATAAATTATACAATCTTTATGAAAAGGGTATATCAGAAAATTTAGTTACTAAGTCCATTAGGGTTTAAACTAAAATCAAAAAGGTTTTGTATGGTTTTAAATGACTCTTTTATAGTTTGATAACTTGTTTCTCGACATGAAAAGGGCCAGGCAAGCTGACATGAATTTTCAAGTGCCTAATTATGCTATTTCAAAGATTACGTTATGTAATATAGGGGAGAGCAGGGACAAAAGTAGCAAAGTGATTTTCTCAGAGCCCTTACAACATTTGCTTTTTGGTCTATAAGTGCACAGTCAGCATGCAACCCTTGACGGAGCTGCCAAATACCATGTGTACCATCCCCGTGTCCTGTGGTTAGGTCCGAATTTCAGTTTTTAAATGCAGAAGGTAAATTATTGTAGCGGTACTTTTTATTACAAGGTGTGTTTCTCTTCATGTGTCACGGTAATTATCAATCCACAGGTTATTTAGTGCAATAACACATCCTTAAATTTGCAATGCAATTTGCTGAGTTTTTATGCATAAAAGAAAATCGTGTTTAAATGGTAAGAGTTCCTTTGGGGACGAAAGTAACACTGTTTCTTATCTCCCACTGCTAATAGCCATACCTTTTTTTTGACTTCCGCATTAGAGTTTGCAGCGTTTCAACTCAGATGTTTTATAAAAATTTATAAAGATTGCCAATAATAATAATGAAAAAATATTCAAAATAATTACACTTTGTATTGTTGTTTTTTTTTTACTCATTTGATGGAACTGAAATATAAATATAATGGACAAAATATGTTTGCAGGCAATATATTAACAAGGTCAAAGTCATATATAATTAAAAAACACCAGTGTAAGCCAGTATTTCTATCACATATTGTCGTGTTTTTTACCCACCCGTGTGCTCCTTTTGTCCCTACTGACAGGCTTAAAAGTAACTGTGCAATTTATGTTGTTCTACATTTGAGAATGTCATTTTTCAGTCGTGCATCCGGCACAAACCTAAACAGTTGTTATACATGTGTTTAATGGCACCTTCGGTCAATTTCATTGGTTGCCTATGAACATTAGTACAATAGTTTGTTGCCAAGCTTTAAAAGGGTTTCGTTTGTGTTGTCGACATTGTATTGTTAAATTTGTTTTCTGTGCTAGGAAAGCAAAACCACTTCGCACTTCCAAAAAAATAAGTCTCTTGAATTGATATTGTAACAAATCATTAGTCTATCATTACTGCTCATATCATAGGGTGACCATATGTCCTATTTTTACTAGACATGTCCTTTTTTCAGGACTAAAGAATGCATCCTATCCGGATTTCTAAATCTCCTAAAATGTCCAGGATTCAGCTTTTGCTTTCTACAGTCATCATTATGTTTGTATTTTTGCATTACTTTTATCTTTTTGCACACTACCATTGGTCGGTCATGTATGTTATCTCTCTTAAAAAAATATGATATGAGCTGAAATATGATAATGGAGATTTTGTTTCTGACAATCTGAATGCTACCGGTTAGAACAGTCAGTGCCATCTGACCAGTTACTGCAAAGTGGACTTATGGAAGGGTAATATATATTTTTTTTAACAAAGCATTTCGAGAAAATTGCTGATGCTAAAATATATACAGTGAGAAAATGAAAGCGATATCAGATCTTGGACTCTATCTTGTTCCATCACTCTCATCTTTTTTTCATCAGCCTGTTGTTTTTTTCTTCTCACCTGAAAACATTCATCTAATCTCCATGCTGATCTGCGCAGATACAAGGCTCTGTGTCCTGACACATGGCCACACTGGAAGGGGACACCAGCAGAAGGAGTGCAGCGGCTCATCAAACACCTTGGCTACAAAACAGACGAGTACAAGATGGGAAGGTACAAACTGTACAGGCTAATGCTACGATACTTTGTTTTGTTCTTCTGGGACCAAATGAATATCTGCTGCCTTCTGATGCTTTTTGAAGTGTTTTATTTTCTTTATTTTAGAACAAAAATCTTTATTCGCCATCCCAGGACTCTGTTTGCCACCGAAGATGCATTTGAGGTCTGCAAGCATGAATTAGGTAAGACGCCACCACCAATATCTGAAAATAGAAGGCTAAAGCTGCAGTGTTCATTTTATATTTACATTATTTTTATTTAGTTTTTTAGGTAGAACAAACAAAAAAAAAACAAGCAACAAAAAATTAAGGGTAACAGACAATAAAACAAACCTTATAAAACAGTCAGATTTAAAGAATCTATTATGTAGGGATAATTAAAGATTTAACCCAAAGAATGACCAGTCTGTCCGATGAAAAAGAGCTGGAGATTCAAATAAATAAAGTTTACTAAAGATAGTTTACAGTTTCATCAGCAGAAGCCAGCTTCAACACTCATAATGAGTTCCTAGGCCGCTCTGCTTACAATCACAAATCAACATCAATTATACTCTAACATAATCGTC
The DNA here is from genome assembly GCA_903798035.1 of Danio albolineatus. NCBI lineage: Eukaryota > Metazoa > Chordata > Actinopteri > Cypriniformes > Danionidae > Danio > Danio albolineatus. The sequence continues at coordinate 6,674,321 of CAIGQQ010033541.1, read as the reverse complement.
ATTAACTGCGTCATACGTATAGGTGTTCTAACCTGATTGGTTAAAGCACAGATAGACTAGGAAAATTTCCACGTGGGTGCGTGCATACAGTTCTGAACAATATCTTAAGCATATAAACATCAGACATCCACTTGACTGTTTAGAGCTGACTCCAGACCTGTGAAACGGATCCGCAATCAAATAGAACATACACACTTAAGGACAATCTGTTTCTTACCCAAGGCTGAGTGTACCCTCAGCCGTCTTTATCAAAACTGTTAAAAACAGGTATAATCTACATTTAGCAAGTTAGATCCTAACTACACAAAGTCTATCTTGAATAAAAAGTAGAATCATTTTAAAAGAATTAACTGTAAAAATAGCTAAATCATTTTAGACATTTTAGATTGTATTAACTCATAGAAATACCAATAGAAACAGTTGTTTAAAGTCCTCAGCCCTTCAGTTCCACTTGAGGTCTCCGTGACATCTGACCTACAGTAGTTTAGTGGCTCCTGAAAATAGTTACAAAGACAGGCGAATGCACTGTACGTTCTTATATTAATCAACGTGTTAACTTTATTCATTATTCAATAATCAATAATCATCTTTATTAAAAATAATGAAAAACAGGATGATGAGAAAAGGATAAACACTGATCCATGCTGAGATGGATCGGAAGGTAGAAATACGAATCCTTCACTTATATGTCACTTATAAACAAAACGAACCAAAACAAAACAAAAATGAGAACAAAATGAACATGTATGTAAAGATGTGTACATGTATATGTTCAATGGATGATCAAACTTAAATAGATCAAATGCAATTTAATAAATGTAACATAAAGTTTAAAAGAAAACATACAAAAAGAAAATGTTACTTGACCAACCTAAAAAAATCTTAGGTACTTGCTGTAAAGATTTTAGCCATTGTTTTAGCTTTCTAGAGAAAATGGTGAGTTCTGCTTCGAACTTTAAATCAACAGGTGTATTTCAAGCTGTGAACCTTTCATTAAAATAAAGGACTCACCCACAGTAGTTCTGCATCTATAAACTCTACATTTCCCACTAACTTACTGTCCCTCTAGCCTTTGCCACATCACTACTGAATTTAAATATCAACTAACAGACTACATTTGGAGCAAGGCCATGCATACATTCATTCATTCATTTTCCTTCGGCTTAGTCTCTTTATTCATCAGGGGCCACCACAGCAGAATGAACCACCAACTTATCCAGCATATGTTTGATATGCATATGGATGCCCTTGCAGCTGCAACCCAGCACTGGGAAACACCCAAACACTCTCACACTTTGGCCAATTTAGTTTATTCAAGTCACCTACACCGCATGTCTTCGGACTGTGGGGTCAACCGGAGCACCCGGAGGAAACCCACACCAAACACAGGGAGAGCATGCAAACTCCACACAGAAATGCCAACTGACCCAGCCGGGACTCGGAACTTCTTGCTGTGAGGCGACAGCGCTAATCACTGAGCCATAGTGCTACCCTGTATAGTTTGTGCTAGTGCATCTATGATCCAATTGACTGCTATCTTAAGTCTCTTTTGTTGTAGCCACAAGAATCCAGGCCAAATACAAGGGCTACAGGGTGAAAGGAGACTACCTGAGGCAGAAAGAAGCAGGTATTGAACCTCTCTGGTATACCAGCTACTTAGGAAATCTGTGTATGTACAGTAACATCACTCCTAATTGATTTTAACAGCTACCAAGATTGAGACATGTTGGCGAGGCCTTCAGGCCAGAAGAGAGCGGGAAAGAAGAGCATGGGCCGTCAAAGTCATCAAAAAGTGAGAGAAATATCTGAAAAAACTTTTCATTCAGCTGTGATGCATTCCTTTGATCAAATGGAGGTACTAAAAATTATTCTGTTGACCTCAAAGTTCTGAACAGCAAATGCTTTGCAAAAAAAAAACTGTGAGTTTTGGCTTTTTTATAGTGCCACATTTTTTTATTCTTAAATGAGGAAGCATTTTCTAGGCAAGTAAAATAATATTGTTTTGTATTCAGATATAAAAAGTCGAAATTAAGTTAGTTTTTCCTTAAAATAAAGCAAAATAATCAGCAATGGGTTAAGTAAAAGCATCTTATTTCAATTTTACTTAGTCAATTGCTGATTATTTTGCTTTGTTTTAAGGAAAAAATAACTTAATTTTTACTTTTTATATCTGACATTTTTTTTACGAGCCTAGGATGTGCTTCTTTATTTCAGCATTGTTTAATATTTGGACTAGAAACAAGGCAAACATTCGTAAAAGGTGAAAGTATGTTTTGCAGTTATAAATGTTTGGTAATCAAGTTTGAGCTGTATTTTCTCCCAATCTTTCAGATTTATTAAGGGCTTCATGAACAGGAATCAGCCTGTAAGCATGGACAACTCTGAGTATCTGGCCTTTGTCAGACAGAGCTACCTCACTCGACTCAAAGACAACCTGCCAAAATCAGTTTTGGACAAAACCATGTGGCTGACTCCTCCACCCATAATGAAGGAGGTAGATTCTTCATCATTGAAATCAAGTCTTTTTTCAAATTTCCTAAGATAATTATTTTATTATAATTGTATTTTTTCTTTCCTATAAATGAATCTACAGGCCTCGGTTCTCTTGCGTAACCTGTACACACGCCTCCTTGTTCGGAAGTATGTTCGAGGGATCAGCGCACAGAGAAAGACGCAGGTAAAACTGTGTTTTTCACCTCTTGTTAATCTGAACATTTATTTTTCTACTTCATACTCTGCTTGGATATATTTCATTCATTCATTCATTTTCTTGTCGGCTTAGTCCCTTTACTAATCTGGGGTCGCCACAGCGAAACTTATCCAGCATATGTTTTACGCAGCGGATGCCCTTCCAGCTGCAACCCATCTCTGGGAAACATCCATACACACTCATTTACACTCATACACTACTGCCAGTTTAGCTGACCTAATTCACCTATAGCGCATGTCTTTGGACTTGTGGGGGAAACCGGAGCACCCGGAGGAGACCCACACAACCACGGGGAGAACATGCAAACTCCACAAAGACATGCCAGCTAACCTAGCCGAGGCTCGAACCAGCGACCTTCTTGCTGTGAGGCGATTGTGCTACCCACTGTGGCACCATGAAGCCTTTGGATATATTTCATTCATTTATTAATTTTTGGCTTAGTCCCTTTATTAATCCGGGGTCGGAATGAACCGCCAACTTATTCAGCATCTGTTTTATGCAGCGGATGCCCTTTCAGCTGCAACCCATCTGTGGTCATCCATACACACTCATTCGCACTCACACTATGGACAATTTGGCCTACCCAATTCACCTATACCACATGTCTTTGGACTTGTGGGGGAAACCGGAGCACCCGGAGGAAACCCACACGAAAACGGGAAGAACATGCAAACTCCACACAGAAATGCCAACTGACCCAGCTGAGGCTCGAACCAGCGACCTTCTTGCTGTGAGGTGAACGTGCTACACACTATGCCACTGTGGCGCCTTGGATATATTTAATACTCCCATTTTATTTACAGCTGCAGACCAAAGCACTTACCAGTGAAATTTTCAGAGGCAGAAAGGAGAGCTACCCTCAAAGCGTTTGCCAACCTTTCGCTGACACTAGGATAAGTAAGAATTTGTCATTTTTTTCTCAACTATTGCTCTTATTTTTCTCAACTATTGCTCTTATTTTTCTCAACTATTGCTCTTATTTTTCTCAACTATTGCAAGCTGCTATTAACTTTTCAGTGTGTAAACCCAAAGGTTACAAATAAACAACATTTTTTGGCTGCTTCAGGTGAACAGGACATAAACATCAAAGTCTTACAGCTGATTTGTCCTGAAGGCATTAAGGTTAGTAAAACTATGAGCTATTCAAACATTTTTAACAATAAAGGCCTCATATATACATACAAGTTTGAAGTTTCCCAAGTATTGTTTAATGGAGAGAAGATTTTCAACATTCTAAAACATAATAATTTTAATAACCAATTTCTAATAACTAGTTTCACTTCTCTTTTCCATAATGACAGTATGTAATCTGTCTTTCTGATGGGATGTTAAACCGAGGTCCTGACTCTCTGTGGTCATTAAAAATCCCATGGCACTTCTCGTAAAGAGTAGGGGTGTAACCCCAGTTTTCTGGTCAAATTCACTCCATCTGCCCTAACTAATCATCATAGCCAGCCCTCTCTATGAGCAAACTAAGCGGCTGCTCAGAACCCCGCCACCACTAGGGGGCCCCTACAACCCACTAACGGTGCGAGCTGTTTCCTTGCTGAAATCGTGGTTTGAGTTTGTTTCTTCCATTGTGTTTTCAATAACTTGCTGTGCGTTTTCTTCTGTTGTGTTTTCAATAACTTGCTGCGCGTTTCTTCCGTTGTTTGTGTTGTGAGAATTTGTAACAGGTGTGCTGTCAAATTGATGAAGATCGTTTCTTAATCTGCCGGTGTTTTTTGTTATTGCATGTGCTTTCTTAAATTGCAGCGCGTTAACCTTTCTCGGCCACCGTAGTACTTCCAAGGTAACCTGCGAGACCAACTGGTCACCACAAGAACGCGAAACCGTACACAGACACATCCATGGCTTTTGCTTCATTGCCTGCTCCATTATATACCTGATTTATTTTGGAAATTGGACAATTGAAAAATTAAATGAATCTAACGTTATTCTTTAGGCATAGAAAAAACGAGGGTGGAAGTGACGACGAGAAGAGACAAGTACAAAATCATTTTTAGCATCGCTTTTAAGTACTAATGATGATGTTAAAGATATAATCTAATAGCACATTTATCGACAATAGGCAATTATTAATAAAGGTTGTCTACTTATATGAAATATTTTATTTTTTCCTGGTTTTACAGACCCGTTTTTTGAAACTCTATAAAGCATTTTACTGAATGGCAATACTGAAGTGTCTTTCACTGACATATTTTGCACACTCGTAATATTTTTCCTGAGACAAGTTTATAAAAGTTATTTGGAAGGGAATAATGAAGTCATGTTTGGGTATTAACATTAGCCCAGTATTTGTTGTCTCGCTTTTGTCTCCGCTCTTATATGTTTTTAAATTAATATTTTTCATATTATTTGCTTCATATTATTATTTATTATTTATATTATTTGCTTATTGATTTTATTATTTATGGATCAAACTTTGCATTAATGCTAATTGTTTTTTGTTGTTGTTGTTGTTTTGAGTTAATGAGTTCAGAATGTATATTTTATTACTAAGTAATGCATTTAATAAATTATTGTTCAGCTTGGAATCGTTTATAGAATCTTCAATCTGTTTGCTAAATTAATAGAATATGCTTTAAACACTACAAAAGGACGCAAAGTATGGAATCACTGGTCCCTTTTTAAAGAGTGTTTAATTCATCATTTTTTTCTAATTGCTAGTTGAAAAAAAGGGCTGTTTCAAAATATCCAAATCATTCAGACAGTTCAGTATAAGAAATTAGGCTTTACCTTTTGGTTTCATTGATTGTATTTAATAAGCAATAAAATCAATGTGGGCCAGTTTGCAATGCCAATGCTCCACTATTTAGAGCAAGGTAGGGCCCCAAAATGATTCTGCTTAGGGCTCCCAAATGTAGAGTGCCGGCCAAGCTCATCATGTTTCCCACCGAATTGGCTCTATCGGTGTCTCTCCACTCCAATAATTGCTAGTGTGTAGTGAGTGCACTGGCGCCTTTGTCCTGTGGCAAATTAAAGACTTAACTGTGTAATTTAAAGGCTTAACTAGATTAATAAGTTTAACTAGGCTATTAATTACTTAATTAGACAAATTACTGGACAACATTGGCTTGATTTGTAGCCAAAACTTAAAAAACAAAACAAAAAACCTTTATCAGTAACCTCGAACTTAGCAGTTTTTACATTTTTAAAAATGCTTTTTTAATCCCAGTTTTAAGGTCAGTATTATTAGCCCCTTTAGGAAATATATATTTTTTGATTGACTACAGAACAAACTACTGTTATTCAATAACTTGCCTAATTATCCTAAATTCCTAGCGTGAATAACCCAAGGAAGTCTTACATTTGAACTTTAAGCTAAGTACTAGTATCTTACAAAATAACTAGTAAAACATTATGCACTGTTACCATGGCAAGCAAAAAACAAATTAGTTGTTATAAATTAGTTGTTAAAACTATGAAAAATTATTCTCGGTTAAACAACACTTGAAATATTTTTAAGAATAATTACCATTTCACAGGGGAGCTAATAATATCTATTAATCTGAATACATTTGTGGGGTGTAAACATATTTCTGTTCTGTTCATCAATCATATTTCTGTTCCTGCTGCCAGAATTCATAGTAGAATGTCTGTACTTGTTTAACTAAAAGTATAGTACAAACTGGCATTTTATTTTTCAGTCGGACAGATGTTTATGTCACTGGTATGGTAAAGTGATTGTGTTATCTCCCCCTGTACAGTACAGTGTTCCAGTGATTAAATATGACAGGAATGGCTTTCGTCCACGTTTCAGACAGCTTATCTTCACTCAGGCCGCTGCGTATCTGGTGGAGGAAGCCAAAATCAAACAGAGGGTGAATTACAGCTCACTAAAAGGTCGAATTTCAGCGTTCAACATCTCAAATTATGTGAAATGTGCAATAAATTCATAATTCATAGGTGTTTTATTCATTAAAGTATGGTATTTCTATTTATGAACCCTAATATTACTACCCAGCAATGTTTTTTTATGTTTAATAGATGTCCAAGCATAGACATCTTGACTACATCAAGGCAAATTTGGCCTGTCAGTAAAAATCTAATTGGCATTGAACAATAGTCCAAAACTAGATTAGTCCTCTATTAGATTTTCACTGACATGCCAAATTTAGCCTTGTTTTAGCCAAGGTGTCTGTTAAACTAAATTGTTTGGTGGGATATAAAACAAGAATTTCATTCATTCATTTTCTTTTCGGCTTAGTCCCTTTATTAATCCGGGGTCGCCACAGCGGAATGAACCGCCAACTTATCCAGCATTTGTTTTACGCAGCGGATGCCCTTCCAGCCACAACCCATCTCTGGGAAATAAAACAAGAATTTGTTAACACTTTATTTCGATGGTCCATTTGAGTATTAGTAGACTGTCTACTTAATATCTGTTGATACTGACATTCAACAGACATTTAACTGAAACTTAGCAAGTACATGTTAACTTACACTAACCCTACCTCCTACTCCAACCCTAACAGTCTACTTATAATCTAATGAGAATTAGTTGCAATGTAACTTAAATTCAACAAACGGACCATCAAAATAAAGTGTGACCAAGAAGTATTTCACTCAGAAATATGTTAATATATCTTTTGATGTAGCTTTGTTTTGTTCCAACTAGATGTTTATTCAGCCCTATGTTTAATCCTTTTAACAGTTCTTTAACATGCCACTGCTAAATTAACCAGTACAGTAGAACAAGCATGATGCTAAAAATAAATGTATTTGTTAACAGTAATAAAAATGAGGCTGTGGGGGATGAAAGTTCAATGGATTGTACTGTTATCTAGAAAGAAGAAATCTATAAAAAAAAAAATATATATAAATAAATAATCGTGATCAAGGGCCTGGATGTAGTGCATGTTATTGTGAAGACAGTGTCTATATTTCAAAGCCTTGTTTTCCTTTAGGAGAAATTGAGACAAGTCTGTATTCAAGTTCATTTTCATATCCATAATTCTGTGTACATAATAAATATTTGCTTTTAACAGGGGTGTCTGTCAGCAATTTAAGTGACAACTTCCTGATTCTCCATGTCGCATGTGAAGACACAAAGCAAAAAGTGGGTGAATGACAATACTATATATTTTAAATCTACAGTATCAGTGAAATATATGAATGTTTGATTGTGTTCAATTATGTATTTTTAAGGGAGATCTGGTCTTGCAGTGCAACTATCTGTTTGAGGCATTGACAAAAATCTGTGTAGTGACAAAGAACCGCAGCCTTATCAAAGTTGTACAAGAGAGGTGAGAGATATTTGGTGCCTCAAATGCACATAAGTTTTTATTGTATTTAAAATGAATGTGTTTTACATAAATAGATTTTTTTGTTGTTGTTGTTTCTGTAGCGTGAGGTTTGACATCCAGCCTGGCAAAGAAGGCTTTGTTGATTTTAAGAGTAGCAGTGAATCCATGGTCTACAGAGCCAAGAACGGACACTTGATGGTGGTGGGTGCACATAATGCAATCTAAACAACATAAATACAGTGGAAACATAACCTATCTGAAGTTTGTTTGTGATGATTATTAATGTATCTCACTATGCTAACTATATGATCCTACGTTATAAATAAATAAAACAATTCACATCTCTTTACAATGATAATTTATAGATATTTACGTGTTTTCTGTTGCAGGAATCTGCACGGACAAAATCTCGATGACACAGTTTTACCTCACAGACATCTCCACAGTGGAACAATAATGCATGGAGGCGCACAAATTAATTAATTCATCAGTTAATCAAGAAAAAATAACATTCAGATCTAAACAAAATTTGTGAATCTCGTGTGTGAGGCATAATGTGTACTTTTAGAGATTCTCCAGAACCAGGGTTGTTAAAAATTGATGTCGAATATTTAAAAAATGACTTTATTCTTCAAGAGATAAATGATGAAACTTTATTTACCAATTTATTCACTAGGAAGAAAAGGAAACAGGTCAAGCTGGTGTATTAAAATGGTTGAACTTGTGTTTTTATTTGTTTCTTTTTATATAATTTATAGTGCTTAAATTCTGTATTTTCAGTTGTATGCTGCACATTGTGTCTGTTGTGTGGCTTTTTATAAACTCATATTTTGTTATAAACATCCAGCATTTCATGAAAAGGACTAATATTTCTCATCAGACGGAATTGAGTTTGACTTTGAGCTTGCTAAACTCTGCACTTTTTTGATGGTAAGAAATATGTGTTAATTGTTGCTTCAAAGCAGAACTTTTTTTAATTGTCCAAATAAAGTACTGTAGTCTATCTGTTCTTGGGGAATTGTAAATCTTATGTATCAGTTAATATGACAGAAAAAAAAAACATTTACTGTGTTCATTTTTGTTTTTGTTTCTTCTCCCATACTGCCAAAACCTGACAACATGCAAACATACACATGAGCTGGTTATGCCCAGAACACATGAGAACAACAATGTATTTACATACTTTCTAAAAAATAATAAATATAAAATGCCATATAATATGATACAGAAAATACGTAATATCTAGCCTATTCATGGACAGCCAGTTGTTGTCATGCTTTATGTTAACAACCCTTTGAAAATGCTGATGTGGTCTTAAAGAGCAGCACACATCACCGTCTATACAACTTAATCAAATTAAGACGTTAGATTCATTTTTGTAATGTGTTTTAATTTGTGATGTCTTTTCTTTTGGTAATTCAGTTCATCCATTGTATAAACTATTTGCAGTGGTCACTTTGTGGACGGTTCCTGATGTTTCCAATTAATGTATACAAATAAAAGCAATGTAATAAAAGCCACGTATGGGGACTCATAAATCATATTTATAAAACTTTCACAGAAGATGGCTACGCGTCAAGCAAACCTCTGTTGCCATCTCGTGGTCAGCAGTGACTTGAGAATATTTTTATAACAAACCGAATCGAAGCAACAACAATTACTTCTAAAAATGTTTATTTTTTTTTAATAACCAGTTTTACCAATTTTACCAATAACCAATTTTTTTTAAACACCAGCCTCTAGCTAAAATGAGTTTTTCAAATGTACTTGAACGTGATGAACACAATCTTATGACTTTGCAGGTTTCACATAAATTCTGGTCTGCGATTGGCTGGTCCTCTTGTCAATCATCACCGCTCTATGTGACGTAGAAAGACTTCCTCTTCGCGTCTTCCATCGACTGTTGTTCTTAAAATGGCGCCGTTGGACCTGGATAAGTATGTTGAAATTGCGAGACAGTGCAAGTATCTCCCAGAGAACGACTTAAAGGTGACTGCAATTTTATTTTTCTCTCAGAATATTGGGCATGTTAGCTATTGATGTATTTATAAGCTCGTGCTAGTTGTGGCGGAAGGTGATAAAATAGCAGTGTGTCAGTGCAATGCAGTCGCTGCGTATCCAGTCCAGTCTGTTCGCTTATGTTCCGGGATTTATTTTATTCGTATTCTCAGAAATAGTCTTGTATAACGATACGACCGTAAGGACAGTTGAGTTTAATTAAGTTGTGTGAGGGACTGTTTTCTTGTGGACACATAGGGTGGCTAACTTCTGTTGCTATCATGCGAACTAATTTGAAACGCCCATTTTATGCTTTCCATCCTCAACCTAGTTAAATCTTGTTTCACGGTACATGCGTTTTTGTTAGCAGGTTTCAGGATTGAGCGAATCGTCCTCAGTTCGTTTGTCCTAAAATAGAATTCTTGTACGTAAACAACCGGGCTTCTGAATCAGTTCATAATAATGCAATGCAACGTCTTACCAGTTTCATCCAGTACCGCCAAATATGATACAAAAAATAGCAACAGTGAACAAACAAACGATTATACGATGTTGAAAAAAATGTGACTTGAGGAAAAAAAAGCTGTTTTTTTATTCTATCATTAAATGTGACCTTAGATGCAATGCTAAATCTGCTGCTGTCATCATCATTCATGGCATTGATTTGACAATCTTGTTCTTCTGTCTTCATTTCTGTTGCTTTGACAGAGATTATGTGACTATGTATGTGACCTTCTGCTTGAGGAATCAAATGTACAGCCAGTATCCACTCCAGTCACTGTATGCGGGGACATTCATGGACAGGTGTGTGTGCAGGCCCTGTTATCTACAGATGTTGAGCTGATGTCGTGTTTTTGTGGAAACATGCATACTGAAAGCTTCTTTTTTTTGTTTTTAATAGTTTTATGACCTATGTGAACTCTTTAAAACTGGGGGCCAAGTACCAGACACAAACTACATTTTCATGGTAAAGTACATTACAACAACAATATTAAGAATTGATGATTTGTGATTGGTGATGCATTGGAATATTTTCCACCAGAATCTATTGAGGAGATATTGGTATGTTTTCTTTCATCCAGGGAGACTTTGTTGACCGAGGATATTACAGCTTAGAAACATTCACATATTTGCTAGCCCTTAAAGCAAAGTGGCCTGACCGCATCACACTGTTGCGTGGCAATCACGAGAGTAGGCAGATTACACAGGTGTATGGCTTTTATGGTAAGACTGCAGAAATCACAGGCATATTGTAAATATTTTGTTTTGAATGTACTTTGGATTTTAATTGTTTTGGCTTTCTGTCTACAGATGAGTGCCAAACTAAATATGGAAATGCTAATGCCTGGCGATACTGCACTAAAGTGTTCGACATGCTCACTGTTGCTGCCGTAAGTGTTGATTTTGGAATACCTGTCTGTCTATCACACATCTCATCTTTATCATTATTTGTTTTGGTCTTTTTACTCATGGGCCTCACTCTAAAATAATTTTTGGATTCATGAAACCTTTTATATGAATTGGTAAAAAAGAAATGTAGGAAACTATACATCCATTCATTGTCTTCCGCTAAACCGGGGCTGGGTTATGCGGGCATCAGTCTCAGGAGAAAACCTCACACTTCCCTCTCTCCAGACACTTTCGCCAGCTTCTCTGGGGGATCGCAAGGTATTCCCAGGCAAGCTGAATGACATAGTCTTTTCAGAGTGTCATTGGTGTTCCCCTGGGCCTCCTTCTGGTGGGACAAGCCTAGAACACTTGCCTTGGTAGGTGTCCAGGAGGTATTCAAAACGGATGCCTTAGCCACGTCTTTCGATGTGGTGGAGCAGCCGCTTTTTCCCCATGTGACAGAGCTCCTTGCCCTATCTATAATGGTACATTTCCACTGACTGGTACGGTTTGGTATGCTTTTATGGCCGTTTCCACTGTCAGAGGGTACCAAAAAGCGAACCGTACTGCAACACTTTTTGGATACCCTTTGCTATCGGTACCAACACGATGAAAGGGTACCAAAAGACGAAGCTAGACGTGCAGCTGAAAGCTATTGGTTTACAGAGATAAGTCACCAGTGCATACAAAAGCAGAAGAATGGAAAACAAAGGAACCACCATTTTTAAAAACTCAGCCAAGACATTACACCGTTATAATATATAAATGTGATAAGCTATGGTTGACCCGAGCTCAAACAAACCTTGTCGTTGTCTTGATGAACAGTCACAAAGTCAAGAAGAACAAAATATGCTGTGTCCTGTTGTTGTTTTACGAGCCCTTCTAAAAGTGATAACGGTTTCACTTTCTCCAAAGACAGCTCGCTGCGTATCTATATTTAAAATAAGGAACTTCTTGAGCTGATAATAATAACGTGTGTGTGATTTATAGAAGTGCATCTGACATCTGATCCTTTCAAAAATGAGTAAATACAAAGGTGAAGTGCAAAAAAACAAAGGAGAAGCCAGAAAAACAAAAGAAAAAATGATTCTTTCATCAACAAACTGCGATGTTTAACCATTATTATCGCCTTTAGGACTATTATGAACTCCGAAATGACAGAATTACTTTCTAACAAGAGGTTACATGTGCTGGTGAAGATTAATGACAGATGAGAGGTGTGCACTGACTGGGTTATATTTCATGTTGTTTTTGAACACAGTTAAAGACTAAATGCATGCATGTGTAGTTTTTCTGTAATTAGGAACATATCAGTGACTTTAAGGGTCTGTGTGTTCATATATGTTGCATTTATTTCATATAATCATTGCAGACGTTGCAGTAGGCTATTTCACGCTATCATTGATCTGCAGTTATAATCAAATCATGTTCAAAGAAAGCTTAGTAATAAACACTTATACACAAGTAATTATGTGTATAAAGCTTCTGTTTTATGAGAAGTGCTTCTCATATGATATGTGAACGACATTTACTTTGACATTTTTCCTCAAGCTCACACCAACTTACACCAAAGCTTACACCACACATTGGTTCTCTTTTGGCAGTGGAAACACAAGAGTGATAAAAATGACCTGTACCGTACTGTACCACTCGGTGGAAACAGGACATAGGGGTGCACCCTGCCTCCCTGCAGAGGAAAAACATTTCAGCCACTTGTATCCAAGACCTTGCAGTTTTAGTCATGACTTTAGGGCTGTGCCCAAAATCGCATACTTCCCTATTGTATACTATGGGGAAAACAATATGTGAAGTTGTATGTCTTTATTCTGTGTCTGGTAAAACAGTAGTTGAGTGCATCCATAAATGCTACACTATCCTATGGTGCCACACGAGAAATTCCATGAATGTGTGAAGCAACGCAACTTATGTGAGTAAGTGTTGTGATAATGAGAAATTGCGGATGTAATATACCCAAATTCCATTCATACTACTCTCATTCATATTATATAGAATGTGCATATTCATATCATGTAGTGAATTCAAATGTAGAATGCACTCATGTAGTAGGGGACTTCATATGTAGCCTAGGTTAGAGTTGGAACTTAGATTGACCAGTAATTTGAGTGCTTTGCCTTTTCGGATCAGCTCCTTTACCACGACAGACTAGTACATTGACCAGATTGCTGCTGCCACTGCACTGATCTGCCTATCAATCTCATGTTCCATCCTTTCCTCACTCGTGAACAAGACCTTGAGGTTCTTGAACTCCTCCACATAAGGGAAGAACTCTCCTCCAAACTGGAGAGGGCAAGCCATCTTTTT
>CAIGQQ010033541.1:6621919-6650653 GCA_903798035.1 Danio albolineatus | reverse complement strand
TTTATTTTTTTTTTGCATATAAAAAGGTGTGCACACATATTATTTAATTACATGCACTTTTATGTTGGATGTGATTCATCACGACTATTCGTTTGACAGCACTAAACATAAATCAAAATGTTTATTTAGTACTTTTCAAATATTTAATTCACATTCAAAATGACAATTTATTATATGAAACAGCAACAAATTTGATCAGCGTAGTGTTTTTGTACAATATGGAGTTGGCCCATTTATTTGTGTCTAGAGGGCCTGTTCTGACACTGTACTGATGAAAAGGTTATTAATTGATTTTGTTAACATATTAACCCCTTTTAGGAGTATTCTTAAAGGAACCATTCAAATCAATGCATGTAGTAAATGTGTACGATTACAGTGCTTAAGGTTAACCTGTTCACATCAAACACTTCAAATCCATAAATGTCCAGCAATCCGATCACAGTCTTTCTGGATGAATCCTGCATTAATAATAAAAAGAAACTCATAATTCATTGACTAATTTGTGTAATTTAATAAACTACTGTGAAAAGCTGTAATATTTAAACCAAAAATACCTTATTTGCTAATGATTCGTTAATCTTATTTACAAGCCACGAGAATGTGCGGCCGTAGATGGCTTTGGCTAGTGCATCCCGGGCATACTTTGCATGTTCAGCAGTGAAAGGGCTTAGAACCTAAAAATGAAACATACTACATAATCATGCATTTCTTAAATACAGTACTGTTAATAATCATATCAGGGCTTTTATAGCCAACTAAAACCTAAACTAAACCCATTTTAAATACTTGAAATAAAAAGGTTTCATTAGCTAATGTGTTCACTAACATAAACTAATTATAAACAATGCGTTTACAGCATGTATTAATGACAGTTTTATGCTAATTAATTCTTAACATGCAAATTCATGCTTGTTGGCATTAGATAATCACCATGAGTTAACAAGAATAAATGATGACCAACTGTTTTTTTCATGAATTAATGTTAACTAACACTGTAATATGTGTATTGTTAATTGTTAGTTCATGTTAGTAAATGCATTAACTAACATTAACTAATACAACCTTACTGTAAAGCATTACCAATACAACAAATGTTACAAAAACAGAAACAAAACAAAGCTAATACATAACAAAGACATAACAAACTTATATATTTTGTGATGAATAGCTGAAATAAAATATTTTCATCTAGAGGACATTTACAACACACCATTTCAGCTTAATTCAAAACACTTTTTGGTGTTAATGTGGAAAAACTAATGTAAAACAGCTATGCAACACTTGTCATACAATGTCATACAACATACATTTAATTGCATAAATGTGTTGCAGTCAGTTAAATAGATATTATTAACAAGCACATGCAATGTAAATATGCTAGTATTTAGGTCACAGTGAAGTTGTATTTATTTATTAGTTAAAGTAAGTGAGCACATAACAAGCCGTTATTCAAAATCCTGCCTCACCTCTTCTGCTTTGGCTTCAATCTTCCTGTGAGTTAAACCCTCCTGCAACATGTCTGATGGGATGCCCAATAACTGAGAAAAAAGACAAAGCAAGAGGCCAGCACTGGCATTACAGCAGAAATGATAAAACTTCTAGTGCATAATTATTCAAAATCTTGATATAAGTGACAGTCCAACATACTTTGGACAGCCAGTGTATTTCCCCACTGCTGTTCAGTCTGGCATAACCCTGAAAACTGGCCTCAAAGTGAACGTTACCGAGATGAAGAACACTGGCAATGATTGCAAACAGATGCTGGAATAAAAAACAAAATATCAAACAATGATTTCTTCCTGAAAACAGCCTAATACAGTGACCCAAATGTCAATAACAAAGAAAATCTTACCTCAATGTCTTTTTCACTGAACTCAATGATAGTAAGTGCTTTCT
This sequence comes from Danio albolineatus, assembly GCA_903798035.1. Taxonomy (NCBI): domain Eukaryota; kingdom Metazoa; phylum Chordata; class Actinopteri; order Cypriniformes; family Danionidae; genus Danio; species Danio albolineatus. The sequence goes on along the minus strand of CAIGQQ010033541.1, from coordinate 6,648,757 downwards.
GTACCGTTCTCCAGTCACTCTTGTCATTAATGGAGCTCACTTTGGCACACTCTCCCTATCAACAACAACAAAATCTATGTATTTTTGTTATGGCTCTGCTTATATATCCTTATATATCTTATTTCATTCCAAAACACATATTTATATCAGCTTTTCTCACCTGAATAAGATAGCGGTAGTTCTGACAGTTTCGCTCCAAACCAAGCCAGCGAAGAAGCTCATCCTCTCCTCCCTCGACTAACTGATAGAAGATGTGAAAGTTCCTCTCTCCGTGATTTTGGTGAACCACCCTTGACTTCTCCAGTAAATAACTTAAGATGTGGCCTCCAACTGCTGCTCCCTGGAAGAAAAATTGTACGCTTAGTGAACGGTTTCTCCTATTTTACAATATTTGAGAATCTGACTTTTACCTGATGGTCGAACTGTATGTCCATATACTTTCCAAATCGACTTGAGTTGTCGTTTTTCAGGGTTTTGGCATTTCCAAAAGCCTGTAGATAAAGGGTTCTTATGCTTCATACTTCATACATTAAGCATTGAGAATATACCAACAGATAAAATTCTGACCTCCAGGACTGGGTTGGAGAGAAGGAGGCGATCTCTGACGTTGTCCAGGAGTCTGGTGCTCGGGCAGCTCACGGCATAAAACTGCAGGACCTTCTTAGAGGCCTCCGTCTTGCCTGCACCACTCTCACCAGAGATGAGAATGAAATGGTTGCTGGTTTCACTAATCATTGTCCGGTAAACATTGTCAGCCAGTGCAAAGCTGAAAAAAAGAGAAGCAGTAAGTAAACATCCCTGTTAAAACTCAATCTGTCAATACTCACGTTAGCCATGCTATATACAGTGCACAGCATAAATGAGTACCCCCCTTTTAAAAATTAATATTCTTATCCATTTCAAGTGAATGTAGCACATATATTTTAGTACATTTAAACAAAACAGTTTTACTTAACAAATACATCCATAAAATATGTGTTTGGTCACCTGACATCTTTAGGAATAGAAAAATGCTGCAATTTTGCAAAAACAAATGGCAAACTTCAAAATTTCAATTAAACTTGACATTTTTTACATTTGTCTTGATTTTTCCTTTTCAGTAAACTTTTATTTAATTAAAAAAGACCAAAAAGCTACAGTTAAAATTGTTATTTAGAGTATTGAAAACAGTTTATTATTATTTTTTTTTAATGTTATGAATAAAAACATCAAAAGAATACAAATATTTAAAACAGAAATCTTTTGTAACATTATAAATACCTTAACTGTTTAATTTAGCACAATTGTAAGTTAGCTACATAGTAGGTATGTGTCTTAGGTAAGTTGCATAATTCTCCAGAAATGGTTTTATATGTTAAAAGCCCAGAAATTACCCCTAGTATGAAATTTCATATTGACCATATTTGGAAAGGTTGTGAATGTTACTGAACTTTTCTCTGACTCTCTGCAGCTGGTGTCACTGCCTGCTCTCTCTCAAACACACACACACACAAACACACACACACTACTCTGAAATAAACACATACAAAATAATCATATTTCATTTAATTAAAATATTGACAAGTTTAGAAGAAATTTTAAAAGTTAAAATCTTTTCAACTGAAATGATGGAGGGGCTCATTTTCTCTACAAAGAGTTATTTTGCGTCCAGACTGTGCTGTGGATGAAATATAAACTAACTTACAACTATTGCTAACAAAATGCACATACAGAGATCACACTAGATCATGAGAAAGATCCCAGTAAGAGCTAAGTGATATGACATGATGCATAAACAAGCATAAACAAGCAAACAATTAAATTCAGCAGTTTGCATCTGTCTGTTGCCTCGTTACAAACATGCAGATTTTCATTATATGGCACTATTAGTGCATTAATGCAAAGTATTCTTTACTTTTTTTAAAAATTTTGAACGGTTAAATGTCTCTCCTTTGATTATATGAAAACTTACATATGAGGCGGCAGCTCAAAAAAGTTGACTCCCATGTAAATGTCCATTTGTTTCTTGGTATAGATACCCAACTCTTTATATGGATTAACCGACACCAGAAGGGTCCCAATGTAAGTCTAATAGAAAAGAGAACAACAAGTACATTTAAGAAAAAGTTAAAAGCCAGTCTCTTACCTCAGTAGTTAAGAAGGTTTTGAATTTGTAGTAAATGTGATGAATAAGATGAATATGATTTCAACAATGAAGCGGTCTGCCAGCATATGCAAACTTTCGTGAGTTAAAGATGAACAATAAGTAAAAATGACTCTCTCAGCAGTTTCATATGTGAGGTTTTTCAAGGTGCCCTTTATAAACTTAAATTCTCTTTGCTGAATCATCAGCAAAGTGAGTTTCCATTGCCTGCAAAAAGCCAAATGAGATGTACAGGTAGCGTTTTCCTTTAATAGACTTCTTGTGTGCAGTGACCTGTGTTCAGCATGAGAGTCCACATTATTCTCTCCCCCATCTCAATAATGAGAGTAACCGTGATACTGGATATTGCATTGCCGGCCTTTATCACGATCTATTGCACCTACTGGAGAGGGTGCAGGACTCACATATATGAGGTTCTCATTGAACCTTTTTTTGAGGTTGTCCATGAATGCCGTTTCACTGGTGTAGGCGTCCAGGAGAACAAAATCCTGAATCCCCACCCGGTCCCGAGCCGTCAGAGAGCCCTCCATCTCCTGCAGGATCCGCTGACAGCGCTCCTCTAAACTCTGTTAATCACACACACCAAAAATAAAACAACAGGTGTGGGTCAGCTATAAAAAATGGTATTACATCTTAGTTCTTATGTTAGGCAGTAGATTAAACTTTACAATAATGAATACCTAACAGGTCTTCTTTAAATGCAAATTATTGCAAATAAATATTAAAAAGAAGCAGCTTTATTATATTATCCCAACATTAAGTAACATATCAGTAGGGATGTAGCCCTGAACAAATCCTGTCAACAATATGGCATCAGAGCCTTACTTATCTAATCTAAAATGTCTGTCTGCACAGTCAAAAAGAACTTTCATCAATCAACGCTGAGAATAGCAGGGTCCATCCTGGTTTTCTGACAAACAGGATACTGTTTTTGTGTGTTGATGAAATTGTACAGTATGTCCTCTAAAAAGACCCTATCTATATAAATGGTATGTTTTGGGGATTTTTTGTACATTTTCCAGAGTCCACCCAGTTGGCCCAATGACAATGTCCAATTGTGGCTGAGGATTTATTATGACTTCTTAGCGCAGAAGGTGAATTAAGTTTCAATTAGGCTAATATGAGACTCCAATTTAATATAAGAAGGTTTTATCTCACTGTTTTATTAAGGACGAGAGTGTACTATAAAATTACAAAATATATGATTTTTGGAAGAAAAAATATGAATAGTTTAATGATAATTTTAATGATATCTAGTTAGGTCTATGACTTTTTAAAACAATGATTTTTATATCAGCAACACACAAATTTGCACAAATGCCCATTACTTTTAATTAATTTTACTCATTTACAAAGCTCTCAATAAATCCTCTTATTTAAAAACGTATTTTTAATGCCGTTTCTAATAGTAAATTGCTTAAATTTCTTCATAAACATCATTAGTATCACTATGATTTTAACACATTTACACAGTTTGTATTTTGGTTGGTTTGAGATTGCCTTAAAGACTAATTTAAAACTTTAAATATAAAAATATTTAATAAAAAAATTAATCTGCATGATATTTTACAGAAACTATCTGCGTACTTCATTATTTCCTTCATTATTTATTTAATACATGTATTTATTTAAACCCGAGTAAAGTACGGTAAAGTAGCAGCCCTTACCTTTAGTGCAGTGAATGTTTCTCTGTGTAGTGATGTGGGAACTGTGTGTGTGATCTTAACCGGTTTTGTAAAGAGCATCTGCGATTATTTCAAGTAGGACAGGAAACAATGTCATATCACACTCACCACTTCCACCATGGGAAGTCATTAATAAAAAGTTTGCTAAGGAAGCGGGGGTCTGCGTGTATGTCAAGAAACATCTGTCTGAAACAGAAATCATTATGGATTTATTGCCTTGCATCCTGAAAAGCCCAGCTCAGCGCAGGTTTGTCCTATCTTGGTTCCGTTAAACTTGAGGGCAAAACTATTTCTGTCCAGGATTACACACTTTCTCTCTGTTCCCGTCATGGGATGGATTTTGGGCCAAGGTCACTCATGGACATACACAAACTCCCAATAAATGAACTATTCCTGTCTGATGCTACTGATGCTTGATTTACCTCAACACATACCTTCTCTCTCCCTCTCACACACACACACAAATCACTATAACCTCAAAACATCTTCAACCACAAGACACACACAGTAAATTACAGCAGTTTTCATTCTGGAAACTGTCAACTTGTGATTATTTTAGGTGACAACATTACTTAAAATGTTAGTTTTGGATTTGTTTGTATGTGTTTATTTAAAAAAAAATGGATGACCACTGACAATGAATCACCAAGAACCATGAATTAAGCTAAAATCCTCTTTATGTTCTATTGAAAACTTTAAATCTTCAGCTGCCTGAGGTTAAGTAAACTAACTGTAAATGTCCATTTTTAGGTGAACTATCACTTTCAACCCAATAAATTCACTGTGCGCCACAAAAGCGAAAGTGAAGAGAGCAGCAAATGTTTTAAAAGACAAAGCTGACATCACACACACACAAGAGTCCTGTCTGTCAGCTGGCAAAGAGCACTCAGACTAGAGCCAAGATGAGAAGCCAAGCCTCCGGCAGTCTGTCAGTGTTCCTCTCTCATTACACACAGCTTGTCATGTAGTGCATCTATTTAAAAGACCATCATGATCTTAGATTTAAACTCACAGTTGGAAACTTTTCATTCTCAGTTCAGATCTCCAGTTGAAAGACTGAATATTTAAACATAGTTAAGTTTCACATTATTTTCATGGCCCCCTTTAGACCGTTTGTTGACTATGTGCAACTCTTCAACTAAAGGTCTACTAACGCTCATTAGCATATTTGTAAACGTTTAGGTTATGGTTAGGGTTAGTGAACTAAGGCGTCATACTTGCAAAGTTGTACACAATGACATGTAGTAAAGGGGACCAACAAAATAAAGTGTAAGCAGATATTAAGCAGTCTAAAGGCTCTACTTTGACCTCTTCCATAGGTGAGGATTTGGTTGTTTTAGACGTGCATCATATTTAATGTCGTAATTTTATTCAGTAAGCAGAAAGATTTGTTTAAAAACAATTCTGAAATTCAGTTCTAATTTCCAGCAAATTAATTAATAAACAAAAACAAACACAGTGTGGTCAAACAAAGTTCCCTGAGGTGACGGCTTGGGAGGATGTAGCAGCATGTATATTTAGAAGATAATAATTATTTACATTTTATTTTTCCTATTTAAAGATATTTGTGGGCGGCACGGTGGCGCAGTGGGTAGCACAATCGCCTCACAGCAAGAAGGTCGCAGGTTCGAGCATTTTTGTGTGGAGTTTGCATGTTCTCCCCGTGGTTGTGTGGGTTTCCTCCGGGTGCTCCGTTTTCCCCCACAAGTCCAATGACATGCAGTACAGGTGAATTGGGTAAGCTAAATTGTCTGTAGTGTATGTGTGTGAATGAGTGTGTATGGATGTTTCCCAGTGATGGGTTGCAGCTGGAAGGACATCTGCTGCGTAAAACATATGCTGGATAAGTTGGCAGTTCATTCCACTGTGGCGACCCGAGATTTATAAAGGAACTATAACCCGAAAAGAAAAGGAATGAATGAAGATATTTGTGTGCTGCTGTGTATCCTTATGTATGTAATAAGTGACATGTATGTATGTTTGGACCAGTATAGGCACATCTCACTAACAAAAACAAAAAACAAAACAAGTACGCCCCACTGATTTTAGAGCAACTTTTAGTTAGTCGGTGGCTCTATCTATTTTAGTGGCTTTAAAAAAAGCAACATGGTGTAGAAAATGTAAACGATACCTCATTATACTGTATGCCAGGTGTATGAAAAGGACCTAATACTCTAAAAACTCAATAATATGCCGTTTTAAAATTTCTTAAGTTACTTAAGATAAACTTCAAAACTGTTACCAAATAGTACTACTGTATATAATTTATTATAATAAGATATATATACACACACACTATGTGTAGAAAATACAAGGTTATTAAGATTGGGTTTAGTTGAGCTTACCGATATCTTCCAGCTGTAATTACATAGCTGATCAGGTCTGAATCAAACAACAAAAGGGTAATTTAATTTAGATTTCCATTTTGGTGTCACTGTTATTAGATACATGCCGTTACATTTCCGAGTGACATTACAGCTAATTTTGAAGGAAAGTCTATCTGACTTACTGACCATCATCTGAGAGGCCACTCTATTGTCCCAAAACTCCAGTATGTCACAGGATCCCAGTTCTCAGCTCACAGTATGGCTTAAGGCTTCATAAAGAGCTAGAGCTCACTGTAGGCCACAAGCAAACATAGTTCTGTTCCTGCCATCACATGAAAAAGTCACAAACATTTTCCACTGAAAGTCAAAATCCAATTTTTCGCTCTTGGATCCACACTTCAACGTTTTTCAATTCCTTTTCATTTAACATTTGGTTTTCCTTTTAAGCTCCATAAATAAGTTTCAAGATTTTTGTGGAACAATGTAAATTACCTTTTGTAGTCACATGCAATTCTAAACCCGTATATAAAATAAACAGGTATTTGTGATTTTGTGATTTGTGATTAAATCACATATAACTGAAATATTGTGTGTAAAATACTGTCAGATACTTTATTTTTATTTATTATTATTTGATTCAGTTCATTTAGGCTATTATTCATTCAGTCATTTTCCTTCGGCTTAGTCTCTATTTCAGAGGTCGCCACGGCAAAATGAACCGACAACTATTCCAGCATTTGTTTTACACAGTGGAGGACCTTGCAGGCACAACCCAGTACTGGGAAACACCCATACACACTCATTCACGCACACATTCAAATTAATCTAATTCAAATCTTTCACCTATATATATCGCATGTCTTTGGACTGTGGGGGAAACCAAAGCACCTAGAGAAAGTCCACGCGAACACGGTGAGAACACGCTAACTCCATACAGATATGCCAATGACTCGGAGCAGTGACTTGCTGTGAGGTGGCAGTGCTAACCACTGAGCCACTGTGCCACCCCTTGTAGGCTATTATTTAATATTCAAATCAATAAAGTACAGTGTTCTGTTCTTGATATGAATTGCAAATAAATCTGAAGCAAAATTTGTCAAATAATTAGCAAAACTAATAAGTAACTAAAATTCTACATATTTTACACGCATATAAGCTTCTGTCTCAACAAACAAATACAAAAAGTAAGAAATACATACGAATTACCTCAGTATCCATTGCTTTTTTTCCAGAAGAAATGACTCTCTGTTCTCCTAGTGTTAGTCCTTAGCAATTTAAAGAGCTTTCAGTGTGAAGTTTGGCCTGACATGACGGAAACTCAGACCAGCAACAGTCATGCGATCCACTTCACATTCGGTCCTGATCAATTCTGCCCTCTTTTTCCCTTTTCTCTTTCGCACATCTTTTTATACCTTGTTAGTTCTCAGGAAATGATTTCAGTTAAAGCGGCTCTAATAAACTCAGCCCGTGGTCTGCTCCAAGATGCTGAATGATTCATGGAGGGGCAGCAAGAGAAGATCTCATTCAGCGCCTCTCCTTAGCGGCCGCTGCCCCACCATGTGTAACACAAGGCTGTGGAAACCTGAGCTCGCACCCTATACTCCCTCCCCTCCTACCTGACTTCTTCTGCACAAAATTACATTGATGGAGTCTAGTTACTGATCATTGATTAGATGGATCCCTGTTCTGCTAACTACTACCCACTCACCAAAACGTGGCCAGTGGCTCCTTGCCCATTTGGTTTCAAATTGGCTCATTTTTTAAGTTTACAAACTGATGGGTGTGTAATGGTAGGATGGTCAGTTGAAATGAAACCCGAGTTAGTGGATGTTTACCTTATTACTGTAAATGTATGCGTAAGTACTGGCCTCTTTCAGGTAATGTATGGCTCAGTTGCCCTACTTCACTTTTTAACCTCATGTCTTGAAATATTTCTTTCCATTATTAATCAGGTGACTGCAAATCATATTGTGCATTTGTGAACGTCTTGGCATAAACACTGTCCATGTTTAAAGCTGAACAATATATTGTTTCAGCATCAATATATGTATTTAGCATACAGATGAAGGCAAAAATATTAGCCCTTCTGTGAAATTTCAAATAATAACCTGAACTTCAATTCAAATAAATTAAAATTATGTTTAATTGATTAAGGATTTGGGGCGCCACGGTGGCCTAGTGGTTAGCACGTTCGCCTCACAGCAAGAAGGTTGCTGGTTCGAGCCCCGGCTAGGTCAGTTGGCATTTCTGTGTGGAGTTTCCCCCACAATTCCAAAGACATGCGGTATAGGTGAATTGGGTAGGCTAAATTGTCCGTATAGTGTATGAGCGTGAATGTGTGTGTGTGGATGTTTCCCAGGGATGGGTTGTGGCTGAAAGGGCATCCGCTGCGTAAAAATATGCTGGATAAGTTGGCGGTTGATTCCGCTGTGGCGACCCCGGATTAATAAAGGGACTAAGCCGAAAAGAAAATGAATAAATGAATGAATGATTAAGGATTTTTTCATAGTATTTGTTCTTCAAGACAGTTTGACTGGGAAAAAAGCAGTTTTTAATTTTAAAAAAAAAAAAAGTCTGATTTTCCAGTTTAGTACAGCCCTACAACCATTTGACAACAAACCTTTGTTTGTGGTTGGACAGCAAACATAGTCACTGGCCACTTTATTAGGTACACCTGTCCAACTGCTTGTTAATGCAAATTTACAATCAGCCAATCACATGGCAGCAACTCATTGCATTTAGGCATGGAAACATGGTCAAGACGATCTGCTGCAGTTCAAACCGAGCCTCAGAATGGGGACGAAAAATGATTTAAGTGACTTTGAATGTAGCATGGTTGTTGGTGCCAGACGGGCTGGCCTGAGTACATCAGAAACTGCTGATCTACTGGGTTTTCACACACAACCATCTCTAGGGTTTACAGAGAATGGTCCGAAAAAGAGAAAATTACAATTCGTGCAGACTCACCAAAATTGGAAAGAAGATTGGAAAAACGTTGCTTGGTCTGATGAGTCTTGATTTCTGCTGCGACATTTGGATGGTAGGGGCAGAATTTAACGTCAACATGAGCCATCCTGCCTTATATCAACGGTTCAGGCTGGTGGTGGTGGTGTAATGGTGTGGAGGATATTTTCTTGGCACACCTATTAGTACATATTGAGCATTGCATCGACGCCACAGCCTTCCTGAGTATTGTTGCTGACCATGTCAATCCCTTTACGACCACAGTGTACCCATGTTCTGATGGTTTCATCCAGCAGTATAATGCGCCAAGTCATACAGCGAGAATCATCTCAGACTGGTTTCATGAACATGACAGTGAGTTCACTGTACTCAAATGGCCTCTACAGTCACCAGATCTCAATCCAATAGAGCACCTTTGGGATGTGGTGGAACAGGAGATTTGCATCATGGATGTGCAGCCGACAAATCTGCAGCAACTGCATGATGCTATCATGTCAATATGGACCAAAATCTCAGGAATATTTCCAGTACCTTGTTGAATCTATGCCACAAAGGATTAAGGCAGTTCTGAAGGCAAAAGGGGGTCCAGCCTGGTACTAGTAAGGTGTACCTAATAAAGTGGCCCACTATGCAAAAACTCATTTCAAGGAGACCTGAATACTGTCTACATCAGTCCTCACTAAAGCTTGTAAAATGGTTTGAAAGATTAAGATATGATAAGCTCTTGTATTTGATTGCTGAAAGCAAATTTGTTGTTTGTTTTACAATTGGACAGTGACGGAGTTAGTGTAAAACCGTATTACAGTGAATTATTAAGACATAATCAACACTTAAGTCATTATTATGACAATAACATTCAAACGAACAGGAAACCTAATTTCACACAATTATCAGAATTGCGCAATGACGTAAAAACAAGTGAAAAGTTAGCCAGGCTAATAAGCTTCCTTTTATCTGTTTGACACCACTCTTGTGTCATTGGTCAGACCAAATGATTGTCCTGCCCCCAAACACACGTCATTTAAAGAAATAATTTAGTCAATTTTTAGTTCTGATTTTTACTTAGAACCGTCCAGTAATTTCAAAGAGACAACAATAAAAGGTAAAGTAACCATCCTACAATGTCTATTTGACTAATAGTTTACTCACATGAAAAGAAAACTAATAGTAAACATGCCTACTATATTTTATGCTATACTTTATAATAGTAAGCCTATTTACAACTTTTTGTTAACGAATGGTACTGCATATTATAGAATTAACTATAGTGAACGTATAAACTTTAGTTACTTTAGATACTTTAGTTTTTACCACAAAAAACTGGCTGTGGTGTGGTATAAAATAACCCATTGTATAAAAGTACAATATTGGGTATATTACTATAGTTGTTGTATTGTCACAGCAACTATAGAATCACCACAACAGATTAATTACACTACTTTACTAAAGTACTATAAATGACTTAAAAATTACTATAGTATTTTTTCATGTGGGTACCTTTTACCCACATGATTCATGTAAATGAATAAAAAAAGTACATTCAAAACAAAAAGTAAATGCATTTAATGCCTTGCGATTAACAAAACAATCAGACACACAAGTCAATTATTAGATGGATGTAAAAATGATTCATGGAATTCATGGCTCGAAAAGTCCACAGGGGCACAAGATGGCTGTATTAAAATTTATAATACCAGTTAGTGTCTCCAACCACCTTTGACCTAATTTAATCGTTTGTTGTTACAGTGTTGAAACCGATGCTTTCTTGTAACTAAACACAACCCACTTCAAATCCAAAGAGATTAAAATGACCATGACGGTAGCAAGATCATATTCCCTGCACAACATTAGAAAAGGCACATTTTTACAAGTGTGAAGTTTAAACGTGTGCACCACAGCTAATGCAATTTCGATACATCACTGAATATAGGTTAAGGTCAGCAGTCCATTGCCAAGGAATAAGCTCTCTGGCTACATGCACTACAGTGAACAATTGTTAAGTAGGTCTTACCTTAGAGTTCAGGCAGTACATGTTTTAATGAGAATAAACCAAAATACGAGTCCAGTTGGGTTTGTTGCAGTTGAGAGTCTCGTGAGAGAATGGAGCGATGCCAGTGGTGCAGAGAGCTGTGGTGTACTGTATGTGCTCTGGCGTCCAGTGTTAGAAAAAGCGTCCAGGAAGAGTTGAAGTGGGACACTGCTTATTATGGCTGCATCACCTGGATTTACGGACATCCCACTATGAAACATGCCCTGCTTGGGCTGTCGTAGTGTCCTATTTTTCTTTCCTTTTTTCTTTTTTATAATGTGAGACTGGCCTCGTTCCCAAATGCTCAAGGCGGACTACACAGTGTTGTGATCTAAATATACATTTCAATTTTTTTTTTTTGACAAAATTTGAATGAAGTAACTGAAAATCAGAATTGAGCTGTCAATTAAAATCTATTTATGGAAATGGTAATGAGGTTGTGCATGAAAAAGACAAATGTTTTCGGCAGTGTTTGAGGGTTGTGTTTTATAATCTTACATGTTTCTCTTAACCTCTATCTGTTTTAAATTCATATTTTTATCCTTTTTTTTATCAAAATAGCATTTTACTTACAGCTGAGTGCATAAAATTACAGGACTTATGCCCAATTTGACAAAGTACAGTAAGTACATTAATTAATTGTGTTTATAGAATTACGTAATTATTTCAGTATGTTATGATGATCACAATGTCAAGCTTGCAGTAGCTGTATGCAGCTGTGATATATTTAACAACAGCAAAAAAAGGATTTTAAAAATCAAACTGCGTATTACTTCAGAGAGCTGTCCATTCAACTGGCATCTTTCCTGACGCTTTTAGCAACGTATTAGTTTTAGAGAAGTGTCTACATCCAAAAAAGCCTAAATGTACAGAGTACGGTGATGGATGCGAAGTCTCAAGTACATGATGACGTTTCTGTAAGAGAAACAGCCATGAGAAAAAAGTTAATCTCTACATGTGTACAGTTTTTTATTAGTTAAAATGAGTAAATTCTTGATAAATATACAGTTAAAGTCAGAATTATTAGCCCCCCTTTGATTTATTTTATTTTTTTATATATTTCCCAAATGATGTTTAACAGAGCAAGGGAATTTTCACAGTATGTCTGATATTATTTTGTCTTCTGGAGAAAGTCTTATTTGTTTTATTTCGGCTAGAATAAAAGAAGTTTTAAATTTTTTTAAAGACCATTTTGAGGTTTATTGTTATTATTATTATAATATTATTAGCCCCTTTAAGCTATTTTTCTTTTCAATAGTCTACAGAACAAACCATCGTTATTCAATAACTTGCCTAATTACCCTAACCTGCCTGGTTAACCTTATTAACCTAGTTTAGCCTTTAAATGTCACTTTATGCTGTATAGAAGTGTCTAAAAGAATATCTAGTCAAATATTGTTTACTGTCATCCTGGCAAAGATAAAATAAATCAGTTATTAGAGATGAGTTATTAAAACTCTGAACCTCTTCTTAACGTTATCAACTCTTCTTTGTCATTAGGACATGTTCCAAACTCTTTCAAGCTACCTGTTATTAAGCCTATTATTAAGAAACCACAACTGGACCCCTGCAACTTAGCTAATTATAGGCCTATTTCAAATCTTCCATTTATGTCTAAAATACTAGAAAAAGTTGTTTCTGCCCAATTATGCTCCTTTCTGCAGATGAACAATGTTTTTGAGGTGTTCCAGTCAGGTTTCAGGCCTCATCACAGTACAGAAACTGCATTAGTGAAAATAACCAACGATTTACTATTAGCTGCTGACCAAGGGTGCATCTCGCTGTTAGTCCTGCTAGATCTTAGTGCCGCATTTGACACAATTGACCACAATATCCTCATAGATCGCTTAAACTCTACAGGTGTCCAGGGAACGGCTTTACAATGGTTCAAGTCATACTTAACTAATTGTTACCAGTTTGTGAATATTAATGGACAACCTTCACAAGTCAGGCCAGTAAAGTATGGGGTGCCTTAAGGATCAGTTTTAGGCCCTTTGTTGTTTACAATTTACATGCTGCCCCTGGGAGACATTATTAGAAGACACAGGATCAGCTTTCACTGCTATGCAGATGATACTCAATTATATATTTCTACTAAACCTGACGAGACGTCTAAACTATCAAAACTAACTGAGTGTATTAAAGATGTTAAAAACTGGATGACCAACAACTTCCTTCTCTTAAACTCAGACAAAACTGAACTATAACTTATAGGACCTAAATCCTGTACACAGCAGATCTCACAACTCCACCTGCAACTAGAGGGATGCAGAGTTAGCATTAGCTCTACTGTTAAAGATCTGGGTGTCATATTAGACAGCAATTTAACTTTTGAAAACCATATCTCCCATATCACAAAAACTGCATTCTTTCATCTGAGAAATATTGCTAAGCTACGAAGTATGCTATCCATCTCAGATGCAGAAAAGCTAGTTCATGCTTTTATGACCTCTAGGTTGGATTACTGTAATGCTCTGCTCGCTGGTTGCCCAGCCTCCTCTATTAACAAACTTCAGCTAGTACAAAATGCAGCCGCCAGAGTTCTTGCCAGGTCTAGAAAATATGATCATATCACCCCAATTTTATCCTCATTACACTGGCTGCCTGTTAAGTTTCGTATTGAGTTTAAAATATTACTTCTTACATATAAAGCATTAAATAATCTAGCTCCTGTTTATCTAACCAACCTTCTGTCTCGCTACAATCCAACCCGCTCTTTAAGATCTCAAAACTCAGGGTTTCTAGTAGTACCCAGAATAGCAAAATCAAGTAAAGGAGGTCGAGCCTTCTCATTTATGGCTCCTGAACTCTGGAATAGCCTTCCTGATAATGTCCGAGGCTCAGACACACTCTCACAGTTCAAAACTAGATTAAAGACCTATCTTTTTAATAAAGCATTCACTCAATACATCACTTAGCTGTATGATGCATGAATGTGCTCCACGCATCTCCTTTATATACACTATGAACTGCAGCTACGCTAATTATTGTCTTTGTTCTCTATTCCAACTGGGGATACTCATCCTGAGGCCCCCAGAGACTATGCAGCGCCACTGATGCAATCCAAGACCCGTGACGAGACGATTGCAAGGCTCCTTAACCCTGGACCTCGCTGTATCCTGAGCAGCTGCTTGGCGGAGTAGCAAGCAAGAGACGGATTCCTGTGACCCTCCAAGGACAGACGAGCCTCGAGTTCTCCAGCCTCCGGCGACTAGACTGCAGCTAGAGCTGCGCACCGATGGATTACTCTTCAGTGTTTGAACTCTAAGTAGTGAATATTTAACAACACTGAACTGAACTGAACTCAGCTATATACTATAACCTTCTATGTGAAGCTGCTTTGACACAATCACATTGTAAAAGCGCTATACAAATAAAGGTGAATTGAATTGAATTGAATTGAAAACTATTATGTTTAGAAATGTGTTGAAAAAAATCTTCTCTCCGTTAAACAGAAATTGGGGAAAAAATAAACAGAGGGGCTAATAATTCTTCTACTGTATATGCATGTCATACTTCTGTGCATGTTAACTTACCCTGTCAATGACTCTGCCTTTCTTCTGAGCATACGAACCCCAAAGCAGGAAGACCAGGCCATTGAGGTTCCTGCTGAGCCACAGGACTACAGCATCTGTGAAGATCTCCCAGCCTCGACCCTCATGAGAGGTGGGTTGATGAGCCCTCACTGTCAGCACAGAGTTCAGCAGCAACACACCTGACCATGGGAACAGCATTCACAATCAACTTAATGGATTAGTGCACCCAAAAATGAAAATTCTTTAATAAATTACTCACCCTAGTGTTGGTCCAAACCCCTGAGACCTTCATTCATCTTCAGAAAACACATTAAGATAGTTTAAATGAAATCTGAGAGCTCCCTCATCCTCCATTAGCAGTACTCATTCAAAGTTCAGAAGATACCAAACAACTATATGCCTCCAGTGGTTCAATCGAAATATGAGGACGCTAGAAAAATACTTTTGTGAGTACATAAAACAAAAGCTGATGTCCTCAGTGTCACTGATGTATAACTCGGACGCTTGTATGTGATTTCCTCTGTATAAATTAAAGCACAGGGTATCTGAGGCTACACGTCAGCAGAGCAACCAAGTGCAGCACGCATAAAGAGCAAAGCGATGTCATGAACACGTGCCCTACTGACACAGAGAAGAAACTGTTGATTACAGTAAATATTTTTGTTTCATGTGCACACAAGTATTCTCATTGGAATTGGATTTATCCATTTCTTTTTAAGGTAAGTGTTTGCAAACAATTTGCTTGGGCTGAATTTAAACAAAGTTGAACATTAGTAAATTTAATTTGTCTCAACTCAACTCAGTTTATTTCTATAGCACTATCAACAACCACAATGTGTACCAAAGTGCTGTACATAAAAAACACATAAAACACCTGCAAACATACACAGAACTAAAATTCATAAAATCACAACACATGATTAAAAGCTAAAGAAAATAAGTGAGTTTTCAGTGCCCTCTGAAAAGACTCAAAGGTTGGAGAAGTTCTAACGGAGAGTGGAAGATCGTTCCAAAGTCTTGGAGCTGCCACTGAAAAGGCTCGATCACCTCAACATTTCAAGCGTGACCGTGGAACAGTCAAATAGAGTTGATCCTTGGAGCGAAGAGATCTCACCGGTTGTTTGTTTAAATTCAGCCAATATAAATAATCATCAACCACTTACCCTAAAAAAAAATGTAAATCCAAAGAATCTGAAATTCCCTTTTCAATTGATTCACTAAAAGCATCTGTTTTGCTGAAGTTTGTTAGTGTTTTGACTTTGGACTTTGAAATAGTCAGGAGCAGTGTTGTCTTTGAAGGATGAGGGAGCTCTCATATTTAACTTAAAATATTTAAATTTGTGCTCCAAAGATCAACAAAGGTCTCAGCAGTTTGGTGCAACATGAGGGTGAATAATGAATACCATAATATTCATTTTTGGGTGAACTAGCCCTTCAAGAATACATGATGTAGCAATCACAGGCTCACACACTACTGTTTCAAAGTTGGATAATATTACAAATGTGTAAAAAG
The DNA here is from genome assembly GCA_903798035.1 of Danio albolineatus. Classification (NCBI taxonomy): domain Eukaryota; kingdom Metazoa; phylum Chordata; class Actinopteri; order Cypriniformes; family Danionidae; genus Danio; species Danio albolineatus. Next base: position 6,632,560 of record CAIGQQ010033541.1, on the reverse strand, counting down.
TGAAACACAAAAGAACATACTGTACACTACTATTCAAATGACTGCTTGGCAAGCATTCTTAATGTTTTAATGTTTCTCATTAATGTAGTGTTTATTTGATTGGAGTGACAAAATGTCACCTTAGAATTATAAGGTTCTATATGACATTTTTGTCAAAATTGATTTGTTGACATACTGTATTCTTATTAATTGATAATTTATTTACATTATGGGATGTCTTCTTATAAGTTGTTTACATTTGACGACTTTTTTTTTAAAAAAGAAAATGTTACACACATACTGTTTGTTATTTGGAATGCAAAAACTTTAAAGCTCAATATTTCAAAATCATTCAGAACGCATTTAGATCCTTATAATTCCAAGGTGGCAAAAAAGGAAATGGAATGTTGGTAAACGTTCTAACAGTTTAAAAATAACTTCTTTCTATTGTAAAAATATTTAAAATATTTATGTAGTTATATATATTTATAGTGTCAAAGCTGAAACTTTAACAGCCATTGATTCAGTCTTCGTTCAGAAATCAGATCTAATCAACTTTGATCAGATTACTGAGCACGTTTTGCATTCTATTATAAGTAAATAAATCTGGCCGGCACCAAATATTTAAAAAAAAAAGTTTTTAGATTACCTTGTTTACCCCATTCTGTGAGGTCTCCATGTCCTGGGCGCTGGAATCCAACAATATCTTCTTTTAGCTCCATAAATATGTTTTCCAAACTGCAATATATAAAACAAAACATTTATAAATGTGTTGTATGATCTAATCTATTTTTGTGTGTGTGTAGATGAAAGGAAAATAATTATTTGCTCAGCTGAGTAGAATGTGGCACCTGGGAGGAGGTGATTTAGGCCTCAGCACACTGAAGGCCAAACCATGGGCCTGTCCTGGATGATGATAGGGGTCTTGCCCGAGAATGACAACTTTTACCTGCCAACCAAAATACAGAATCAGAAAGAGCTTTATTGCCAAATATGTTCAAACATACAAGGAATTTGTTTTTGTTGCAAACACTTCTAGTGCACCAGAATGACAGAGACAGGACAAAAATGTAAGGAGTGAATGCAAATATACAAATTTACAAGGTATGTACAGGTATACAATCAGTAGTGTGTAGAGAAACCCACTTATACCTCTTCTTTTTCACACACATTAAGGAACTTACGTCTTCAATTGCGCACAAAGTTGTCCAATAAAACACCTGTTCAAGGCTGGGATAAACAGTAGAGCATTTCCTTTCCATTGTAACAAAAGACATGAGCTGTAAAACAAGAACCAAAGCAGGAACAATTCTTGTTCTTTAACTTCATCTGTTCATTGTAATTTTGCTAAAGTCTCATATTGAGTATCACTCACTTTTGTAAAATATGGTTTTGCAAATTCAGTCCCAATGTGTCTTCTCCAGCTTTCTCCAACAGGCACAGGTACGTTTCGGCTGGCAAGTCTTTGCAGCGCAGCACGTCTGTTCTTCTCTATCCGACACAGCTGCTCCTCACTGAGCTGCATGTTCTCACCGCTAGTTTGCACTTTAGAGGATCCATCAGAATGCATAAAAACAAGAAATGATCAGAACATTGCAGCTGTGTGGCAGCGTTTATGAAATGGATTGATAGTATTACCATTGTATTAGGTTTACAACACAGCATAGGACCAGGAAATACAAGAATTTTTTTAATAAATGCTTTTTTTAAAATTAATTACCTGCAATGGTTAGATACCTGTACATGCAGAGTTTGTTGGATTTATTGAGATACTTAACCTACCTTCAGACATGTTCAAAAACGAGCTTTGAATGAGATTACTGTCGTTTCTCAGAAGCCCCTTTACAAAAACTGCTGCTTCACCGTTATGCTGCCATGTCATGCAAATTCAGATCAACTCTTCATTTGCAAAACTGAAAGTGAAACTATAAACCTACAGTGTGCTTTCTAAACCATGACTGTAACTGTTAACCAAGCAGAGATGTGACAGATCACAGATCTTGTGGTGTATTATGTATGACTAAATGTCAGATCTGGTGTTATTTACTGTATGAACTTTTTATTTGGAAAAAAAAAAGTGAATGAAAAGAAATTTTTCATCTAAAAATGAAACTCTTAACATTTTTGTTCACTTTCAAGCTGTTCCAAACCTGTATGAATTTAATTGTATGAAAGTTTATTGACTTCCATAGTGTTGTTTTGGTCGTGTGTGTGTGTGTGTGTGTGTGTAGATTTAGATATATATATTTTCTTCTTTTTTTCTTTTCTTAAATTTGCTTTAATAAAACTAATACAAACAATGAATATTCCTCATTAAATAATTCAACAGAGCATGTGGATGCGGATGCCTTCACTAAAATGCTGTATGTGTATAACAGTGGTTTTCAATTCCACTCCTCGGTCTCTCTTATTTGACAAGGATCAGTTCCTGGATCTCTCTGGTAACAATTTGATGTTCAGTGTGACTTAAAGTGGCTATGAAATGGAAGTTAAGATGGAAGTCCTTGTTTCCTCTATCGTGATGCATCCACATTCATTCATTTTCTTGTCGGCTTAGTCCCTTTATTAATCCGGGGTCGCCACAGCAGAATGAACCACCAACTTATCCAGCATATTTTTTATGCAGCGGATGCCCTTCCAGCCACAACCCATCTCTGGGAAACATTCATGCACACACATTCACACTCATACACTACGGACAATTTAGCCTACCCAATTCACCTATACCACATGTCTTTGGACTTGTGGGGGAAACCGGAGCACCCGGAGGAAACCCACGCAACCACGGGGAGAACATGCAAACTCCACACAGAAATGCCAACTGACCCAGCCAGGGCTCAAACCAGCGACCTTCTTGCTGTGAGGCGAACGTGCTACTCACTATGCCACCGTGGCGCCGATGCATCCACATCTACTTGAAATGGTCCTGAAGTGATAAAAAGGTAGGGCTGTGCATGATTTCGTCCTCTGAGAATCGATTGGATCATTGGAAGATGGGGGTTGCTAACAAAATGAAAGAAGACTGACTAATGGGCAAAGGCAGAGCAGAAACGAGACCATCACTGATAACCCCACCTAAAAAGCCAGAAGTGAATAAATGTAGTTGAGAAAAGTAGTTTGAGTGGGGAGGGAAGGTTATGATATTAAATAAAAAGTTTGAGATACAACCTTTATAACAAGCCCTAGTATATGCATATAAAAAATAAGATCAGTGCCAATAGCCTAGTGGTTAGTGCGTCGACACATGGCACCAAAAGCGACCCCATCGATTCCCCGCTTAAGATTCTTTGCCAATCCTTCCCCTCTCTCTGTTCCCCTCACTTACCTGTCTGTAATCTCCACTGTCCTATACATTAAAAAAGAAAAGTACATTTTAATTTCAATTTAATTTTAATTTTTCTAATGGATCAAAGAATCTCACAGATCACTTTGACCTGGATAAGTTCCTGGAAGATATAATGCAGTGGTGTGCATGGGTTATTTGCTGGAGGACTGTGTTACTGCTTGAGGCTAAGCCTCATCACTGTTTACCAAGTCTGAGGAAGTGTTAATAAGTAAGAGTGACACACTGGTCAAACCTGTTCTAAGTGGGAATGATTTAGCCCAGAGCAATCTTGGATTAACATCTTTGTTGATCCTGGAACATAATTCCTATTCGAAAATGTAATCCATACCTAATCCCTACCCCTAAACCTAACAACTCTAAATTATTCCCAAAATTCCTCATAATTAGTTTGATAACAATCATGTAGGAGCACACACTAAATGTAACATAAACTGTAGACGTATCCTAAATGTGATTGGCTGATTGTAATGTTGTTCCAGGATCAACAAAGATGTTGATCCAGGAGCATGTCCTACTTGGTGGAATCCTGTGTTGTCTTTCATTATAACCAGGTGAAATGAGTAGATTGACAAGATCAGCGCAAGTGGCTTATAATCGCTGGAAAGACACCAGTTTCAGGTAATGCATGTTTAAAATGGCTTTGCATTTAAAATGATTTCAGATTCAAACCTGTACTTGTTTTATAGAACTTTTTATAGACTAAAAACTGAAAATCGTGGCCTGGAAAGTTACTGTATTTTTTGCATTGTATCTTGAAAAGCATACTAAAATATAAACTTTTCTTTAGTTTTGAGAAATTTCAGAAAAATGATAAAAGCATCCTTAAACCTGAAAATAATGAGCCTAGTGATGAAGGATCTTGTGCTGATTTGAAGCAAGAGGATTTGGGGCACAGAAAGGCCAGGAGCTCTGGAAACTCAGGTTGGCATCTCTATTAGACTTTTACATTTGAGGATGAATGGACAGGTCAGAAGCTTTCTCTATTCCATATGTTTAAAGCCTAGCCTAAAGCCTAAATCTTAGTTCGTGGCCCAGTCTTAAAGGAGCATTCAGCTTAGTGTTTTTTAACAGTTGAGTTTTGCCATTTTTCAATCCATTCAGTCGATCTCCAGGTCTAGTGGGAGCACTTTTAGCGTAGCTTAGCATAGATCATTGAATCGGATTAGATTGTTAGCATCTTGCTCAAAGATTACAAAAGAGTGTAAGTGATTTTCCTATTAAAAACTTGACTTTTCTGTAGTTACATTATGTACTAAGACCAAGGGAAAATGTTGGTCTATTGACAAATTATGTTGACCAAAAATTAACTATATTTCCTGGTCAATATGCCTAGGAACTATATTTTTATTTCGGTGTAATTATCTAGGAACTTTGGTGCCATGGCACCATGGCTCAGCAAATGCAATGATATTACACAGTACCTTTCATGTTCATTTTCCATCAGTACACAATCTAACTGCATAAGAGTCAAGCTTTAAAAAGATCTCTCGGTCATTTTTTAAGTAAGATGCTTCATTATTGCTATGCTAATGGTCTAATCTGATTTAATGATCTATGCTAAGCTAAGCTAAGCTAAGGATGCTCCTGCTAGACCCGGGTGGTTTAACTCTAGGAGACTTGTAAAATCAGCCTATTTAAAAAAAAAAAAAGATGAGTGTTCCTTTAAGAAAACCGCAAAAAAGTTTATCTGGTGTTTTGTTTTTGAAGTATAAACAATATATTTCATGATTTAAATGTTTCATGTTTTTCCTCAGGAATCTTCACAGTGGAGGAAGCTGTTGAAGCTATTGGTTTTGGAAGATTTCAGTGGAAGCTCACTATGTTAACTGGAATTGCATGGGTAAGAAAAAAAATTCAAACCAGTTTGTTGAGTTCACTCTATTTACTTAAAACCACATATCTGATCATTGCAAAAACTCTTGCGTGCGTAAAGATGGTGGATGCTACGGAAATGGTGCTCCTAAGCGTCCTAACTCCTCAACTACACTGTGAATGGAGGCTCCTGAGCTGGAAAGTGGCTTTCATAGTAGTGGTCAGTTCATTCACCAATGCACACTAACACTGTTAAAGGAGCAGTTCACCCAAAAATGACAATTCTGTCACTCACCCTTTACTTGTTTCAAACCTTCATGATTTTCTTTATTTTCGGTGAACGCATAAGAAGATAATTTGAAAAAAAAGCTGAAAACCTGCATTTACTGACTTCCAAAGTAGGAAAAACAAATACTTTGCAAGTCAATGATTACATATTGCCAGCTTTCTTCAAAATATCTTCTTTTGGGTTCAACAGAAGAAAGAAACTCATAAGGGTTTGGAAACACTTGAGGGTAAATAAATATTTTTTTTTTAAATTTTTAGTGAACTATCCCTTTAAATATCTACATTTTATTTTAAAAATGTTCTAGAACATGCATAATTTGAATAGTTGCATCAGGTATGTTTAAGTAGGGTTGGAGCAAACTGCAGAGCTGCTGCCCTCTGGGAATCCAGTTTAATAATATTTTATATGTCACCCTGAACATAAGTGTAACATTTTGGAAATCTGAATAAATATGATATCCATTTATGTGTGGATTGTTAGAATAGGATCATATTTGGTCATGATTCATTTGTTTGAAAATTTGGAACCTGAGGTTTCAGAAAAATCCAAATATTGATTGTCCAAATGGAGACTGAAAAAATATGTAAATAACTTACTTAATAGTCTAAAGATTTTTTGACATAAAAGGGTAAATTTTGATCCATATATTGCATTTTTGGCTATTACCAAAAATACACCTATGCAACTTTTGCAGGCCAGGGTCACATATAGATTTTTTTAGCTTAAAATTAAGCTCTTTTATTATTATTTAATATTTTGAATGCTTAGTTTAGTCAAAACAAAAGTTTTATTTATCCAAAAGTGATTATTTAACCAAAGCCATAAGAAATGAGCTCGTCGTTAGAACACAAGTGAAGATATTTTAGGTTGTATTTGTGAGATTTCGGTCCATTTCTGTATGTTCACGTGTTCTCTTGTTCACCAGACTAGATATAGTTGATCTCATGAATGCACATGTATAAAAACAAACTACATTTTTGGTTTGTTTGTTTGTTTATTTATCATCATATTTAACATTTAGAACTACTTGATTCATATAAGGATGTATCTCTTTATTTATGAATGTTTTAAAGCATCTGAGTTGTGTGTAAACAGATTTTCAATGAAAAGACAAAAAATATCATACTATTTGTGTTCCAATGAATAGCAAAATCAAATGGGTTTGAATGAAGAGTAAAAAAATGAATGGAACATCGTTTAATATCTTTTCAGGTAGTGTTCTTTGGGATGATGCTCAGTTCCACGTTTTGGGGAAACATTTCAGACAAGTATGGCCGAAAAGTGGTATGTGGTATATTTAGCAGATGTGAGCCGAGTAAATGAAAACAATAAGAGCTTTAGTCATTGTTTCCTGCCTCACTGTCTTCTCTCTCAGTGTTTAATACTATGCATGCTGTGGACACTTTACTTTGGGTTACTCAGCGCTTTTGCGCCTGTTTACGGCTGGATGTTGGTGTTGCAAGGCCTTGTGGGACTTGGCCTAGGAGGAGCCCCTCAGTCGTGAGTCTTTCAACTTATGCTTCAGCTTAGTCTTGTAGATATTAAGCTGTTTTAATGCTATATGATCCTGTTCTTATTAAAATCAATATGTGACCCTGAACCACAAAAGCAGTCTTAAGTTGCATGCGATTGCCAAAAATATATTATAGGTCAAAATTGCTGATTTTTCTTTTATGACAAATATCATTACAATATTAACACTCACTCACTTACTCAGTCACTCAATGAAGTGTAACTAGGGGTTATTACAGAACATTTGACCATTAAAGACATACACATATATTGTAATCAATGACACTGAAGTTACCATATATGGTTCTTCACCCGATGAAGGGTTAACCAAGGGAGATATTTAGTAAATTTCCTTCAAAACTTATTTTTTTAACAGCAATATACATTGCTACGCACTTCATTGGGACAACTTTGGACAACAAAGTTTTTTCTGCCTATTTATTTGCTGCTCATAAGCTTATTTATTCAGATTTCTTAGTTATTATTTATTCAGATTTCAGAATAAATCCCAATTTTGACAAAAATGACTGGTTTTGTTGTCTAGGGTCACAAATGTTTTGAAGATTTTGCATCACTATATGTTAATGCATGCAGGGATCTAAACATATATCCCTCATGGTGCATTGATCATGTAAACTCTAATATTTGTTTTATTTCTATATCAGTTTATTGTAATTGTATTCTTTTATATTATTTATTCTTTACTTCTCTTACAGAGTGACATTATATACTGAATTCCTCCCAGTGAAATCCAGAGGGACGGCCATAGTACTGTTAGGGGTAATTCCGACCATTTATTTTACAACACTGCGTAAACTTAATTGATTAATGCTGTACCTGACTGAAAAAAATTAATTGTAGGTTGTTATTTTTAAATGACCTAAAAAAAAATTGATCACCATCACTATCCTTACATGCACTTAAAACATTAATATTAGCATTTTTTTGTTACAGACGTTGCTACTGTAAGTAGCTTTAAATTGTGTCAAAGCAGCTTTAAAAGAAAGCAGGAGCTTATAACAATGAATTTGTCAAATGATTGGGTCTGTTGTGTTGCCAGGTGTTCTGGGCTGTGGGAGCTGTGTTTGAGGTGGTTCTGGCTATACTGGTCATGCCCACATTAGGCTGGAAATGGCTGCTGGCTTTCTCCAACCTTCCTCAGCTTGTGTTTGCTGCCTCCTGCTGTGTGCGTATGGCTGTAACAATACTAGTGACAAGGCTTTTACCTTGAAGGAGACCTATTATGCTGCTTTTTAATATAAAATAAGTCTCTGATGTTCCAAGAGTGCAAACGTGAAGTTTCAGCACAAAATACCCCACATAATAATTGTTTATAACTCTTAAAAAGTGCCATTTTTAGTTTTTGATCCAAATTGTGCAATTTTGGTGACTGTCACTTTGAATTCAAATGAGATTTTGCTCTTTTAATGAAAGAGGGCGGAGCTACAAACCCCTACATGTCAGCATAGTTGCAGGTTCAAAACATGACTAACATGAAAAACTGAAAACGTGAAAAGGAGTGTCTTAGAAGAAGGTCGTCTATGGAGACTACAGTGTTCCTTTGTGCATCCTAAAACTCATTCATACATTTATAGTGCCTCTTGTCGCTGACATTATCTTCATCAGGTGAAAACTCTAATGGCTGACGGCTTCTTCTTACTAAGGGTTGTTTATGCTAATAAGAGAGATCGTGGCTAAGGGGTGTGACTTTCTCACTCTGATGGCATGTACAAATGGAGAATGTCATAGTCATTCATATCATAGTCAAATCAAAGTGTTACTGCAGACTGTTTTTATCAAGTGTGACTATAAAAATATTAATTTTTACCATTAGCTAATAATAATAACAACTGTTTTAACCATTGATGTCTCATGGCAATTCGTAACTTTTTATTTAGTGGCTAATTCGTATGAATTCCTACGATGTAATTTGTACAATTCAGTACGATTTGCTCATCAACCAATGACGGTTGTGTTTAGTGGTGGGGTTGGGTGCCACGCCTCCTTTTTTTAAATCGTACATTTTCGTACGACTGAACTCGTACGAATTAGCCACTAAACTGCCAAAACGTAAAATACTTACTTTTTCTCGTAAGATCAGGCTGTTTTGATCTTCTTTAAAGTGTCTGAAATTCATATAGTAAGTGTATTAATTCTACATTTTGCATATAATGTGTAGTGGTTACCAGAGAGTGCTAGATTTGATGTTCTGAGAGGGCGAAGCGACGAGGCTCTGAACACTCTGATTCGCATCGCAGCAGATAATAAGCGCACAGTGCCTGCTGGAAGACTCAAAGCAAACACACAGGTATTTAAAACTACAATCACATCTTTTATTTAAAATGTTGTAAAAGAAATTCCGATTTTTTTAGGCAAAATATGGTGAAACATATTTTGCTCAAGCATACTTCCCCTAGTTGTTTACATAAAAAATTGCAAGTTTTCCAAAATGTTATGTTAACATATGCAAATAAGGCATTTTTTATAAGATGTGTGCTAATTTGCATAGATTTGCACAAAAATCTGAACTTTTGATGATGTTAGGTTCAAAATTGCAGTCAAAGGTTTTTACAAATTGGGTTTGGGTGTTATTTTTATCACTCCATAATAATGCAAACAGACATAAAATAAATAAATAAATATCCATGACTTTCTGTTCAATAAAATGTTGCACATAATCAGGCAAATTATGCACTGCAAAAACATTATTTTTTTATTAAATTAAAAGATATTTTCTAGTCCACATATCTAAAAGCTCTCAAATCTACAAGCATTTTCTAGACAATTTTTTTTTACAGAAATAATAAGTCAAAATATTTTTTTTGAGTTTGAGTTTTGAATTCTAAGTTTCCCCCCTTGAAACAGCTCAATTATCTGCAGTGGGGTAAGAAAAATAATCTTATTTCAAACCAAAAGCAAGAAAAGCATTTATTTTTGCAGCGTGTATGAGAATTTGCAGTATGTATGGGAATTAACATTCAGAATATGCATATAAAAGCTTACGATGAGAGATTTATTGCTCAGTGCAGAAGAAAAACAGCCCTTTATTATAATTGAAATCTGCAGGCACAAATTGCTAGTGTGACAGCTTAAAAAGTGTGTATTTTAGACATCTTTATTTAATAAAAAGAATTATAATAAAAAATAAACTTAATGGAAAACTGTATTCACCTGTAGTGTCTAACCTTGCCCTTCTGTATTTAATAAACTACAACAGCAACATGTGTGTTTATGCATTCTAGACTGAACGTGGGAGAATTCGAGATCTGTTTATTCCAGAATACCGCAGGACGACGCTTTTGATTTGGTGTATCTGGTGTGCAGATTATTTTTAAAAAGGTTTTTCAAATTGTTCCATATAAATCTTGGGAAAACATGACTGACTACTTACTTATATTTCCATGCGCAGGTTTTTCAGTGCTTTTTTATATTACGGTCTTGTGCTGCTGACCACTGAGCTGTTCCAGGCAGGATCTGCATGTAGTGGTGAGTGGTGTGCAAGCACTTTTTGTAGCTAAGCTCATCATGAAATGTGCAAACACTTTTAAAACAGGACTTTAACTAGAATGTTTTTGAGTGTAATTAATGTAGACTCTTTTCAAAACAAACGGGAGTCGATGAGATTTTTAAAAATGTTTTGTGAAGGCAATATGTTGTTATTATTATTATTATTATTATTATTATTATTATTATTATTATTATT
>CAIGQQ010033541.1:6568170-6621909 GCA_903798035.1 Danio albolineatus | reverse complement strand
TTATTATTATTATTATTATTATTATTATTATTATTATTATTATTATTATTATTTAAAACAACTGTTGTCTGTTTTAATATATTTTAAAAACGATTTGTTTAAACATATACTTCCCAGCAGTATTGTACTGCTTTTAATATTATTGATGAAAACATTATATTGTTAATAGATGTGTTTATCATTTTATTGCTTCCATGATCAATAAAATCACTGTTTACTTTTTACTTTTGAAGTTATCAAACTATACGCTGTGAAAAAAATAATAAACAAATGTAAAAAAAAATTAAAACGTTATTTGACAGGTTACATATTTAGTTATTCAAAATTTCTTTTATACAGTTATGAATTGCATTATGGGACTATGATATTTGCTCTATTGACTTTTGATATTAAACAAAATGACTTTTATTTTAGTTAAAGTTTTGAAACTTTATATTGTATAAGAAATAATAGACAGCAGTCTGTAATATAGCTGAAAGAGTACTTGCAGTTTATTGCCAGATTTTTGTCGCATAATTTACAACCTCAACCTAACCAATGCACAGTATCACTTTTGAATCACAAGCTATTTAATAATGTCAGTAAAAGTCACTTGTTTCAAAATTTTCAACATCAAAATTTGTTGAAGGAAAGATCAAGATCATATGATACAATTCAAAAGCATAAATAAAAAAAATTACAAAATACGGACAACTGTTATTTTTCAGATATTATTTTACTGTATTCTTATAATTTTATTAAGGGTAATTTCAATTTCATATCCATTTCAACCACTGTGTATAGTGTGAATGTCAATGTCAAAATGTCTCTTATTCCAGTCACTGAAAACTCAAACATGGAGCATCAGTGCAGTTTGATGTGCCAACATCTGACTATTAATGACTATTTGGACCTCCTATTGACCACCTTTGCTGAATTTCCAGGTGACGTGACTCCAGGATATTCTCTCCTCTCAGCTGCTAATCAATCTAAATGCAGATTGCTGTATGAGCTATATACTAATGGACAACTTGTGTCTTGATGTCAGAATAGGTCTTCTGGTAGCTCTGTGGATGGTTAATCGAATTAGCCGGAGAAAAAGCATGGTGATTTGTTTTTCACTGTTCACTGTGTGTATTTTACCACTATACGCCTGCACACACAGGTACGTTTATTAAAGAATAAATATCTCACTGTAAAAATTATGAGTTACTTTACTTTAGTAAACCTGCTGCCTTAGTAGTTAATAGTTCAATCTTAAGCCATCCTACATGACTTTTTTCTGTCAAACACAGTCGGGTAGTTTGAAATTTTATCCTGGCTCTTCCATGTTGTATATTGCCATTAGATTTTATTTTTCGAACGCTGCCAGGGGGTTACCACATTTCTTATACAGAATCGTTGAATAGTTTTTTAATTATTAACTCCAATAACTGACTTCTGGCGGTGACCCAATGCATGTTTTTTGCGACTGACGTATACGATTTATGATGCATGAAGTAAGACGCATTCAAAGCTAAAGCTCTGGGAATAAACATCTCACAGGAACTACTTGCCACACCGTTTGTTTACCATAAACATGATAAACAAATAAACAAGTTGGCTTGGCATTACTGGATAATGCATTTACATTCAGTCATTTAGCAGATGCTTTTGTGAGTGGCTAACAATTAAGGAGCAATTCAGTGATTCAACAAGAAGGAATACACACAAGAAGTGCTAACTATAAAAAGGAACTGTTTGTGCAAAGAGAATTTAATGCTAGAGTAAGAAAGAGAGAGTGTTTTTTTTTTTAGAGAGAGAGGAGAGAGAGAGATTTTTCAAGTTTTGGCAATATTGTATCATTTACATTCATGCCAATAAAGCAATTCTGAATTGAGAGAGAGAGAGAGAGCGAGAGAGAGAGAGTGTGTTTCTACAGGTGGTTTGTCAGGCCCACTCACCTGTGTAAAGCACACTAAACGCACAATTTTTTTATGCATTCATTCGATTTCCTTCGGCTTAGTTCCTTTATTCATCAGGGGTCGCCACTGTGAAATGAACCACCAACTTTTCCAGCATATGTTTTACACAGTGGATGCCCGTCCAGCTGCAACCCAGTACTGGGAAACTGTTTTTTACATACGATAAAAAATAATGCTTTATGTAACATTGTATAATGTTATACAGTAAATTGCTCTTACAATGGCAGGTACTCATAACGTGTATTCAGCAGCCACTGGAAGTCAGTGATAGGAGTTCAGAATTTAAAAATGAGAAATATGTTTGTTAAAAAACACATCGATCTGCTTCATAAGACATGTGTTAACCCCTGGCAGCGTATGGGTTCGTTTGATGATGAATGGACCCTTTTCATGTTTCCGGAATTCTCAGTAGTAAAAGTCGTCATATTTGGGCAAACATTGAGCGCAGTGAAGCACAGTACAACAAATCATTTGTGGACATTTCTATTTGCACAAATAAAAGAAAAACTCAATGATAGTGTTATGAAGACTTTCAGAAAAAGAAAAAAAATGTGAAACTGATAAAGCCAGCCAGAAGAGAGAACAACATCAAATTTACTGTCCTGCCCATAGATGCTACATTAGAAACACCTCGTACAAGTGGTATTTCGTTGTTGTTGTTGCTTTTTTTTTTTTTTTTTGTAATTTGATGCAAAGATGATCTAGACCATTGAGGGATGTAAACAAAAACTACACACCCATATTTCCTGTTTTACAATTTAAATTTCTATAGCTTCTGAGAATCCAAAAAGAGTCATATATTGATAAATAATGTTATGATAGCTGTTTTAACATTAAGTTATGATTGAATTGCCTCTTCTAACAGTTATAAAATATGTTGATAACAATCAGGAAATGTTAATGGGCCAATGACATCACCACATTGAAACAGTTTATAATACAATGGCTTTATAAATATACTGTACATATGTTCTTTTTATCTAAATATTAAAAGCTTTCAAGGATTTAAGATCCTGATGATCATTAAATGAGTCATAACCATCTTGTAAAAAGAGTCCATTTATGTGCTTTTGGAAGCTTCGAAATAAAAGCCCCAATCCATCACCATTAGTGAACGGAAGAGCCAGGATAAAATTTCTAACAACTCTTTTCGTATTTGTCCGAAAGTAACAAGTCATATACACCCAGCACGCCTTGAGGGTCAGTAAATTATGAGGTAATATTCATTTTTAAGTGAACTATTCCTTTAAAAGTGACAAGTTGACTTTACCTAAAAAATCGGAGTAAACACATTGTAACTCAGAACTGTTAAAACGTTTTTACACTGTAACGATTTTTATGAATAAATCGTTTTTGTTTTTTTAATGCTAATGCAGAAACATCTTGTTACTGTATGAAACTTGAAGAAAAAAACAGATTTTCCCCCAACTTCATAGGTGGTCTAGACTTTTGTTTATGTGAATCCAAAGGATGTGAAGTTGAAATGAATGGCAATAATATATTTCAGATAATGCGGAAAGAGCTATTCTGTACTGTTACGTCAATGTTCCATGCAAAGTAAAGGCACGAATTGAAACCTAAATATTTGTGACGTGACTGAAAATGACATGTTTATCTTTTACTTGACTATTTCCAGGATAGTTCTCACAGTCTTTATTTTCATTGCTCGAGCCAGTATCAATGGGGGCTGGCAGATTGCATATGTTTATACACCTGAGGTGAGGCTTCATCACAAAGCAGCTTACTGTACTTCAGTAAATCCCAGCAGAATTCATTTAAAATGTCATTTCTTTTTTTTCTCGTCTTGGCCTCCACAGGTTTTCCCCACAGCAACCCGGGCTATTGGCATTGGTACAAGCAGCGGGATGTCTCGTGTTGGAGCTCTCATCACACCATTTATCGCTCAGGTACAGCCTTCTTCCTGTTTCCTGAGATGATCAAGTGTATTGAACATGTTTTGATGCTTTGCTGTGTTGTGTTTGTGTGTGTGCGTGTCCCTTCAGGTCCTTCTGAAGTCATCGGTTTACCTGACTCTGTCTGTGTATTTAATATTTAGCTTGCTGGGCACAGCAGCATGCTGGGCTTTACCCATGGAAACAGAAGGTCGGAGCCTACAGGAATCAACTCAGTGCTCCACGGAACAAAAACACACAGAAAAAACACACGGCTCTGAGACTGCCGAATCATCCAGAAACACGGCACATGGAGAATAAGCAGATGTTTAACAACACATAGAAAACTGAAAACATGTCAGGATTACCAAAGCTATAATATATGAGCTTGCCATTCTAAATACTCTGAAAAATCAAGAAACATATTAAAATATTGGGGTGATGCGGTGGCGCAGTGGGTAGCACTGTCGCCTCACAGCAAGAAGGTCGCTGGTTCGAGCCTCGACTGGGTCCGTCCAAAAGCATGCGGTATGTGTAAATTGGGTAAGCTAAAATTGTCCGTAGTGTATGAGTGTGAATGAGTGTGAATGAATGTTTCCCAGTAATGGGTTGCAGCTGGAAGGGCATCCGATGCGTAAAACATATGCTGGATGAGTTGGCGGTTCATTCCACTGTGGCGACCCCTGACTAATAAAGGGACTGAGCCAAAAAGGAAATGGATGAATGAATATTAAAATACTTAAGTCAATTTATCCAAATTATGTTTTTAATTTTGGGCAGTATGGTGGCTCAGACGTTAGCACTATCGCCTCACAGCAACAAGGTCACTGGTTCGAGCCCTAGCTGGGTCAGTTGGCGTTTCTGTGTGGAGTTTGCATGTTCTCCCCGTGTTCGTGTGGGTTTCCTCCGAGTGGTAACTAAATTGGCCGTAGTGTATGAGTGTAAATGCCAGAGTGTATTGGTGTTTCCTAGTGTTGTGTTGTGGCTGGAAGGGCAATGCATAACATCTGCTGGAATAGTTAGCGGTTCATTCCTCTGTGGCGACCCCTAGTTAATAAAGGGACTAAGCCAAAGTAAAAATGAATGAATGATAGTTAAAAAAAACGTGCTTCAAATGCTTAACATCACTACTTCACTAGAAGCCTACAAAAGTTTTTTTTGTTTGATTTTTGCAGTTGCTGTGTCCAAAAACACCCTTAATTATTGAAAAAGCACAAATGGCTGTAAAAAATGTAATGAGATTGAAGACTCTACTAAGAGGTTAAAATCAGATCATAAGAGGAATTTGGTTCTAACCAAGCAGTCTTGTTCTTTTTTGTTGAATTGTGATGTTTAGTTAGATTATGATTAATTATGGTGACATTGTATGTCAAAATAGTCAAATGTTTTTTTTTATGTAAACAAGTGTAGTTTTGAAATATTTTGAATCGTGTGAAATTGTACCCCTGAGAAAGCCATGTGGAGATAATATTAAATATACATGGGTTTTTTTGTAACAGTGTTTATTTCAATGTATAAGAGGTATAAAAACTACAATTGTAGCAAACTTTTCCACTAAATGACTAATAAATCCTGATCACAAACAAAGCACATTATATTACATTCAAATATAGTATATTTAGTTACTGAAATCAGAAACGTATTATATTAAACATTCTTTTATATTTCTGCATCTTTTAAATATGAATATCACTCTGTCCTGTCATGTGACATTAGCTCATGATTAATTTGTGTGTAGTTTTCTCAAAATTCCCACCGATTAGACTTTAGTCTTTTTTTTTGTTTGTTTTGGTGTTTACTGACTGACTGCAGGGGGAGGGGCGTTCTTGCTCTAGATATTATTTGATTGCACTGATTCATTTATATTTAGGTTTAAAAATTAAATAAATTTGAAAAATAAAATCAGCAATTAACGTTACATTACAGGCTACAACCAGTAGGGTGCATCGACTAAAATACACAAACTCGTTTATTTGATGTATGATTTGACTAGAAATTCAACACAAACACGGTTTACACACTCAGCTCCATCTTTGGCTGCTGAACCATACAAATTTGTCTTCGTCACAGGCAGGAAGGGGGGAAAAATCCAGCGATCTAGCATTACGTTGGTTTTGAGTCAGTCTACATCACAGGGCTCCAGTAGTATGTGGATGATTGGGTGTTGAGTCTGCATAGGATGCACTGTTGTCAGGGAGAAGTGCAAGTCACCTTCACGCGGTTGGCCCATAAGCCCATATCTAACGCAGACGATCACACAACTACACCAACCACTGACGGCGGTCCCGAATCACGGTCCATTATGTCTGACCACTAAATCAACGGTCCAGCCGGGAAGATTGAGAGCGCAGACCGCTGTTTATCGGCATCGTCGCGGCGTGAATGAGAATTTCCAGAACCGCCGAGTTGGATGACAAAGCCGATGATGGGTTTATCGCTCCGCTAAATAGATTTAATGCGCCTGTGAATGCATTAACCCCGTGGCTGGCTGGCGGGCAGGCGGGCGCGGAACAGGAGATCTCGGCGTGTGCTGTGGGGAAGGGACCGGAGCGGATCGCCTGTGCGGTTTTGCTGAAGGCTCCGCAGCGCAGCCATGGCTCTGGTGACTCTGCAGCGCTCCCCGACACCCAGCGCCGCATCCTCAGCCAGCACCAACGCGGGGGAGGTGAGTGAGAGAGAGGAGCCTGCTGACTACACCGGCCGAGAAAATGCATGTGTAAATAGCGTCTGAAACGCTTATGTTAGTCGGGCCTGTTGCTCCCGGGTAATTCCTCTTTTCTGAGGATGTGCGAATGCGATGTCAGCTGTAGGAGTCACCGAGTTCAGCCCGCCGTGTAGAGGCGCACGGTGAACTTCTCACATTAGGCGTGAGCTTGTTTTCGGGCGGCGTGAATGAACGAGAGCGCGCGCGCGAGGATGGAGATTAACTTGATTTGGCCAAACAAAACAAAGCATGCCAATACACGATTGAAATGGTATGTGGTTAAGATGCACATGGTGCGGTTCAAATTGAAATGTTTGTCTTGCCCTACATTTGGTAACGTCTTGTTTGTGTTGTGGATTAAAATGGTAATAAATAGGCTACCTTGTTTAATGCAGCAAGTCACTTCAGCCACGCCACAAACATGCTTCGCAGCACTTTTTTGGTAAAATATTGGATACTTCTTGCACTTGAGGGTTTGGCTGTTCTCGTAAACGAATCGTTCACGGAGTCAAACTGCGCACGCGATTCATAAAGAGCTGAGAGTTATCTAGAATTGCATTTTAAGTTTGAATGGGAAGTTCTCTGTTTATTGAATAGCAGATATTACGGGTAAAACAGATCGGGACATTTCTGATACGATCAGCGTCTTACAGCACCCAATCTTAAACATAACAGAGTTAATATGTAGCCTATCATTTCCTTTCAACACGTGTAGACACGTTCCCCACCAAATTATTATTATTGTTTAATGTAAAGGCAAATTCTATATTGTTTTTAAAAATAATGTAAATCATTTTACTTGGGTAACCTAGGGCACATAAAATGACAATAAACAGGCTTTTTAATAAAACTTCATGAGAATAAAACAGTCATCTGTTTACAAGTGTTTTTGGGTTAGGGTTAAAGTATTTAACAAGAACCACGTGACGACGCAGTGACGCTATGATCCAATCGGTTGAATCGTTATGTGAACCGAACTGTTCAAAGGAACCGAGTCTTATCTTCACTATTCTCAGTACTCTCACTGCAATGATGTCATTGAATAGATACTCTGCCTGGTGACCAATCATGGCACCCAGAATATTGTCATATCTTCCCCCAAGATTCTGCTGTTCATGTTTCTTAGAGACAGCACACTAACGAGCAAGCTTACTATAGCATAAACCCACAGTAATGTACATCCCTAGGGCTTGCAGCTTTTAATGTGCCCTAAATCTATCCCAGTTGTTTTTGTTTTGCGTAAAATATAACTGTTCCTGCATACTATTTAAAACCTTCAGTTTAGGGCTTGATTTTCAGAATCCACCCTATCCAAAAAGCCTGACATTAATGCTGTTGATGGTGATGAGTTGATGAATGCATGTAAATTCATACAAAATATTTTCTGCCAGGACTGTTTTGTAATTCTGTTTCTGTTTAATCTTTCAGGATGTAGGCAGTGAAGATGATCGAAAGGCAAACCTAAGGTCAGTGCTATTTTTAGTCATCTTATTTAATCCATTCTTCCATTTAAACAATGATAATTAATCTTGACTTTGGAGTGTGTGCATAATTGTGTATGCGGCCCATTTCAGCCTGAGTGAAAGTTTCTTCATGGTAAAAGGGGCAGCTCTGTTTTTACAACAAGGCAGCAGTGCACAAGAGCCCAGAACACCAACGCATCATAAAAACGCAGGTAAATATTCTAACATTGAGCTCAACTAGTTTTTTAGGGTGGACCTTTCCTGCTTAAACCAAATTAAATAAAGATATAAAGTAAACTGGAAAAAAAACCTCACATTTTGGCAGGTCTGCCTTTCTGTCAACACAAAATTATTAAGATCAGAGATCAAGCACAGATGGAGGACTGTACTGTACACATAATCCATGCATGAACTCCAGCAAGAGTTCTAACAAGGAAAACAGCTAACCAAAAAAGCAACATAAGATAACGTTTAATATTTGAATAAAGTGGTTTATTCTGCGGTGGCGTCCCCTTATAAATAAGGGACTAAGCTGAAGGAAAATGAATGAATGAATGATTTAAATATCAGATTTAGCCATTTACAGTACAAGCACATCAGCTTCTGCTAAAATCTTTAATGCTGTACCAAAGAAAAAAAGTCACTTGCATCTTGGATTGCCTGAGTGTAATTAAATTAATAGTCATTCATTCATTATTTTTTCAGCTTAGTCCCTTTATTAATCAGGGGTTGCCACAGAGGAATGAACCGCCAACTTATCCAGCATATGTTTTACGCAGCGGATGCCCTTCCAGCTGCAATCCATCACTGGGAAACATCCATACACACTCATCCACTACGGCCAATTTAGCTTACCTAATTCACCTGTACCACATGTCTTTGCACTTGTGGAGGAAACCCACGCAAACATGGAGAGAACATGCAGACTCCACACAGAAATGCCAACTGACCCAGCCGAGGCTCGAACCAGCGACCTTCTTGCTGTGAGCGGATCGTGCTACTCACTGTGCCACTGTGATGCCTAAATTAATAGTGAATTAGCATTTTTGGATGGTTCATCCCTTTAATCATATGCATATGTCGAAAGTAACTACTGTCTTGTGAAATGCGGTTATGAAATACTTAAATTATTTAAATGTTTTATAAATCAAAACAAACAAGTTTTGCTTGTTTTGAGAGTCGACAGGGGTTGACAAGTGGATCACTTGATATTGAAATAATAAATGTGTAACTGACTCTTTAGTTGCACTGCATCATTTCACTGTTAAAACTGTTTCTGGAGTTCATGTTTGCTTTCTGTGAACAGTGAAGCCCTCTTTTGTGATTTGATTATCCAGCTCAATCATTTTGGCACTGACGAGCGCAGATAGATTGCTGAGGCAGATCAAACTTAAAAAATGTAACTTTTTTTTTTTCTGTTGTATAAACCAACAGCATAATCGAGTGCAGCAGAGCAGCATCAAGAATATTAGAATTTTGTGGGGGAAATTTGGCCATTTCTACTTATTTGTGAAGGACTTTAGTGTGGTGGTGTTGTGCAACACCTTAACATTACTATTGACATCCTCTGTTACAGTGTGATATAATTGTTCCTTTAAAAAAAGTGGTGTATTGCAGATATTATAGTATATGCAGTTATTTTTTGTTGTTGTTAAAGGGGATCTTCCACAGCATCTACAAGTAATGATAAACACCCTCCGCTCTGAAGATAGAATTAAATTAGTAAGTGACGTACACTATCTAATATCATGAAGGAATGGCTACTGCTTTCAGTGTGCATACAACAATGTACTCTGTCTCCATAAACAGGTTGTTAGGTTAGAAAGTGGATGGACGGACCACGTGCGGTACATGGTGGTTGTCTACACAAACGGCCGCCAAGACACTGAAGAAAACATTCTACTCGGGATTGACTTCACGGATAAGGATAGGTAAATAACGTGCCTTTTTGAACTCACGGCAGATATCGTGTCACAGTTATTTGATGACAGAAATGTTTGTGTGTTGTAGTAAAAGTTGCTCCATTGGGATGACTCTTCCGCTTTGGAGTGATACTAAGATTCATCTGGATGGAGATGGGTAAATATCCTAGTTCACTAGAAGGCAAAGGTTAAATCCTACTTCAGTGTGTGTGTGTGTCTTGACTACAGTTAAGCTCACAGGAATAATTTCATGGCATGTTACTTGGCCAGTAAATTATGATCAAGGAAAAAACAACTGTTTCAAGGGTTTAGCGAAAGTTATCAAATAATTATGGATCAATCTCACTTAGAATTAAACCAAAATGATTTGTTGCCAGTGTACATTTAAAGTCTTCATATTTAAATTTTAGTTTTTTATATGTTAATCAATATGTCACATCTCTTTCAGCAAAAAGACATCTTTTTCACTTCATATTTGTACTTAATATCAATTGCAAACTTGCGTTAAAGGCATAGCTCACACTAAAAAAAGAAAATTACTCACCATTTACTCACTAATAAACCTTTTTGAGTTTCTTTAATCAGCTTTCTTTAAAATATCTAGAAAGAAACTCAAATAGGTTTAGAACAAGCAAAGGATGAGTAAACTAGGCCTGTCACGATATCTGTTTTTTGTTGTACGATATATTGCACCAAAATATATCGCGATAAACGATATTGTCATTTTAAGACCATTTTAGGCCACTCATTATATAATGGCAGAATGGCAATATTATAGCATCATAACGCAAATACACACTTCAAAATAACACTTAATATTTTGTTCTTAAGAATATTTAATTTAATTTAGTTATTTTTAATACTTTAATGATTAGGCATTGGAATTAGAATGTGAAAACGCATATCCTAAACAAATAATAATAAATGTTAACGAAAAAAATGCAAGGTAAAAAGTAACTGAGGCTGCGATATTTGCTACCAGATCTATTTTCAGTTGTCAGGCACCCCCATCAAAATATACTTTAGTCATTTATGGTAAATATTATAGTGTTTTTTAACCATACTGACACTGACACCTCCAATAGAGATAGTGAGGTTGTGCAATCAGCTAAAATGTTGCAAGAATTGGTTTTTACGTATGGGCGATATATATTGCATCACCAAATATTATTGAGGTCATGTCCATGTATTGTGCGATAAGTCGATATATTGATTATTTTGACAGGCCTAGAGTAAACGGGCAAATTTTCAGATATTTAGAGAGTTATCCCTTTAAGACCGTCATCTATCCAGCCCTAATGATACCACACAAATCCCTTTTACTCATCTGATAGTTTCAATACATTATTTTATGCACACTTTTTATACGACATATACTACAACATATACTTGATGTGCCCTCTGTCAGCCTGTTTATGTTTCGTCCCCTGTAAAAGTACTTAATATTTATGTATATGTTATGTGCATAAAGATTGACCTCTACAGGTTCAGTACGAAATAACATGTTTACACTCTCTGTGCATGTGACCTGGGGGACACAGAGAGAATCTTCCACTGGTTTGTGGTGTAAAATTGTTCCACTGACTGAGAAAGCAGCATCATCCTGCTGCCTGCTTATATATTTATACATAATCGCAAAATATAGCTCTTAATACACACACTTCCCCACCTCCATCTCTTCTCTTAGGGGTTTCAGCGTGAGCACAGCAGGAAGACTACACGTTTTCAAGCCGGTGTCAGTGCAGGCCATGTGGTACGTTCACTTGTGTGCTATTTTATTTGGAAGCTTAAACATACAAGCAATTACATACCTTCTTATAGTGTGTTTTTGATATGTTTATTTACTGTTTTCTGTTGATAAACCGATTACGTTTGACTTACTGTTTATTTCAGGTCTGCGCTGCAGGTGTTGCACAAAGCATGCGAGGTGTCCCGCAGATACAACTATTTCCCAGGAGGGATGGCACTGACGTGGTTGGGTTATTACGAGAGCTGTATCTCCTCAGAGCAGAGCTGCATCAATGAGTGGAATGCAATGACAGATCTGGAGACGACCCGGCCTGATTCGCCAGTCATGTTTTCTGATCAGTGAGTTGTATTTTAGTGTTAATTATGTTAATTATGTTCGTTGATATATTAAATAGACAGCAGTTTAATGAACTGATTATACCAAAATAATTAAAATACTCTTATAGGGGATTGAATCATTACGATTTTGCGTACATTAAGTGCTTTTTGTGTCATGCCCAGGCCAACAGAGAGAGAGAGAACAGAGTGTATGATCAAAACCAAACTCAGAAACGTAATGATGTTTCAGGACCTGGAGAATATTACTTCTAAGGAGGTACAGTATATGTAATGAGGTTTTCATGCCGTGGTTTACATGAGCGCTTCAACCACGGGAGGAGCATTAAATTGAATCCTTTCACTTCTGTAGATCCGAAATGAGCTGGAGCAACATATGAGCTGCAACCTGAGGGAGTATAAAGAGTTTATTGACAATGAGATGCTGCTTATCCTGGGCCAGATGGACAAGGCTACGCTCATATTTGACCATCTGTACCTGGTAAAGCTTCCTTGAAGATTTCTCTGCCATGTTAGATTTTTTTTGTTTGTTTGTTCAAGATGTTTGCTTGCCTAAAAAGCAAAACACATACTGTTAGTTTACAGATAAGGCTTGAACGAGGACACCACGCCAGGATTTGCTGATGCAATGTGCTGCTTTTTCAAAAGGATTGTGGTTTAATCCACAAAAACCCTTAATGATCAGAATTTTTGAAGTTGATTATTCGCCGTTGTGTTGAAAGTAAAATATTACAGATAAGCAGATAAGCACACAAGTTAAGGGCCCTTCTGTAGCGTTTACACTATGCATACTATGGAAAAATAAAAGCTTGTATAACAGTTGTTATGTGATTAGTTTTTTTAAATGCATGCCAAATTTACACCAAAGTCAGAATGTAGTAGCTCAGCCTCATTCTTAGTGACTTCCACCACAAACCCAATTAAATTTACAACAAATATCAACTGAAGCTTTACGATTCTAAAGCTAATACAGCTGTGGTTGTTGTACTTGTTCATTTCAGGGCTCAGAGTGGAATGCGTCCAACTTGGAGGAGCTTCAAGACTCTGGGTCAGTGCTGATACGTATCGACTAAGTGTGTGCTGAATTAAGATTGTGTATGTTTAACACAAATTGGCAATAAACTGTCTAACTTTCATTTATTTTTGTGCAGGGTTGGGTATATCCTCAATGTCACAAGAGAGATTGACAACTTTTTCCCAGGTACCTTTTGTTATTGTAATGTCCGTGTTTATGATGATGAGACTACAGATCTGCTGGCGCACTGGAACGAAACCTACAACTTCATAGTCAAAGCCAAGTGAGTTACCTTTTAAGATATTGGGGGGAGGGGGGTGTTGTTATTTTTGTACTGTGCCATTTAACACAGTAAAGTTTTATTGGATGCTTTTTACATCAGTATTTGTTTGACCTGGTCGCTCTCTGTCTTTCATATAGGAAAAATGACTCTAAATGCCTAGTGCATTGCAAGATGGGAGTGAGTCGCTCAGCATCTACTGTCATTGCATATGCTATGAAGGAGTATGGATGGTCACTTGAGAAGGCATACAATTTTGTCAAACAGAAGAGGAATATAGCACAACCAAATCCAGCTTTTATGAAACAGCTGGCTGAGTACGAGGGGATTTTAGACGCCAGGTGGGAAAACTAAGATAATGTTACTAAAATCCTCCATTACATTTGCTGTATGCATTACATTGATTGTATTCAGAGTATTTTACTATTGAATTTGAACATTTTTGAATCCTTGTGAATATTCGTGTGAATATTGTGAAAAGACCATACATTCTGTTGTTGGTTTAAGATGATTTGGAAACGCAAGCAAACAAAACTTACCAATTGTTAGTGAAAGCACAGTAATAAAACTTTTTAATCGGAATAATGGAGCAAAAGTAGCATTTGCAATTTTCTCTGATGGTGTGTTTTCTTCTCACATTATTAGAAGGTGACTGTGTACCTTTTGTTTTCTGTCATTGTAGCAAGCAGAGACACAACAAACTCTGGCAACCTGACGGGGATGAGTATTCACCAGAGGGTCTCCAGGCTTCAGCAGCCAGTGGTGATCAGACTCCTCAGTTTTCGTTGCTGCACCCTGATCAGGAGGAGAGGGCTTGGGGCAGAGGAGGAGCAAGTGCTTCCCCCTGCTGTGGAGAAGAGCCCACAGACCATCTCAATTACAACTACTACTTCCGGCGTCTCTCAGACACCGCTCTGGACAGCGAACCCTCCACGCCGGTCCGGGGTCCTCCACTTTTAGGCATGGAGCGCGTCTTTATTGAGATCGAAGATGTGGAGAGGGACGCATTGCTGGACGATGAAGGTTTCCCCATGGCTCACTTAGGCCTTCCTGGGGAAGGCACGGCAGCTCAGACCTGCGGCCGACTAGAGCCTTTGGAGGACATGCGCCTGCGGCTGGAGTTTAGCACGGTGGAGGAGGAGGATGAGGAAGAAGCACAAAAGGAGGAGGCGGAGATGGCGGCCTTAGCTCGCGGTGAGGAGACGCCGAGGGAAGACGAGAGCCTGGCTAACTCGAACCGCTTTAACAACGAGAACGCCAACAACAGCAACAGGCTGGCTGGGAAACGCAGCTGCCCTTCTGGCTTTGACGTGAGTATGACGTCTTAGCTGTAGCGGCAGCTCTCCTGGCTTGTATGCAAGCTTATAGCTCAAAGAGCTCTTTTCTGTGAATCCATCCTAAACGCTTTACTTTCTCTAAAGCATCCCGTACTCTTACACCTTTAAAAAACCTAACCATGCATTCTCCCTGCCTGTGTGTATTCATCGGTTTAGGACAGTGCTAGCATTGGAAACCCCTTCAAAGTGAAGCCCTCATATCAGTCGTGCCGAGACTGCCTGCGCCTACCCAGTGGCCGCCGCTGCGAACGTCGCAACCATCGCCTTAACCTGCCACGCCACACAGGCCTGCCCAGTATCTCCATCCAGGCCCCTGGAGGACTTAAATTCAGTCCCGTCTCCATCAACAAGGTGCCTCCTCCTGCCCCTCTGCATCACATGAGCAGCGGGCACTGCCAATGCATTCGCTGCTCCAGTCGGGTCAACCTGGACACTTACCGGAAGCAGCGGAGCTGCAAAGACCTTCCTCAGGTTTTGCCTTATTCCTTGGAGACTGAGGACAAAATGGAGGGGGAGGACGAGGGGAGCAAGGGGAGCTCCAGCAGTCCTACAGCAGAGCTCACTCTCCTGAAGCTCAGTCTGGGCGGTGAGAAGCCTGTGGCGGAGCTCAGTCAGGGGCCACACTTAGAGGCACAGCACAGACCGGAGCAACTGTCCGAACAGATGGATGTGAGCATAGAGGACAGTACCACAGAGGACATGGAGGTTGATGAAGGGAACGTCGTCCCCTATGTGCACCCTGGCTCCAGTGAACTCCAGCAAACACCTCTGCCAGGCTTGTCCCTGGTGCGCAGCTCAAGCAGCGACAGTCTTCAAAGAGTTCGTAGAGTCCAGTCGGGCTTGGTACGCCAGCGCACCCGAGAGATTGAGACCCGTGTGCGTCTCGCCGGACTGACGATGTCCTCCCAACTCAAAAGGTCTAATTCTCTGGCCAAGCTAGGGGACCTGGCCATCTCCACAGAGGACCTCTCACTTTCTGCCACCGTCTCCACTGACTATGAGGAGCAAGAGCCTGCTCTGTGTGTGCAGTCCTCCTGCTCTCCAAAGCTCTCTTTAACTCTGAAAAGCTGACTCAAAGATGTCAGAAATGCTTTCTCAGTGAGTCCTACAGCCATCGAGAGCGACCGTGGAGGCTGATGCTGCAAGTCACCTCATGAGAACAATCAGGCCAGGCTTGGGCATCCTTCCAGCAGCCCTTTACATAACTGCACTGCATTCTTCATGTGTCTGTCCGTGCTTTAACTAACATATATATTAAAGCATGCTCTGGCTTGGACCTTCATTAATGGCTTTGTTGATAGATACCGCTTTTCTTTGTCTTGCTGAAGGAAGTCCCACCTGTTAAGGTTTTAATATGAGTGCGGCCCATTTATAGGTTGTAAAATCAGACCAGGTAAAATTATTAATAATTTTTTTCTTTTTTCTTTTTTTTCAACAATGGTTATTTCTTTATAACTTACCTTTTTAAAATACATTTTCGTGCCATTTGGTTAGTATTTTTATTGACATAAATATTAATCACATTTTGCCTGCCAAATTGTTTACCAACTAATTTGGTGCACTATTGCAGATGAACCAATCATGCAGATTCGATCTGATTACTTGATGTGGGGAAAAGAGTCGATTTAAATTATTTAGATAATCATTACGGTTTAAATAAATCAGTAGGGTTTTGCAGAATAACTGCTTATTAACTAATGAAATTTGGTCCAAATAAGATGGTAGGCCATTTTATTTATTTAATTTTATTATTATTATTTTTAAGTTAATCGTATAAAAACCGAACCAGATTTAGATTATGAAATGTGACCATTTCAGCTGTGGCTTAATTAAAATGTATAAAATTTTGAGGCTAAAACTTTTTACAGACATAAAACTATGAATTAGCTCCTGTTAAAAAAATCTAGTCATGAAAATTTTAGTAAATTTTTTGTTAGGTATAAGTTTTGCCTTTGGAACCTTTGAAAGTAAATTTTCAGCAAATTGTCGCACCACAAAAAGTAATTCAAGCTGGAAGTTTAGTCTGGAAGTCATGATTATCTTCACTCTGTTATTCCACCTTGATAGTTACTAAATTCTTAAATGTTGCCATTTGCAAAAATGACATCAACAAAGCCCCATAATTATTGTCTATTTCCAGAGAAAATTGTGACATGAATGAGGTTGGCTATTTGTCTTGCAGTTCTCTAATTTGCTTCTCAGCCGGTGTTTATAGGGTCAGTTCCATCTGAAATGTGCTACTAGAGCATAGCTCCTGTCATGTAATTTAGCTTAAGCTGTTTATTGTACAAATTGTAGCCTGTGATGTGCAAAAAGGCTTTAGCAGCAACACATTAGTACAATGCAGTCTTCAAGTTGACCAGAGGATGTTCTAATTAGTCACTATCGTCCTTTAAAAGGTCCTTTTAAAGCGTCTCCTATACGACATCTCGGCATCTGATAATGACAGTTAAGGTAATAAAAGTTGGAGAAGTGTGTTATCTTGTGGTCATAGAGACTTGCTCAGTTTACAACAATGGTGTATGATATGTATAAAAGAAGTTCCAGATGACTTGTATTGGTTAAACTTGACCTTAATTATTTTTTCATATATTTATGTAGTTGAATAATGTTCTTAATGTTATTTGTCTTGGTTGTCTATTATGTTTTTCTTTTGTTGGTAAAAATGAAAATATGCAAAGTGGCCTGTGCAATAAGTGTACGCAAGAATTTGAAGAGAATAGTTTTTATTTATACAATAATGTGAAAAGTAACTAGTTTTTTTTCAAGAATGAACGCGAAAGACAGTGGAGAAAAATGAAAGAATGAAAATCAGATATGAGCTAGATTTGAGTGAAATGTTTATTTTCTATCTGATCCTCATGGGCTGAGTCACTGCTGTATTAAACTATTGATATTCTGACGTTTAGTTTTAAATCTACTTCATTTGTTTTTCAAATCACTAGTTATTTGGAACTTAAAATTAGCATTTTATTTCTATATATATTTATTTATTTATTTTCCCGTTATGTTTCCAAAAGTACATATAATGTGGGCATAAAAGTATTTCTACAAATCAAAATGATTACGGTTGCCAAAAACAGATGGCCTCCCAAAGAGAGTAAAGTTGTCGTTTTGTTTCCGCTCATGGTTCATTGTACTTCCTCCTGCTGCTGATTTCAGTACTAGACGTTTTGTTTCTTCAGACATGCAAGTGCCTTACCTGTTGCCATTTGCAATCAGTTGTCTAAGGGTTGTTCGGTAAAACCGCTTTTTTTGTTTCGCAGAAATTTTGTCTTTACCTGGTTGCGGTTCTTTATAGAGCAAAGTTTATTTTGAACAGATGCATATTTGTGGCTTATTCAAGTCTGTTTGTCTTTTTGGTTTTGATACTGCATTTCATATTTGAACCGAGGAGACCAAAGTAATTTAATTATTGTCATGTTGACATGTTACTACTATATAGGCTAACAATAAAATCAACTGGAGAAACTAGAGGATTGCCTTTAGCCCTAACCTAACAGCTCTTAAAAGTGACTTGGAACATACACCATCTCTATATTGTACTTCGTTTGACCATTTTAAGTTGTGCTGCACTGTTTTATAATGTACTGTACAGTTAATTATAGAAATAAATTGTTTATTGTCTGCATCAGATATCGCTTTTTCATTCATTCACTATAGCCATAACCAATTATTAAAATAAACAATTATGTTCTACACATCTTCATTTACTTAATAAGAATAAAGTAGACTAAAAAAACGAATAATAGTTGTGTTTCCTGACCTTTGAGTACCTCACAGAAGGAACTCTTATTGAATTAGGCAAATGTGATTCTGACATCACAAGACCAGACATTGCAGCAGTTCAGAAGACCCAGGCTGGAGTCCGTTCAACAGGCTACTGCTAGCGTGTTTAGTGCCGTTCTGAGACGTTTCGGCTGTGCTGAGGACTGATTGTTCTGTTGGAATACATGAACGCGGTGAGATTGTCAGCTGTATTTCTATTGCATATGTATTTGCCAGTGATGATTTCTGCTGGGTTGTGAAACAAAGCATCTGCTGAAGACATAAATGGGTCAAAGACAGGACGTCTCATTATAGTGTCCACTTTAAATTCCATTTACAAGTGATCTTATGTACATAGGAAACTAATTAAATGTAAATAAAGTGTTTCGAATGACATTTGTGAAAATAAAATGTCAAAATAATGCTGACCTGTGCTTTACTATTTTATCAATGATGGCTTATTCTAAGTATACAAGATGATTTTTGTGTGTAACGATATGTTCTTACTATTTGCTCATATAAATGAGTGGTAACTTGGAAGATATGTATTTTAAAAGTCATTTACAAAAAGAAATGCTCATTTTGTCAAAGAAAAACTCCAAACTTTTTTATTTTATTAATACAACAGCGGTCTCTGTGTTCAATGAACCTTAACGCTTGTTTAACTATGTTTGACTATTTGCATAGATAACAAACAAAATGGTTATAGTTGTCATTTGAATAAGGGGTGAGCAATTCCAGAAAGTATCTTAAAAGTGCCTCAATTATTATAAATAGTTAGAGGACCATAACTTTAGTTTATGTATATTGTTGTACATGTATCAAGTGCAACATTTTTGGTACAACAAAACATGGTCAAAGTAACATTTCAGGCTGCGTTCCAGTCCAATTTTTAAATATTTTTTACTTCTCTCAGTCTTGTTCCCTTGGATGTATGTCATTGATTACGTTACTTAATTGTCCACTACTGGGTGAACATCTAAATGGGTTTAAATGGGATGCCCTAAACTCTTGATCATTTGGGAAACTACACTGCTGTGATGCCACATTGCATTCTGGGACATACAGTATAGGTGCTGGAGCGGACCTACTGTATAAAGCTGACTCACTCCCTCTATCAAATTGAGGGATCGAGGGTATGTCAGTGTAAACTTCCCTTGTTCACCTGACGAAGTTGAATGCACTTTAAAATGGCAGCAGGAATCTCCACTAGGTAACAAGGAAAGTGAAGTTTGCGATTGTGTGTCTGTAAGTACGGAAGTCCTAAGAGGCCATGCATTAAATTATTTTTTCTCTCTTGTTATGTTGTGATCACGACATAACAACTAATTTTCTCGTGATCTCGACATAACAAAAAGTTATGTCGTAATCACGACTTATTTTTTGTTTTTATTTATTTATGTATTTATTAATATTATTATCATTATTATTATTATTAACAATAATAATAATAATAATAATCTCTGGCCAATGTCTGGCCAGGGAGAGCTGCAGACGCACATTTGTGTAACATGTTAAAGGCGTTCAGAACAGCCATAATATTATGAGCGCAAACGCCCGTGATTAATGTACATTCATAATTTTTTTCATGTATATGATTATATACCATTATTTACAATAACATTCCCTCAACTGTTACCATTTTAAAGCAAATGCGTACTATATGGTGCAAAATAAGTTGCTGCATGTATGAGTTAAATTATGAAGAACGATGAAGATCCTGCTTTTGCTTTAATCCTTTCCGCAAGTTATTTAATTACATACATTAACTACTTTAAAATTGTGCCATATGGAGTTGCTTTAAAATGGTAACAGTTGAGGGAATATTGTTGCAAATAATGATATATAGAGTCACAGATGAATATAATCATGAATGTACATTAATCATGCGCACAAGCATTTGCGCTCATGTTATCGCTGTTCTGAACACCTTTAACATGTCACAAGAATGCGCGTCTGCAGCTAGGCTATTCTCTCCCTGGCCAGACATTGGCCATATATTATTATCATTAATAATAATAATAATAACAATAATAATAATAATAATAATTCATTCATTCATTTATTTTCTTGTCGGCTTAGTCGCTTTATTAATCCGGGGTCGCCACAGCGGAATCAACCGCCAACTTTTTTTTTTTTTTTACGCAGCGGATGCCCCTCCAGCCGCAACCCATCTCTGGGAAACATCTATACACACACATTCACACTCATAGACTACGGACAATTTAGCTTACCCAATTCACCTATACCACATGTCTTTGGACTGTGGGGGAAACCGGAGCAACCGGAGGAAACCCACACAACCTCGGAGAGAACATGCAAACTCCACACAGAAATGCCAACTGACCCAGCCGGGGCTCGAACCAGCGACCTTCTTGCTGTGAGGCGAACGTGCTACTCACTACGCCACCATGGTGCCTTAATAATAATAATAATAATAATAATAATAATAATAATAATAATAATAATAATAATAATAATAATAATAATAAATACCTAAATAAATAAAAACAACAAAAAAGTCGTGATTATGACATAACTTTTTGTTGTCGAGATCACGAGAAAACAACTTTTTGTTACGTCGAGATCACAAGAAAATGATGTCGTTATCATGAGAAAACAACTTTTTAGGTCAAGATCACGGGAAAATTTCGAAAATAATTTAATGCATGGCCTCTTAGGACTTCCATATATAAGTGGAGCGGAACACAGTCTTTAATTCGAAAATGTAGACAGCGCCTTCTAGTGGATTTGTCATCTGAAATGAACAACATATTTTACATTTCACAAAGAAATGTAGGCAGGTATTTTCAATGAGACTGAACTGGAATTTTAGCTCTGAAGGTTTCCTCAGCAATTCCGATAAATAGAAACAAATACTTCAAAATGCGCATTAATACATAATGATGGAAGAACATTGACATAAAAACAGGCTGAACAACGGTTGTGGGGAATCAGGACAAAGAACGTTTTGCTAGGTCAGTAGGTGGTTCTTAGTAGCTATTTGAAAGCTAAAACTATTTCATACTTTGTTTACATCTGCATTTAGAAGTCACCATGAATAATTTGTTGATGTGTGATAAATTTATCATGATAATTGATATTAATGTCATTACAAGATAATTTCATGCCACTGATTATGATTATACAGTAGCAAAACCATGCTTAAACACTTTCAAGGAACAAAAACCTTTTATTATTATGGTCATTTAGATTCTGTAATTTGTTGATTAAAAGGTAAATGTCGATCCCAATATAAGAAGTGATGTAGACAGAATGTCCTTGTAAAATGGATTTAACATTACTGGTGAATGTGGGCCATTTTGCACTCACTTTCGTGGAATTGGACAGCAGCAGCTCATTTGGACAACTTATTTTAAAGGTCGGTAGTTTTCTGGAAAATGTAAAAAAAAAAAAATCACTTAGATGAGATGACTGCGCAATCAGCTAAAGATCATTAAATGTGATAGGTTATATAACGTATGTATTGTCACCCAAAAATTAGTGAGGTCATGTATTGCGCAGAAAGCCGATATATTAATAGTGGCAGGCTTAGAATTTAGCTTCATCCACTTTTGAATTGACAAAATCACGTCTTAATATTGAGGGTGTCTACTTTCCTCAAGCCTTAAAATCTGTGCTCAAGTTAAAAGGAGAAAGAGAGAGTCTGGTTTTATGGATGGCCCAGCCCAGCTGCTTGGGATACTCTGAGCCTGAAAATAACCTATTAGATTTACAGCAGTGCCTGAGCTATGACATAACCATAATATAAGTTCACCATTCATCCAGCAGACTGGTCAGTTGAGCATTTACATCTGTAGCTGACATTCTCAGACAGAGTAAACCATCAACAAAGGAGCACTGAACCCTTAAAATACCCCACCATGCACAAATAAGACATTTACAAATAATGTACAGCCATACTGTATTAATTCATGTTTCCTGACAAATCCGAATTCATACGCTTTAATACAGTATATATCTGCTAATCACTAGTCCACTTAATATACTTAATTGGATAGTTCACCTGTAGTTTGCCCAAAACTAAAAATTGTGTCATCTTTTACTCATCCTTTACTTGTTCCAAACTTGTTTACCCTTATTTCTAAGGAGATTTTGAATAAACCTGAAAAGCATTGACTTCTTACATAGTATTTGTTTTAACTGTGGAAGTCAGGGGTTACAAGATTTCAGCTTTCTTCAAAGTATCTTCTTCTGGAGGACAAGTAAATAGCTAGTAATTTATTTGGGATAACCATCCATGTGAAGAAATAGTCCACCTCAAGATCATAATTTTAATAATCTTTATTAATTTATTTATCCATAAACATATCTGGGGAGGCACAGTAGCTCAGTGGTTAGCACTGCACAGCAAGAAGGTCGCTGGTTTGGGCCCCAGCTGGGCCAGTTGGTATTTCTGTGCAGAGATTGCATGTTCTCTCGGTTTCCCCCACAGTCCAAAAAAGTGCTACAGGTGAATTGTCCGTAGTGTATATGTGTTAATGCAAGAGTGTATGGGTGTTTCCCAGTACTGGGTTTAGGCTGGAAGGGCATTCGCTGCATAAAATATATGCTGGGTAAATTGTCGGTTCATTCCGCTGTGGTGACCCCTGATTAATAAAGGGACTAAACTGAAGGAAAATGAAAGAACAAACAATAGTTGGACAGCTATAGAACAGAAAACATTTAGAAATGATTAATGGTAGAGATGTTGCTGGTATATGAAACGATCAAATTATTTATCTATAATGCACTTTAAAAAACGTTATCAAATTAATATATGTTATTAATATATGTTAAAATATAAGTTATTCATCAATTTTGATGTACAACGCAAATGATCTCGTCACCATCAGTGTCCCAGTGTTTAGTGAGACAAGATACGTTATGTTTACATCATTTGATTTACAACCCCAGGAGCTAGGGGGCTGATTAAGATGCACCCAGTGGCCAACATTCTTCAAAATAGCCTCTTTTTAGCACAAATGAAAAAACATAGTCATTAACTTTTGGAACCATTTGAGTAAATGTTGAGCGATACATTTTTTTTTTTGTCTGAACTACAGTGCTCAGCATAATTGAGTACACCCCTTTTTGAAAATGAATATTTTTATCCATTTCACAGTGAATATAGGCAATGTATTTTGGTGCATTTAAACAAAACAGATTTATTAAACAGATATATTTATTAAAATAGTATTTTAGTAACCAAACATATTTAGAAATTGAAAGATAATTGATACAATTAAAAAAAATACATTTAAGCAAAATATTGCAGAAAAAAACATTACAACCTACAAAATGTCTGCTAAATTTTTCAATTTTTTTGCTTCTCTTGATTTTTTCTCTTTTAAAAATTCGTATTTAAAATTTTTCTATAACATATAGGTTTGGGTGTACCAGTTTTTGGACCGTTATTGCAAGCTATTTTGTTAGATAAGCTCCAGATTTTTACTAACTAATCTAATGTATATGCACAAATATAATATTGTATAACTTCCTATTAATAATATGAATTTAAAAGATAGATTTGTGAGGGGTGTACTTATATATGCTGAGCACTGTATACCTTTAAAAGTCAGCGTGAACTGAAATGTGCTTTTATTTCAGTATGTTGATGTATTTCTGACTGAAATTAAATATTAAGTAGGGGTAAGGCTTTCTTTTTGTTCATCATTCCCTCATAGCAAACTTAAAGGTAAAAGGGGTGTGGTTAACAATATTGTGGCTATATCCATCAAACTGACATCAACAGAGAAGAACCGCCACTTGAAACGTCAAAACAAATAGGCAGATTTCATTAAAGATTACTAAAACAAATATTTTTTTCAGTGCAATAATTTGCACTGATTGTTTATCTAAAGAATTACAATATGAGCTAGCAAAATAAACATAATACATTTAGATTCGCACAAACTCTATTAATGTGACATTATTCTTACTATTTGCCATTTTTATATGTTTTATTAAAACATTTTCAGCAGAGGACAAAGGACCTGTTTACACCTTATCATTCGCTTATACATGGTAGGCTATTTTAAACTAGTCTTCCCATGAGACACATTGTGACACTACAGTCAGCTGATCATTATGGGTTACTTCTTACTCTCAAGCACTCAGGCTGGGCAATGGAAGGTTTAAAAGGTCACTGATACAAAGCTATGAGCCTTATAGTCAGAGGTCACAGAGTTCATATGACCATGTGATTATGCCAGTTTAGTAGATCAGTAGATCCATTTTATTATAATAAAATGCTGTATGGTAAACACCATGTTGATTTGAGAATTACCAAAGTCAGAATGACAAAACGGTTGAACATTTTGGAGATTTAAGAATTTCAAAAATGTTCTTTTGTATACTGTATGCTGGGCTTTCGTCATGCTTTAGCTAATTTCAGGATTTATATAGACAGATATGCACATTTTTAAATTACGTGTTTTTAATAAACAATATAAACAATAAAATTATAAGTCAAAATAATAAGCATTAATATAATAAACATTATTTAGTTAGCCATGTTTTCTATATGAATAAAAACCATCTACTATTATAACAATAATTATTATTATTACTTTAACAGATTCTTTTAATATTACTGATATTTCACAATATTTTTGTAAATTACTTTTAATCAAATATATTCAACAAGACAAAAGACTCCTTTAAATTCCTTTAAATACAATTATTTTTGAATTATAAATTATTCAGTATTTTCTTTTTTTTTCTCTTTTGGTTGTTTTTAAGGGCACCTTTTTAACCCATTTTTCAAGATTTAAGATAAGTCTTTTGCGCCTCCAGAATGTGTCTATAAAGATTCAGCTCAAAACACCCATCACATTATTTAATAAACCTTTCAGATTACTGAAATTTTCTGCTCGAACACTATGTAGCTGTTTTTGTAGCCTGTGCTTTTCTTCCCGCCCACTGTTCCGATATGCCTGTAAGAGTGTGCCTCAATCTCTGCCTCGGCTGCATCAGATAAACAGCACGGTGGCAAACATGAAGGAAGCAGATCTCATGTAAAAAAAAATGTGAAAAATACTACAGTAAGAACTTTCCCAATTTTTATTTGATGTATTTGTTGTGGAGTTGCATCGATGAGTCACACACAATGTCAGTTCATGAACGCACACACACAGTGAGCGCGTTTAACTTTGCACGGCAAATGTGACAGGATACACATTTATATCTACTGCTGTATGGATATCTGTTATGTTATTGTACAAAATAAACCTGATTTAACGTCCACAAACCAGGATTGACGCGTCATTTTTATAATTGTACTGACACACAGCTGTGGTGATATAGTAGACCGTAAAATCTCTGTAATTCATTACAAACATGCACTGTTTTAAAGACGTCTTTAAACATGTAAAACTCATTCTTGATCACATTTGATGATGATTGATGATCATAGAGAGTTGAACAGATCTTCTAATCCCAGTTGCTTTGCGCACGTTCTGTCTTGTTGATATGATTATACGCATTACTATAGAGACATGTTAATATGTGACTGTCAATCAATTAGGTGGACAGGAAAACCGCACTTCAATTTCATGTAGGCCTCAAAATGGGAGGGATTTGGATCCTATTTTAACATCAGGAAATTTACAAAATGAGACTTATTGTGTTTATTTCACCCCAATATGACTGTGCGCACACTATACCTACAGTTCTGTCCAAACAGCTTACAAAATATGATTTTCATCATGTGTCCTTTATAATCTGAAAATTAACTCTAAACACTTTAATGCATTACACCAAATGATAAACTCCATTTGCGGCTGGAATGGAAAAGCAGTTATATTGGTCAGGAGGTCTGGAGTGTTGTTGTCAAGAGTCGTGGGATATGTTTGGAGTTCATGGGTTTTCCCCTTTCGTGTCTAATGTGACCTTCGCACCTGGTAACTGATCTAGTCCACCAGTTGTCTGGTGCCCATTTTGGTTCTGTGACTCAGTGGCCACATTGAGAGTCATTTAATTTTAGGCATTGCAGCATTCCAGAAAGGAGTGATGTGAGGGGAACAAGAGAGAGCTGGGAGGGGGCTCATTACAGATAAAGTTATACGCTGTGTTCATAAACGTATGTGTTCTTCACAGGGGTGATGGGACAGACACAGGACAAGGAGCAAGAAAATGAAGACGTCCTGACTGTTGGTGACTACGAAATTTTAAGCCAAAGTGAGGAGGAAGCACATTCCAACGACCCAGAAGAGAATTTCGTTCAACTGGACACCTCTATACTAAAGATCTATCCTGGTCAGCAACCAACAAGACCTAATGACAACAACACTGAGCCCTCTTTAAAGCGGGGAGGAATAAAGATCAGTCACAGTTATGACACGGATGTTTTGCAGAATGCCAGGACACCAAATCCTCAACTGAGCCTGGCGGGACGTCCATGTGCCTCAGAATTCAAAACAGCCAAAAGCGACGCAACCGCCACCGATATATCTGCTGCAGTGGACCAGCAACGACCTGACATAGCAGACAGAATGACTAACAAAACTCATCTTAAGGAGACTCCAAACATGATGGAAAGCTCTTGCCAAGGAGACTCGAGAGATGATGAGAAAACCGAAAGAAGGACTATGTCTGAGAGGTACAACGGGATGTTAGAGGCAGTGAGAAAGACCAGCAGTGAAATACACAGGAAATTCTCAATGGAATCAGAAAAGGATAAATTACTTGAAAGTCACCCATTCCAGAAAGTAGAAGATTCAGAGCGTAAAGATAAAGGCGAACTTCAGACCCTGTGTAGGGATACTGGGAAAAGTTATGATGAAGACTGTGTTGGAACTGTTTGGCACAAAGAAAGTACTAATGAGGATGGATTTGAGTTTTTAGACAGAGCTGATTCTTTACATCCGGTGATTGTAGCCAAAAGTCCGTCAATCACTGGACTTCACTCATATTCAGGTCATGCCAGTTACCAGGATAATTTACAAGAGGACAAAAATATCACTCCAGACATGTTAATGTGTATTTTAAAAGAACCCAATGACACCTCGAAGACACGTTTCACAGTAACACCCAAAGAAAACTTCAGGAAAGACCAAAGAAACCCAACTTTCCATTCACCATTGCTGGGAAAAGAAGAAACTGCACTTCCTGAATGGGATAAAACTGAAGGTAAGGACAAAATCTTGCATAATCCATTTGATGAGTCTTCCTTATTGAGATCTAGATTGACAACATTGGACTCTTTCGACTCTGACACTGTAATTGAACGCACAAATGCAGACACAGCTTTAGTCCCATTGAGGATTGAGGAGGACTTTGAACAAAAGGTATTAAGCACATTCCATTCAGATTTGAGGCAAAGCAATGCTGTGTTTCACACTGAGAAGAAAAACTATGACAAAGGGGCATTTGCTGTCAGGGAAAAGCACTCGACGGTCTTGTCATCTGAGAGTTTAACTGAATCCAGTGCTAAAAAAGTCTGTGTTAGCAATGCGCCTCACCCAGCCAAAAATGGATTGCGGGGAACAGACACACCATGTGTGAAAAGAGACAGTGAATCTGTTTATCCGAAAGCTGTTCGGGCAAAATCCACAGAACGAAGGAAAGATTGTGATGGCCATCTTAACAGAAGATGTAATACTTCACCTTTATTTGAATTGTCAGGTGAAAATGGTAAAATTCAAGATGTACGTCTGGGCAAAAGAGTGTGTGATCCAAAGATCTACACGCTGGATGAGTCAAACACAGAGGTCAAGGAGATATTGTCCAGTGGTAAATGTTCAGACCAACTAATTGTAAACCATTTCAATTCTTTTTCTCACTCAGATCTCGATGCCACAAGAGTCACTCAGAAGGCGTCTCTGCAAAGGGAAAAAGAGCCTCTGTATTTCACAGCTGTGATCACACCAACAAGCCAGATTCATACATTTCCTGATCACGAGGACTCTCAGTTGTACGTTCCTCATTTTCAAATACAGAATATGATGCCTGACATCTCGGGCGAAGACGTTCAGACAGACAAAAAGGCCAAAATTAAAGGACCACCACCACCTGTTCCCAAGAAACCAAAGAATCCCTTTAAAAAAGCCGCTCACCACAAAGAATCTGCTTCTCATTCCGTAGACGAGCCGAGGGAATATTCAGACCTGCTGCTGAAAAATATTAAAATGGGCAGAAGGCAGGCAGCACTGCAATCCGTTGAGGATTTTAGCATGCATGCATCATGTCTGGATATGGTATCTTATTATATCGACTCCCCTTCCTACATGTGCATGTCTGTAGAGCCCGAGAATGCTGATATTCCAAGATATTATTTAGTCCCGTATGATGAAATTGCACCTGACTGTGATAACTTGATAGAAACCGCCGATGATGAAGAACTAAAAGAAATGGATATGTCTCAGCTGAGGCCAATATTAAAAAAGAAAGCAAAAAGAAAGGGCCCACCGCCACCTATACCAAAGAAACCTCAAAATCCATTTGTTAAACCAGACATGGAGCAGATCCGAGCAAGCAAAGACTCTGAATTGGAAAATGTGGACCATCCTTTGGAATATGGTAGACGTGACTCTGAAAGCTTCATGATCGACGCTGAAGATGAAGAAGACTGTAAGCCCACCGCAGCCTTAACAAGACATCTTCACACCGCCTGTTCTGCTTCAGAGGAAAATGATCTGTCCAGATTCAGACCCGTATCCGAACTCATCAGAGACAGCAACAAAATCCATGAGAAAGTGATACATCACAGCAGGACAAACATAATGGAAGCCAGGCCAGATGTGACTGTGGGATGCCAGAGTCTAAAAGTATCGCAGATGATGCAAGCCTTTGATGTCCAAACATCTTCCCGTAAAATGGAAAGAAGATCCTCACTAAAGAAAGGTAGGACAGGTTTTCAGGCTGATTGCATTCCTGATTTTTATACAGTAGACAGCTGACAGGGTTATTGAGGATCCTGATCGGATATCAGCGAGGATCTGTTTTAGATAAAGCATTTACAGTTATGGTGTCTGCCAGCTGAAAACTGCATATAGCCTTATGAACATTATGACATTACTATATAACTTTTACATTAATAACAATATATAAAAATATAACATTTAGAGGGTTTCTGTGAAGTTATATTAACATGTAAACACAACAATAGAATTATTTCATACAATTCAATACAATACCTTGATAATTCAGTACCCGATAACATTACTGTAAAATTACAGTACCTATACCAATCCACTATATTGACAACTTCGATCAAAATTTTACAAAAAGCTAATTGTTACAAAGAAGTAAAACCATAAAGAATCATTAAATTAAAAGGATTTTTAAAAATACATGTTCAAAAATGTACATGCTTCACTCAACATTGGCTCCTTCTGAAAACGTAGCCCTATATACATTTCTTGAGATCACGTATTATGTCGCCAGAGGCTGCATTTCTTCTTTAAAACAAACTTTATACGGGGCAGTATGGTGCCAACGGGGTTCGAGTCTGGCGAAGAATGACTCCAGAAAGCAGGTAAGACAAAAACAAAAACTAAAAAAATAAACTAAATAAGTAAATAACAGGGTGAGAATGTAATAAAAAAGGGGGCATTTCTTTTACTATATTGCTTTTACTATATTACTATATTGGTTTAGGGAAGGGGGTTGGGTGGTCAATTGGTACTTTTTAAAACACTATCGGTTGGGTTTAGGGAAGTTGGTCAGTCAGTCAGTTGGTCAGTCAGTCAGTCAACAGCGGCCTCTGGTGGATTTACGTGCGAACAGCAGGTGCGAATAGCACCTGTGAGAGAAATTTGAGATCTGAAAAAGATCTGAAAATTTGTGAAAACAAAAACTGCAAAAAAGTAGCTCCTGGGACGTATTTTGCTCTGTCCAGAAATATATATAGGGTTACGTAATCAGAATAAGCCTGGGTTGGCTTCACCACAGCACTGTTGTTATATAAAGATTTAATATAATTCAGGGCTGTCAGAGTTAATTGTACTGTTGTAATAATTATAGTATTATAAATATTATATTATTATAATATATATATAACTAATTATCACTACTGCAAAAATGTATCACATATAGCTTTAAAGATGGGTAAAAATCATATGATTTATTATCATTAATTTATAATGTTGTCAGCCATTTGGTTTTGTGAAAAACGTCTTCTTATTTCCAAAGATAATTGTGTTTCATAACATAAAAATTACATTTCTAAATAACATGTCTTTAAAATATCTGGTATGATATTTTTTTCTCACACAGTATGGTTCTTTAAAAATGGCCTATATATTTGTGATGGGGTCCCTCGGATTATATCTGAAGGTCCTTGATACTCAAAAACTTTAAAAAGCCTTAAACCACAGCGTAGTAGAAAGAAAAAAGACTCTAAATTTGATTTTAAGCCAAACTGCACTTAGTAACATAATCCAACATGAGCATGACTTCATCCTTTTTCACTTTTAACACAATTACCAGAGTCCAGTAACAATATCAGCTCAACTGAAGACGAAGCACAATGTGTTTAAATGTCTGCTGGGGATCAAGACACTGTCTGCAATGGAGAGATGCTCAAGGGTTTTTTACATTTATAAAATGTCCTCACCAGTGTAAAGCACAGTGGCCTGTCAGGCAACACGGTACAATTTGTACCCCAACCTCTCATTTCAAACACCCAGAACTGATGTCCATGTAGGAGGACATGAGGAGGAGGGGAGGGGAGAGGAGAACAAGGGCGTTTTCTCCCGTTCATTCAGAATAAAGGAGAGAGGAGGGAAGCTATTGTGGCTAGCCGCAATTCACTGAGACAGTCACCAGCACATCTGAATCCGCAGAAAAATTAAATTAATGCGTTGAATTTGACTCTCTGAGAGGCGTAGTACTGATAAAGGTAAGCGTTTTGCGTTTGCTCATGTTAATGCAAGGCAGGTCAGTGGTGCAATAGCATCTACTGGAATGCTAGCTCGATTTTAGCAAGCATCACTGATTTAAAACAAGCTCTGGAAACAGCTAGTGCCTGACTGGAAAAAAGCGTGTCCTCGTGCATGTGCATTTGCATCATTTAGCGTCTTTTTTTGGAAATGTGAGACTCCATCTAGCCGTGAGATTAGCAGAAATGGAGATATTAATTGAAAGTTGCCCATCATGACCTGTGCCGGGTTGATAGCAGCACGCCTCCTCTTCAAAACGGCACGTCGCATTTCAACAGTGCATGCAAAGGAAAAATACACACAGTCGGCCCAAAACAAGCTGCATAACCGGTGCTTTTTCAGCTCATTTCATTCATTTGTTCTGCTAGCGGTTAGCTCGTTTCCTCACACCGGCGCAAGCCTGCCCATCTATCGATTATGTCATGTTTTTTTATTCATTCTCACTCTTTTGCAGTCTGCATGCGATTATCATTTTCTTTCCCCGCATCCTCGCATATGCACTTCTCTCTAACTGATTATATTGTGTGATTTGTGTAGTAGAGATGGAAATGTTGGTGTGTGTGAGGGTTTTCTTTCGCCGGGATGCTCATCATCATCATCACCATCATCATCATCAATCACGCAGCTCGGCCATTAGAAAGGAAACACACTCACCGCCATACATCTGACCTATTTCCAAAAGCACATCCGTGACATTATTGTGATGAGCAAATTTCATACTCACCAACATGGCTGTCTTTATTTATTACCAGCTTTAATAATGGTGGCAGTATTTTAGGCAAAGAGTAAGACACCGCCATCAACCAGGGCCCAGCTCATTTTAGAAAACGCTTGAGATAGGCAAATGTATTAATGAATGCTGCTTAAATAACTGACCATTATTATTATTGTTCTATAGCCATGGATATCTATAAGTACAACAGTGGTTTAAGAATAAGCAGTCTGGCTGTGTCTCAAATCTGCCTGACTAGATAACATTCTCTGCAGCAGCATGTGAGCATCATTTTTGAGCATCTTCGGTGTTTACCTTATTAAGAAATGTTTGGTTGCACTATTTTACAGTACACTGTTAAAAAATAAAAGTGCCAAGATGAACCAAAATGGAGTTCTTTGGTCCCTAAGGTCCAATATTTAGAATAAAAGTTACTTGTAAAATGTTTTCTCTGTAAAATGTTTTCAAAAATAAAGAA
Organism: Danio albolineatus; assembly: GCA_903798035.1. Lineage (NCBI taxonomy): Eukaryota > Metazoa > Chordata > Actinopteri > Cypriniformes > Danionidae > Danio > Danio albolineatus. The sequence goes on along the minus strand of CAIGQQ010033541.1, from coordinate 6,589,426 downwards.
GGTAAGAATTGAAAGAGGACTTCACTTACGTCAGATTTGATGTTTTCTTGCACAGCTGGATGTTGGACACATGAAAAATAATTGTTTGTGTTGATCATAACTGATTAGCTGAAGTCACGCTGACGTGACAGCCAAGGATCCCACTTGCTCTTTAAGCCTTTTTCGATGAGTTATTTTCACAATTTATGATGGTCTATAGCAGTCAAAATAGGACAAATTATCCCATCTATAGGACAAATTTTGGACCTTTGTCAGTAAGGAGTGGGTCTTTCAAACCACCCGAACCCCCCTATGGCCCTGCATAGTATGTAAATGTGAAACATGTCTGTCAAATAACAACATAGCACTTTTTTGTTTGTAATGATTCAATCCTGTAGGAACTGACATATTGTATCCTATATTCACCCTGATTGATAAATTGTATACATTTATGTTATAAAACTAAAAGGGACCAATTCTACCATTTAACTGTTAGCTAGCAGCATGTTGGCTGTTTATTAGTACTGTTTATTAGCTGTTTATAAAGCACATATGAATGCCTTATTCTGCATGACCATATTCTTCATCCCTTAAATAATAAGTAACTATTAATCAGCAGTACATTCGTTTACAGAAGCAAAAGTCATAGTTAATATTTACTTCTAATGTTATTTTTTTACAATTTCTGTGTGTTCAAGAAAGGGAATATTAACTTTATGGGCTATATAGGATGCATTAAGGAGTTTAATTTGTAGAAATGGATTCTTCTAGTAACTACTGGTCATACGAACACTTTTTGTAGATATTTTTATTTAAATAAACAACCTAATTTTGTAATACATGTATTATACATAACCTTTCATGAATATTTTGTTTGTTGCAAGTACTTTTTTGTTAAAAAGTAACTACTTAATAGTGATCTAATTCAAAGTGGTACCTAAAATTGTTAGATATGGTGCACTATGTGCTTTATTTGTAAATTAATAATTGAATATGACTGAATCAACATTAATAGGTTAAATCAAGGGTTACAATAAGGGTTACATTGAGTAGAAATATTTTAACCATACAAAATAACATGCATTCATAAAAAAAGATTTTATTTTATTTTCATAGGTGGCTTGTTTTTAAATGAATATATACACCTATATATTTATCAATGTCTAAAATATTAAATACATTTTTTATTATAATTAAACACAATCTGGAAATTTCTGCAGTGTCTCAAAGAAATTTACACACAAAACTGCATTTGACATCTCCCCTTGTCTTATATACACTCAAAAAAATTATTACTGTTGCTTATTCAAATTACCTGTATAAAATGAGCTGAAACGAAACAATTCTTGTAATTTTGGCTATTTTATTTATTTGTAAACCATTAAGTTAACTTAGGCGTTTTGTGTTGGGACAACATGACAGAATTGTGTTAGTCCAACTACCTGGTTAAGGGATGTGTAGTTCCCAGCATGCTTTGCGTGGGATTGATTTAGGCAAGGGCGCCACGGTGGCCGAGTGGTTAGCATGTTCGCCTCACAGCAAGAAGGTCGCTGGTTCGATCCCCGGCTGGGCCAGTTGGCATTTCTGTGTGGAGTTTGCATGTTCTCCCCGTGGTTGCGTGGGTTTCCTCCGGGTGCTCCGGTTTCCCCCACAGTCCAAAGACATGCGGTACAGGTGAATTGGGTAAGCTAAATTGTCCATAGTGTATGTGTGTGAATGAGAATGTATGGATGTGTTTCCCAGAGATGGGTTGTGGCTGGAAGGGCATCCGCTGCATAAAACTAATGCTGGATAAGTTGGCGGTTCATTCCGCTGTGGCGACCCCGCATTAATAAAGGGACTAAGCCGAAAAGAAAATGAATGAATGAATGAATGAATTAGGCAAATTAGAATATTGACTATAAAAGTAAGCTTTTACATTAATAGAAAGACTTGTTAGAGTTTAATATTTACATAAGTTTGACGATTTAGAAGATTTCCATATAATGTTTTGAGTTTTGAGGTTACCGCCTTGCAGAAGCACCCATGCTTTGGGTGTTTGCATTAGCAACAATGAAGTTTGTGGCTTTTCTCATTGAGCAAAAACTGTCCTAAAATGAGTTCTGAGATCAGTCTCAATCATGCTTAAAAATGCTTCATTTAGGAGACTTCAAAATGTACGACACATAATAGACATACACGATATTATCAGACCTTTGAGTTTAAGTTAAATAACAATACAAATGTATTTAAGCTTTTATTTCATAAAATCAATTGCATTTAATTGTGTAAATCTATATATATTTTAGTTGGTGCTAAACAAATTTATTGGATGGAAATCCTGCCCTCAATTAAATTGAGTTCATCCAATGAGTTATTTCTTTGAGTGTAGAGTGCCGCGAATACATAACAAAATGGAAAATCATTTACCTTTCTTCTCAAGCTGACTTCTCATATCACTCCTAATATGATATACTGTCAATATTAAGTCTGAAAGCAGAAGAAACACATTGAAAAGCATTAAATAGTCTGCCATTAAGAATGTGTTATATTGTCAGGTAGTAGCAACAATAGAAGCATTACCAGGGTTCAACACTAAGGATTTTTTCTACTGGCCCGATTGGACCAGTGGTTCAGATTTTCACTGGCCCCACCAAAAAAAAAAAAAAAAAGTTAGTTGCTTTTTTTTTAGCCACATATGTCAAAAATAATTTCCAAAAATGTTAAGGAAAATGTGCTGGTATTTTATTGCAAAACAAAACCTGACTGACTTATAAATGACAGCAAAACATCACAAAACAGACATTTTCTTTTAGCCTTATAATTTGATGTTGCCATCATGTTGTCGTCTCTTCGCTGTGTTGGTTTTTACCAGGTTACAGGAAAAAATAACATGCTCACAACATCCAATCAGATAAGGGGAACCAAAACAGCAATATGGCATGTACGACTTCACAGAGAAGGTAGCATTCAAATACTTGAAAGCACAAACTATTTCTTGATTTTAAGACTATATATGCATGCAATTGACAAATAGTCGCAGGCAAATTAAAATTTAGTGACAAGGCAGCACTGACCTGATCGGGCCAGTAACAATTCTGTCTACTGTCCCAAGCATCTCTCACACTGTCCCCGGGCCATCGGACAGTCCTTATTGTTGAGCCCTGATTACTATTCACTCACAGAGTGAGGTCACCACAGCAAAATGATCCGCCATGCATTATGAACACAGAATTATTCAAATCTAAAAAATACAGCATGCTCCATGAAAACATTTCTCTTCTCTTGTCATTTCAGAAATGATCAGACGAGTGGTACGACAGAGTAAATTCCGTCATGTGTTTGGTCAGGCGGTGAAGAATGACCAGTGCTATGATGACATTAGAGTTTCGCGTGTTACCTGGGACAGTGCCTTTTGCGCAGTAAACCCCAAATTTGTTGCTATTATTGTGGAGGCCAGTGGAGGTGGAGCTTTCCTTGTTCTACCTCTGCAAAAGGTAAGATACTGTCAACATAGGCTCATTCTGTATTTGTTTTTTTTTTTTATTATTCACGTTTTTCTTCCCTGTTCGCAGACGGGTCGTATTGACAAGGCCTACCCCACTGTTTGTGGTCACACGGGCCCTGTGCTGGACATTGACTGGTGCCCGCACAATGATCATGTCATTGCCAGTGGCTCTGAAGATTGCACAGTAATGGTGCGTTCAGTTCATTCACTACACTGTAGTGTAAAAAAAAGCATATGTTTAATAAAACAAGTGAATTATGTTTCAGCTTAATTTAAAGCTATTTGAGATTAAACATTTGAAGGGATAGTTCACCCAAATTTGAACATTTATTCTCCCTCAAGTGGTTCCAAACCTTTAAGAGTTTCTTTCTTCAGTTAAACACAAAAGAGCATGTTTTGAAGAAAGCTGAAAACTTGTAATCATTGACTTAGAAAAACAAATGGTTTCAGGTTTCCAGCTTTCTTCAAAAGATCTACTTTGTGTTCAACAGAACGAAGAAACTCAAATATGTTTGAACATGTAAAGGGTGAATAACTAGTGACAGAAATTTTTATTTGGGGTGAACTATCCCTTTAATTTAGTATAATGTTATTAATTTTATATGACTTGAATTAAATTTGATTAATTCAAGCTTAAAATTTTAAGACAGCAACTGTTTTTACCGTGTAGATCATAAAAACTAAATAGAGTGATTATTATGATCATTTCTTTTTTACCTTTGTGTTTCCCAGGTGTGGCAGATCCCAGAGAACGGCCTCACCTCAGCTCTTTCTGAGCCAGTCGTGGTGTTAGAGGGTCACTCCAAGAGGGTGGGCATCGTGACGTGGCATCCAACAGCCCGCAATGTTCTACTAAGCGCAGGTAAGCAAACACACCACCTTTGCGTTCAGCATCAAAAGCCTGTGACTGAACGATCAAAAAGTGACTCTGTCTTTCCTGGTCTGTCAGGATGCGATAATCTCATCATCATCTGGAACGTGGGCACAGGTGAAGCTCTGATCAACCTGGAGGACATGCATCCTGACGTGATCTTCAGCGTCTGCTGGAGCCGCAACGGCAGCCTCATTTGCACCGCGTGCAAGGACAAGAAAGTGCGCGTTATTGACCCACGCAAGGGGAAAATCACTGCGGTAAGTGAAGACAATGCAGGATTATGTTGAGGGTCTTAAGCTTCACATTTCTGACTGGCATTGACGATCGCAGGAGAAGGATAAAGCTCATGAAGGAGCTCGGCCCATGAGGGCCATCTTCCTGGCTGATGGAAACGTCTTCACCACCGGCTTCAGTCGTATGAGCGAGCGGCAGCTGGCCTTATGGAATCCAGTAAGTCACACAAGTAGAGCTTAATGTCATTGAATAATCATTTTTTTAAATGCACCATTATGAAATATTTTGATGTGTGTCTCTTTAAGAAAAACATGGAGGAGCCCATATCAGTGCATGAAATGGACACCAGCAATGGAGTGTTGCTTCCCTTCTATGACCCCGACACTAATGTGGTTTACCTGTGTGGAAAGGTAAGCATGAAAACATGTTCTGTTAATGCCTCAACATACTGATTTAAAGCAACACTACAGCTTTCTTTAAAATAGTCTAGAGTTAGACAGTTGAGTTGTACAAATTTTGAATCCATCTCCATATCTGGCAAGAGAACTTTTAGCTTAGCTTAGCATAGAATCAGATTAGACCATTTGCATCCTAAAAACACAAGAGTTTTATAATTTTCCTATTTAAAGTTTGACTTCCTTAGTTACATTGTGTACTAAGACTGAGAGGTTTTATTAGTATTATTAGTTTTTTCAATGATTTATGATAAGCTAAGCCAAAATTGCTCAAATCAGGAGGTCAATCAGGTCAATTTTATCAGCGAAATTGCTTTCACCTGGAGGTCAACTGAACAGACTCAAAATGGTAAAACTGTTTTACCCCATAATACAGGAGTGTTCGTTCATTTATTCATTGTCTTATTGGCTTAGACCCTTTCTGGGGCCGCCACAGCAGAATGAACCGCCAACTTAGCAAGCATGTGTTTTATGCAGCAGATGCCCTTCCAGCTGCAACCCTACACTGGGAAACATCCATACACACTCATTCACACACCATCATGGTCACAGTAGACATTTAGATCTGCATTTAGGGTGCTGTTGACGCTGTCATGTAAAGTTATAAAACATTGCTTAGTGTTTTCAACCACAGTTTGGTTTTATCTGTGTTTCCAAATGTTAAAACTATCACTAATAACTAATAACTATGGCCAGATGGAATCTGCGGACATTTTTTGCTATTTCTGCAGAGTATTTTGTTAAAAATCTGCTGACTTATGCGGAATGATTTTGGGAGTATCTTAACTAAAACCTTAATATATGAAATAAAAAGTAATACCTTTTTAACTTTTATTTAATGTTTACAATGCGAATCCAGTAACATCCATTTTATTTGGTAAACAATGCAAGTCTCTCATATAAAATATCTACTAAATGACAGAGAATATTACTTCTCAAACTGTATTGTAAATAAATCATTGAAATTTTTCATATTAGTCAGTATTATAACTGAAATTAATTTGTTGGGCTAAAAATCTGCTGAATTCTGCAGTCGCAGATTCCGTGTGGGCCTACTAATAACTAATTACTCTGATTAATGCTTATAACATGGATATAATGATGTATAAATTACACTTTTATGCCTGTAGATGGCGACGTGTGACATGTCATTTCAACTTTTTTAAATAGGCAGCAGCAAATATCATTTTGCAAGTATCAAAATGCAACATGTGCATTTTTACTTTAGCCTTCAGTCTGGAATTATCTTTTTGAAATCCTTCTAATATTCTCACAATCAAAGATTGTTGGTACTCAATTACTAAAAAAGGATCTTAATATTATAATTATGTTTTCAGCTTCATAATTTTGTGCAAAGTGTGATAGATTTTTACTTTTGATGTAGAAAACAATCAAAAGGACAGCATTTATTCTGAATAAAATGTAAAATTATTGATGTCTTCACAAGCACTGCTGATCATTAATTTATTTTCTTTTCGGCTTAGTCCCTTTATTAATCTGGGGTCGCCACAGCAGAATAAACCGCCAACTTATCCAGCATTTGTTTTATGCAGCAGATGCCCTTCCAGCCGCAACCCATCTCTGGGAAACATCCATACATTCTCATTCACAAACATACACTGCGGACAATTTAGCTCACCCAATTCACCTGTACCGCATATCTTTGGACTGTGGGGGAAACCGGAGCACCCGGAGGAAACCCACGCGAACACAGGGAGAACATGCAAACTCCACACAGAAATGCCAACTGACCCAGCCAAGGCTCGAACCAGTGACCTTCTTGCTGTCAGGCGACAACTCTACCTACTGCGCCACTGTGTCGCCCCCAGTGCTGATCAATGTTTTTTTTTTTTATGGTTCTCTGGAACGCTATTTCACGGTTTCAACAAAAATCTGAAATATAATGAATAATGATTCTTGATTAGAAAATCAGCTTATTAAAAAAGTCTAAGTTCTAAAGGATCATGGAGCACTGAAGACTAGAAAAAATGATGATGAAAATTGAGCTTTGGATCACAGGGGTATAAAATGAGCCCATAATGTAACCATTGTTTCCAATATGACTAATGGAATAACCAGTCAATTTCAGAGCTGCATAAATCACAAAACTCTACCCTTGTTTTGCGGTCCAGGGTGACAGTAGTATCCGCTACTTTGAGATCACAGACGAGGCGCCGTATGTGCACTACCTCAACACGTTTTCAAGCAAGGAGCCCCAGAGGGGTATGGGATATATGCCGAAAAGAGGCCTAGATGTCAACAAGTGTGAGATAGCCAGGTATGTGCTGTTTTCAAAGGTTATACTTCAAAAAACACACATTTTTTCTTCTTGAGTTAAACCATTTTTGAATCCATTCAGCCAATTTCTTGTTCTGGCTGGGTCATTTTTAGCTTAGCTTAGCATAATTAACCAATCCAAAAAACATGTGGAGTGTACCTTGTGGAGTGTGGGTTTAAAACAGGCACCATTTTAGGACGTGGGCTTAGATTTATCCAGTTTACCTGAAGTGTTTGATGTCCTGATTGATCCTTCTGGTGAGAATCTGAATGTTTTTTATGTGAACTGACTTCTCCCCTTCTGCTCTGCTGATTGTGGTCTTCGGCAATATGACGTTATCAGTCCTCCTGCTGGGTGGATTTTTGTTCTTCCTCCAGTAGGGGGAGTCATTAGGCTGTTATTGACTATAAAGTCTAACGAGATGGAAATGTGCTGCTGATCACGCTGTGCCATGTAAAGGTCATTGAAATGTTATTTGACATCTAATGATCGCTGTAAGGATCGTTAGTTTTAACCTCCATTTTGTTGAGTTTGATCTCTTTTGAAAGTGATATTTTATTTATAAATTATGTTTCATTATAGTCGCTGCAGGAAGAAGTCTGACTTGTGATAAATATGCTCAAAAGGGAACACTTAAACAACACAATGTAACTCCAAGTGTTCCCTTTATTTTTTTGAACAATATATATGTATATGTGACCCTGGAAAACAAAAGCAGTCTTACTCTCAGGAGTGAATATTAAACCGCACTGAACTGAACTGAACTGAACTCCAACACTAAAAACTGGACTGACACTGTTTCAATTTACTATAACCTTCTATGTGAAGCTGCTCTGACACAATCTACATTGTAAAAGCACTATACAAATGAAGGTGAATTGAACTGAATTAAATTGAGCGGTAATATTTTGGGGAATATACAAAAACACTTTCTGTGGGTCAGAATTACAAATTTATGTCAAAAATCATTAGAAGATTAATTAAATATCATGTTCCATGAAGATAATTTGTAAATTGATTTGATTAGTAATATGCATTGCTAAGCACATCACTTTAAAGGTGATTTTTCTCAGTATTTACATTAGGGCTGCACAATATTTGATTTCAGCATCGATATCGCAATTCAGTCATTCACAATATTCCCATCGCAGGATATATGCAATTTTAAGTTTGTTTTATAATTGATCATTCGCATGTGTTTTTGATGCCTGTGATTTTATAATGATTTTAAAAGCATTCAGGTATAAGAACTTGTACCATTTGTGACCTTAAATATGATTAATTTTATTGAATTTTTTTAATCATTTAGTTATTTCTCTTGAATACTCAGGAAACGATACAACACCTTATTTTAGTAATATCTTTTTCTTGATTGTATTTATAGGTTGTTATACATGAAAATACAACAGATGGAAATACAGAAATGCACTGCAAATAGCACAGACCTCAACGAAAAGTGTCAGGGGAACCCAGAAAGTTTATAGATTGTTTATTAGATTTTATGGAGATGCACTTCCACTGCAGAATCATCCCAATTGATATAACATTATACATTTTTTACAAGTAGAGCTATTAAGCCATCTGGTGAAATTGTATTTGTGTCACAATATATATCGCAAAATAAAAAAATATGGCAATGATAAATCGTTCCAATATTGTGCAGCCCTACTCTAGTTTAAAGATTTTTTAATTGTTGTTTCTTGAGCAAATATGGTCCTGTCCTAAAAACCATTCATTATTCATCATTCTTCTTTCAGATGATATATCTTTCGGTATGAAGAATGTACATTTACTATGACTGTTTTTATGGTCTTGGGTGATGGGAATATGTGCACAGGAAACATTGCTTAATAATATCAAGATTGAACACAGTTTAAACAGCTGCTAAATATTTTTCTGAAAACAATTCATCATGATTTTTGAAGACTTGAAGCCACTTTTAGGATTTATTTGTCATAGGAATATTTAGTAACAAAACATATTACATATTTTATCTATGAACATTATTGTACTTTTCTTCATTAGGAATCCTGTGCTGTTATAATCAGTGTTTTTTACAATAACATCATGTCTGTTGTCTCTCACAGGTTTTATAAACTCCATGAAAGAAAGTGTGAGCCAATCATCATGACCGTCCCTAGAAAGGTACTTTCAGAGGATCATCTCTATCATTTGTCCATCAGTCTGAATGATTATCTCCGAAAATGTAATAAACATAACTTCAAGTAATAACGTTCAGTCGATGATGTTTTATTTATTTTGTGTTTACTTTTACTGGCAAAGCTCAATCAAAAGTGTGTTGAAGAAAAGGAAAGCCGCTTGGTTTCAATTATCATTAAAGCAACAAATGATTTCAGAGAAACAAACATGAATCCAAAATAGTGATGATGGTATTTCCTGTGTCTTGTGTTTCTGGCAGTCAGACCTCTTCCAGGACGACCTCTATCCGGACACAGCGGGTCCAGATCCGGTGCTGGAAGCTGAGGAGTGGTTTGAAGGCAAGAATGGTGAACCGATCCTGATCTCGCTCAAACACGGTTACGTCCCAGGCAAGAACCGTGACCTCAAAGTAGTTAAGAAAAACGTGCTGGACAACAAGGCACCCAAGAAGGTAGAGGAGCCAACAACTCCTCAGAAACCTGCCTCTCCTCAGCTAACCAGAGTAAGACGATTCTCAGACCTTCTTTTTTGTACACCTAATGAATTAATAGACTCAGTTTTAATCACCAGTTTGTGAGTCAATTCAGTACTAGTTAATTTGGACATGCAACTATGGGATAAAAAAATAAATAAGAGACCACTTGACAATTATCAGTTTCTCTGGATTTTATATACATTTTTAATTTTTAGTATTTTTATGGATGAAGCTTGAGTAAAATGTAAATATTTGCTTTATCTTTTAAAGATCCAATGACATTTCTTCCCAATTAAAAATAAAATATTGTCTTTTATAACATTTTTATCCCAGAAAATGACATTTAGTCAAAGAAATGTTTTATTAGCTAGGATTGAAAAATGAGCGTTTTTCCACCAACTGTTGATTTCTTAACCTTTCTAAAGTTAAACCATTGGTGTTGTTTTATATAAAAATGATATGTCTAGCTCTTTTATTTTCTGCAAATAATAACTGTAAACGACAACATCTGTATTACAAATTTGCAAGAAATATTAATCCAGAAATGTCATTAGTATCAAAAAAAATACAAAATGCAGTTTTACCGAAATTCTTAGCTCACTCGCTATCATTCTGCTTATTTCCTGATTTATCAGGGGTTGCCAAAGCTGAATAAACCGCCATTTAAACACTTAGCGATAAATCAATTTTTTTTTAATGTTCACTGTTCATTCTATGCTGTAATTAATAGCTAAGAGAAATAGATTTACATTTTATGTGTGCTCCACGTTGCTGCTTTCCTAAAACTGGCCTATAATGATCAGTGTTGCCAGATTGGTTTGACAGTTTCCATCCCAAAATCTCTACAAAACTTTCCCACACCAAAACACCAGTTCACCCAAAGGATGTCCATGTCAATCAGCACTGATAAGCTCATTCTTATCTCTGTATAAAACTATAACATGGCTTTGCTAAGTCTGTATGTAATCAAATGTATCCACTTCACACACAGTAATAAAAACGGTTATTAATTAACATTAAATAATTGATACTTTTGATAATTGTTCATTGTTTGTTGTGTTTTTTCTTATTCTCCAAACATTTTCACTGAGCAGCTAGCACTCTCTTACCACATCCTAGTGCTACATACCATACTAATGTCCCTTAACCATACCCAACCAGGTTCAATTTTGTCCATTCACCCAAACAAATTTTACTCCCACAATAAAATTTAAAAGTGCCCAATCTGGCAACACTGACAGCCTTCTGCTATGCTACATTGAAGAGACCTAAAATGTTATTTATTATTTGAAATATTCTTTAGGAAATTGACAGAATTTGAAAGCTGAGACTTTGTTTCGTATCAAAAGTAACATAACACAAAACATTTTATGATAGTTCTCGTGCACAGGTGTCAAAGCCAGTTCCTGGAGGGCCGCAGCTCTGCACAGTTTAGTTCCAACCCTATTTAATCACACATGATCAATTGAATTGAGTCCTTCGGGCTTGTTTGAAACCGACAGGTAAGTGTGTTGAAGCAGGGTAAGAGCTAAATTGTGCAGAGCTGCGGCCCTCCAGGAACTGGCATTGACACATTTGTTCCATGGCATTACAGATGCGGTTAGAGAAGTTGTATCAACTGAAAAGAGCATAGACTAAAAGTGCAGTTCATGGGACTTAAAAATCCATGAAGAAATCAGTATGTTGAACCCACCCCCATGAATGACTGTTGTTTAATCCCATTTTCCTCTTTATTGTGCTCCACAGAAGAATGAAGTGAAGTTAGAGGAGCTGCTGCGAGAAGTCAAATCTCTAAGAGACCTGGTGACGCTGCAGGACAGGAGAATCGCCAAACTGGAGGAGCAGGTGTCCAAAGTGGCGATCTAAGACACTGCTGGCCCGAGAGAAAGAGAGAGTGATAGAGAGAGAGAGAGTGATTCGGATGGGCAGGGGGTTCAGTCACTGCCAAAATGTCTCAATTTGACTCGATCATTCCACTTGGTGTTTCTCACAAGGACAACATTCCAAGATGGACTTTTACTTTTTTGTCAAGTCTCCCCCAAGCATTCGCATAGCAGAAGCAAAATTGTGGCAATGAGTGCTCACTGGTTTTAACTGATGTTTTACATTTTGTTACAAAAAGAATTCGTACTTTTTTTGTTATTGTAACATTATTTCCATGAGTATTCTGATATTAACCGCTATGTTACAGAGTGTTGTTGTATATACACATCAGTATTTCTCTTTCCTTTTTTTTGTGTTGCCAAAATCGAGGTGATACAGTCACCTCTCGTTTTATTTCTACTTTTATATGTTTTTTTCCCAGTTGTAGATAGTGGCTTATTACAAAAAAAACAACAACAATAATTTACATGTCATACTATTCAAAGTGGGACATCAGGAGAAAAGGCAGTGCTGTGTGGAAGTGATTGTGAAGGTACTTCAGATCAAACTGATATAAAGATATAATAAATATTCATAACCATGAAAATGCGACATTTAGGATTTTAAAATAAGTTCATGAGACGATCAAGCATTAAGCACACTGTCATCTTCTCCACCGCCTGCTTGGAGATCGTTATAACTGATTAGAAAGCATCCAGCAAAACAGGGTTTTTTCGAAATACAACACAATCAGTTACAATAAAGCCAGAAGCAATAACACAACGTCGCCGAATGAATGTGAACGTAAACCTAAACCACTTGTACTTTAGCAAGAATTGTTCAGAATGCATTAACCATGCATATTTTCCTCACAAAAATCAAAAACCCACTGCTGTAACCTTATGGTAATTCTGAAATTACTGTTGCACCTCAGGAAATCAACCACTATTGAGTCAGAAACATGGGATGGTCAACACTTGCCATCTGCATGGCGTCTTTTTGCCCACAGAAGTAGTTTCGTCTTATTCTCAAATAGGAGATGGCTATTTTATTAGTATTATTATTATTTGCTGTCATCATGATCCACGTTCTCCAGTTTGCCCCACTTTACAATTCTTCTCATGTTACAGAATATGGGCCTGACAGATGCTCTGATACGCGAAGCCGGCTTTAAGAGGCAGTGATGATGACCTGCGAGCTCTTCTGATGTACATGTACTGTAAATGTATTGGTGCCTCTATGTGTGTTTCTGGTTTTAGACAGAACTCCTCAGTTTTGACCGCTGCTGGAGGACAGACATCCATCAGTCTGAGCACTTATCTGTGTCCTGAACAGTCTTGTGCATGCATTCCAAACTTCACGTAAAATAAAAAAAAGGTTGACTCTACAATAAATCCTTTCATTCATAATTCTTCAGGAAGTCTGCGGTGTCATTTGTCATGAAACTAAACATCCAAACTGCTGATATTGACCAATTTAGCCTTACAAATCATCATTTCATGTCCGCATAACAATTTTATTTGATGTGCAGCTGGTCATTATTACAAAATAAACTCCTTCGGGTTTAAGTAAGACTTTAAGCATGCAATTTCTTAAATGTCTGTTCATGACCAGGTTTATTATTCTGCAGTCAAGAAAGAAGACGTACAACATCCTTCTTCCTCAAGTCTCTCAAGATTTGCTAAGATGCTTTTAAAGCAGATGTTTTTACGATCTTATGTCTTGACAAGTCATTAAAAGTCCAAAACGTCTCAAAAGGGCCACCATATTGAAAACTAATTTTGAAGCTTTTATATGATAAACTACATATTGACATACCTTAAAATTTATTGGGTTAACTTAACTGTCACTGGTTCACCCGTATGCCATTGCATTTTAAAAAAACATATCCTATTTTCAACTTATCTAATAGTGACAAACTATCAAGCTCTTTGTGTGTATACGCTCAAACGAAATATTTAGGCTTAACAAATAAGATGTATGTATCACCGTTTGGATTACATACTTTTAACACAATTTAACTAGTAAACTTTACATGATTGATATTTGGTAGTTAAACATAAATTAAACTAATAAAAGCAAGATTTATGAAATAATGTCATTACATCCAGTGTGTTTTAAATGCTTTTTATTCATCTATTGTGTGGATTCTGGAGCTGTGTTGGTAATTAAGTAAACCAATCTCAGAGAAATGGGCGCCACGGTGGCCGAGTGGTTAGCACGTTCGCCTCACAGCAAGAAGGTTGCTGGTTCGATCCCCGGCTGGGCCAGTTGGCATTTCTGTGTGGAGTTTGCATGTTCTCCCCGTGGTTGCGTGGGTTTCCTCCGGGTGCTCCGGTTTCCCCCACAGTCCAAAGACATGCGGTACAGGTGAATTGGGTAAGCTAAATTGTCCATAGTGAATGTTTATGTATGGATGTGCTTCCCAGAGATGGGTTGTGGCTGGAAGGGCATCCGCTGCGTAAAACAAATGCCGGATAAGTTGGCGGTTCGTTCCGCTGTGGCGACCCCGGATTAATAAAGGGACTAAGCCGAAAAGAAAATGAATGAATGAATGAATGAATCTCAGAGAAATTAACTTATTGGATATTGCTTTAGGTATATTTATATTATAATTATATCTTTTAACTGATTAAATCTATTTTAACAAATTTAGATTGATTCTAAGGAATCTAACAACCTGCATTTAAAAAAACTGACGAATTAAATAAAATCAAAAGCTTACTAACAGTAATTCCTTTTTGGTGTTCTTTTTTATTACAATATTTGACCATTGTTTTGTGGGAAGTAGTGTGTCAGTTTATTCATTTGTAATGAGAAGGTAGCAGAAAAAAAGTCTAAAGTAAAGCAGGAATTGTGGCCTTCGTCATAAAAACCCAATAGACACACTAATGATCCATTAAAGGGTTAGTTCACCCCCAAAAATGTATAATTTATGCTAATTACTATGGTAATTAATTACTATGGTAGATGGTAACCACCTATACTTTACGAATCATCATTTGGGCATGAAAATCAGCTCACAAAACCTATTTCTTTTGTGACATATGTCTCAGATTTGGAACACAAATTTCATTTGTTTCATCTGGCTTTATTCATCAGAGGTCACCACAGCGGAAAGAACCGCCAACTTATTCAACTTATGTGTTACACAGCGGACGCCCTTCCAGCCACAACCCAGTACTGGAAAACATCCATGCACTCATACACTATGGCCAATTTTGTTTTTTCAATTCACCTATCGTGAATGTGTTTGGGGAAACAGTAACAAACCCACGCCAACACGGGAAGAACATAAAAACTCAACACAGAAATGCCAACTGACCCAGTCTGGGCTCGAACTAGCGACCTTCTTGCTGTAAGGTGACAGTGCTAACCACTGAGCCACTGCGTCATCCAACACAAATTTTATTTAGCTTTTCATTTTTAAGGGTGAAGTAAGTTTTAATCCATATACTTTTTTATTCAATTATGTTTTAAAGTGTATTAAAAACTGCAGAAATCTGTAAAAATCTTTCAAATATTCTTTAAAGGGGTGATTCAGAGTGTATTTTTTAAACTTGATTGTGTTTATGCGGTGCAAAGCAATGTGTGCTCATGCTTCATTTGTGGAAAAGCATGTTATTTCTTTCATACATCTTACATTTTACATTCATACTCAGCTACTCAGCTAACTTAAAAATGACTGTCATATCTCCGATAGTCCCTCCAAAAGCCCGCCTTCAAGAGGCTCTGATTGGTCAGCTAACATAATGTGCTGAGATTCGCAGATCGGCTCCATCTCGCCAGGAACGCGGTGTATGCTAGTAACCTGAAGGGTTTATGACATCATTAACCACGATTTTTTTGTTTTTTGTATTCGCCAAACTTCGTTCGCTGATATTTGCTAACTCTATAAAAGCCAATGTCTCCCTTTGCATTGAACTTCGGTGTATTAGATTCAGAGATGGTGTTCATGTTCACATTTTTGTATTACACATCAACTAAAGTTTAAAATATGATATCATAGTGAACACCCATTTAAAATATACCAAAAGTTTTCCAGAATTATATTTATTTGTATTTTAACATTACCTTTGCAGGCCTACACCCAAAAAAAAGGCTTGACAGCAGTAATCAGTAATCAGACGGCATACCTTTTGGCCTACCATCAATTTCAGCAGATTGAATTACAATTCTTTGCCGCGGCAGTGCTATATATTTCTGTCCATTGTTCCTGCAGAGGCTCACAGCACATGTGTTTTCTCCCCCGTGGATCATGTGATCACAGGAAACATAAAACTCTTCCTCAGGGACCTGATAGCTTCTGTTTTGAGGGTCAAAAACAGCCCCAAAGTGTTTTACAAGAGACCATCAGCGTCTGCATTTCCTCCTCAGATGTAATGGTTAGACTGGAGGAATGTACATTAAGTTTAGCTTCAAGATACTGGATGAAAAGTAAAACCTGAAGTAAAATTCCTCACAGTCTCCCCAGTTTGTTGAAACAAACTATGCTACATCTGGTGGCTTGAAGTTCTCCAGTGCACACAGGCAAGAGGAGGGGGGAAAAACTCTAACGAGAACAGTGTGTCTGGAAATGACCCAGTCAGTCTTTCTGGGATAGAGAAGAAGCAGGAGAAAAAGAAGAAGAAGAAAGAGGAGGAGGGGAAATCAGGAGTTTCTTTCCCCCTTCAGCAGCCCAGCAGTTCTTCATCTTGCAGTCTGAGAAGAGGAAACAGCAGACGTTTCTCCTCAATGCCAGATCATCTTCACTCGGCATGTTTTAGAACTCTAAAGTAAGTCAGATTTCAACATTTCTTTCATCTGGTTTCTATTTTTAGTACGCTAGCCTTTAGGAATGCACAGCTTTAAAAGGTTTATGTGACTAACTAAGTTCAAAACCGTTTCTGTGACAAAGAATTGCTGGACTCAAAAAGTTGATTCTGACTTGATTGTCTTTAAAGATGTAAATACGTGGAAGTTCATGTACTAAGGACAGAGCTTTTCAATGTTTGGAAATGCTTTGAAGCCAGCATAAAACACTGACAGAGACTAATACTAATGCATTGTGTGTGTGTGTGTGTGTATACTGTATGTGTGTGTGTTGGAGACGGAGGCGCCACATGAGCTTGATACTATTTCCATTGTGCACCAAATGCCCAGTGATGATTATAGTCGTCAGCTTGAGCACAGATGGAGCAAAGAAACCTTTATTTGAAGATCGCTGTTTTAAGAAACAAATCGTTGTAGTTTAATAGGTTGGTTACCAGTCTTTTCTGAAATGATGTATTAAACACAATATTTGTATAAGACTATCATGTTTAGAGATATTTTAGATCAAATTTATTTACAGATTAAATGTAAACTTTCCACTTATTAATACATTAAAGTAAGATTCAAGTTGTACATGATTTCTAATAATCAAAGCAATAGTGAAATATGAACAAACATTAATTAACAATTAACTACAGTAAATGTGAGATATTAAAATTTATCTAGAGTAATAAATCGTAGAATAATTCATTTCATTTTCCTTTGGCTTAGTCAATGAACCGCCAAATTATCCAGCATATGTTTTACACAGCAGTAACTTTCCAGCTGCAACCCAGTACTGGGAAACACCCATACACTCTCATATGCTCACACTATGGCCAATAATTCACCTGTACCGCATGTCTTTTGACTGTGGGGGAAACCGGAGCACAAGGAGGAAACCCACACCAGCATGGGGAGAACATGCAAACTCCACACAGAAATGCCATCTGACCCAGGTTGTACTCGAACCAGCGACCTTCTAACTGTGAGGTGGCAGTGCTAACCTGTGAGCCACCGTGTTGCCCTCGTAGAATATTAGGATAAAGAAGTAAAGTCTTTTTTTACAGTTATTTTATAGGTGCATTATCTGATAGCAATGAATTAAATGTGATTGTAAAGAATTTCTGTTTTTTCATCAGCACAATTTGAAGTCGTATGTCAAATGCAGGATATCAGGATAGGAGTCAAATGTCCTATCTCATTGCAAAAATGGGAACTAGAGTTAAGGATGTTTATTCAGCTCATATTGTAGTAGAAACGGGAACTTTGAAACGGGAGCCTAAGGAATGAACAGACATGGCAGTTGCTCAGAACATGATGCATCTGGAATCCAATGAAGTTTCCATGTGGCTCTTTCAATTTATATTTCAGAAAAGACAACTTTAGCGAATGAACATAACAATGAAGTAAGAACAAAGCAAAGTTTTTTGAATTTCAACTAATTATTATAAACATTATTGAGTTTACTTTGATAACATTCGTTTTTTTACCTAAAAAGTGTGTAAACCCACTGCCTAAAAAAGCGACAAGTTGAGTTTACTTTAAAAAGTAAGTTAACCCTTTGTAACTTTAAACTATTGACTTAATTTATTTTTATAAATATTCACAAACACAGTTTATTTACTTATAAATTCTTAGGCAACCAGCTTATTCAAGAACATTTTAAAGGAGAGTCAACTAAACACTTTACACAAGTCAATTAATCGCTTTAAAAGAGTTTTCTCAATTCTTTTTTTATTTAAATAAGTTATCTGATAAATTTTTACAATTTAAAATAATTTTTGCTGCTTGTCCAAGTTTGCAAGTAGTTTATATGAACTTTTTAAAAATGAGGGTCAACTTAATTGTTTTATGTTCAATCAACTTAAGTTTGTAAAAACAATTAAGTTAACCTAATCGATTTGAGTTGGGACAGCATGAAGGAATTGTGTAAAACCCTGCCTTTTTTTACAGAGAGGGAAACTTAAATGTATCCACTACAAAAAAGTTATAAAAGAGAAAACTCTTTTAAAGCGATCCCCTGAGCTCAGGGCTCTCTCCTAGGACAGCATGCCAAACAAGCTATGTATAAATCATGAGCTATGTGTGAATCCTTGAAAGTCTTGGAGCACGTGGAGCTCATGTGACACACATGAAAATGTTCCATTTAAACTCCATGTAAAATGTAAAATGCCAAAATTTAAATCATTTTTTAACCACTACAGGTATTGAGTCACAGGATGGACCACTCAGCTCTCCACTGTCTCATTGGCCTGTCCATCAATCTGCTAACCGGGCACTACTCTACTGCCACCCCAGTCATTTTCAATGACTCTTTGGAGGGCAGTGGCCAGTGGGATTCTGTGATCATAAATGTGGATTTCACACCCAGCATTCCTTCCTTCCTCAATGACTCTGTGAAGTCTACCTCCATAGATGGAGATAAACAAGCCAAACCATTCTGGAATCAAGCAGCAGATTTTTTACAAGAGAACCACCTCCCCATAATTGTCATTACCACATTAATCCTTCTCATTTTCACCATCCTCTGCTCGGCTGCCATCTTGAGTCGCCGACGTAAAGTCAGCACCTACTACCCCTGTGCTTATCCCTCAAAGATGTATGTAGATGAGCAAGACAAGACCGGAGGGGGACGCTTCTTCAGCGAAGTCCCAGAAAAAAACAACACCAGCCCCAGTGAGGAGCCGGTGAATTCAGCCAGGCAGCTTCAGGAGGACATCATGATGGCCACCAAGAACCTCAGAACTCCAGTTAAGAGTCCGTGGAAGGAGAAGAGTGAAGTGGCAGAAGACCAAAAACCTGCAGAGGAAGAGGAAAGTCCTCTATGTAAGCTGAGTCAAGAGGAGAGCTGTGGCTTGCTGGAGGAAAACACCACAAATGAGTCTGTTGTTGATGATCCTGTGGAAAAGATCAGCCCCAGCAGGTCCCAGGACGACGTCTTATCTTGTGACATGGAAAAGACTGACCTCTCGGACTCTGGGCCCCCTGGTGAGAGCAAATATCCATCTGGGCCAGAGAATTCGGAGATACAAGAGGACACGAACAAACAGGAAGTCGCTACTTCAGGCTCTCCATTCATCAGCGAAGAGAAGACAGCATTTTAACGTGGACATATTTAAAGCCTTGAAGGAAACATAAATACAAAGCAAAGTGTATTTTTTGGACATTGTAAAAGTGAAGACGTACGTATGACGAAACTTCATGTCACGTAGCATGAAGTTTCAATGATTTCCCCAAAAGTGTATATGGCTTTAACATTGTTTGTGGCTGTTTACTTCGATGTACAACATATAAATGTAATGTTTTAAATGGCTATTTTAAGTATAAATGCTACGAACGGATGCCTGCTGGGCATGACTTTCTCATAAAAACAGCATTTTAATTGCTCGTTGTCATGAATCTCTTTTCGTTGTACATGTTGATGGCTAAAGGGACAGTTTATCCCAGAAATGAAAGTCCTGTCCTCATTTACTTACTCTCAACCAGAGTTTCTTTCTTCCTAACAAAAAAGGAGATATTTAGAAGAATTTTAGCCATTGACATCCAAAGTAGAAAAAAAATGCAATAGAATGGCAATGACTACTATTTCCAACATTCTTTAAAATATGTTTTGTGTCAAAATAATAAGGTTTGGAACTACGTTAGAGTGAGTAAATGGTGATTGAATATTCGCTTTGGTTGTGCTTCAGCCTGCTTCAGAAATGCTCTTCGCTTTACTCTCTTTTAATAATGGTAACAGTCTGGAAAGATTATGGCTTTTAAGAGAAGAATGCTATTTTACAATAACGTCTCATCTAATCAGTATGCACCGCATACAGATCCACGCTCATGACGAAATAAAGCAAGCACACTTGCTACTCCAATTAAGGAGATGAGTCTCAGTGTAAAAAATAGTTTTGCTGTGAGCCAGGTTATTGTTTACATATTCTGGCTGTAAATTTTTCCTTTCAAGGTCGAGAGGTATTCAGCCACAGCTGCTGAATGAGTCCCAGGCCGCTCTCCAGTTTAGTCTATGGTCAGATATTAGTGTCAACATGTGCTTTTATTGAAGAACATCATATTCTAACAATATAAACTCACTATTGTAATCATTTTGAGATTTGATTTATGTTATAATTTGCGCCGTTTAATTCAAATACAAATACAAGCCAAAGCTATTACTGTAAACTCTCCACAACTATTGTCAGTTTGCTTCAGATATTAGATTAGATTAGATTCAACTATGTTGTTATTACACATGTACAAGTACAAGGCAACGAAATATGTATAACCAAGAGTGCAATAGCAGCAGGTGCAGGATATAGGTATAGGTTATAAAGTCCAATTATAGAAAAACTAAGGTGATATTTACAGATGGATGTACTTTGAACATTATAAACAGGTTGTGTTAACCATGAATAGAGATTTACAATGGATGAATATATGTACAGGTTGCTATTAATAATCAGAAGTATGCAGATATATATGAACATAATTACAAAGTATATGTGCAGTGGATATGAACAATTCAAGATGAATTAGTGCAACAAAGTGCAATTAATATGTACAATTTTAAATAATAAAATATATAATATTAAATACTGCTGTGGTTGTGGGGAGTATAAGTTATAAGGAGAGAGAGTGTGTGTGTGTGTGTGGGGGGGGGGGGGGGGGGGGG
>CAIGQQ010033541.1:6556888-6568070 GCA_903798035.1 Danio albolineatus | reverse complement strand
GGGGGGGGGGGGGGGGGGGGGGGGGGGGGGGGGGGGGGGTGTTGGTGAGATATGTTGGTGATATAGTAGAAACATTTGAATACATACTGTCTGTTCAACAAACCCCTCATTTAGTTAATTTAGTTAAAATTAATCCTTTAAAATTTAACGCTTGTTTTAGACCTTGGAAATCGTGCAAAACAGCGCCATCTATAGTGTTTTTGTTTATTTTCTGGATCTGCTGTAAAACTAGGCTGCTAGTATCTGCTGGCGCTTTCAGTTTGGCAATAAATGTCATCATGTAAAATGGTATTCAAACTCACACGGGTAACATTTAACACTAATAAAATACAATCAGCATCTGAGATTAAATAGTACACTAGTTTATGCTGTTATTGCACAAATAGTAAGGCAGAAAGAGCACGTCGCCGTCACGAAGGTTATAGGAAAACTCCTGGATAAGTTAGCTTTCATTGCGTGTCGCAGCGCACGTCGAGTGTTCTTTCTTATAACACGGTGTAAATGTACTTTATATTTCTTCAACACATGGATATGCCGTATCAAATCCAACACTCACACGCCTCGGTTTTACATATGCTTTATTTTTAAGATATTAATGTTTGAAAGGCCATCAAATACAAACTCAGCAGCATAAATCACAATCACTTATATCTGTCCCTTCAAACTAACATAATCCAATAAGATATGTGTGCGTATTCAGCTAGCAAGTGAAACCACTATCATTCTTTCATTACAACAAATACAGATTAGACAGTAACATTCAGTGCTTTTATATTGTGCGTTTAAAAGACTGGCTACAGTGCAAGAGTTGAAGAGCTTTGGTCTAAACTCATCAGGAGGATTTCTCAAATGGTTTGCTTTCAATACCTAAATGATGTTTCAGAATGATTGATGTACACCCAACAACACGCAAAATCAGTCTCACAATGGTACTGCATAAATGCATTATTCTCTTGCAAGAGAACAATATTTTGGCTCTTTTAAATGCAGGTATATTTCATCACGTTTTGATCATGGAATTTAGCAGTTTCATTTTCGTATTGCCAATGAACTAATCTGAGCAGATCTGAAACCCCGTTTGGTTGTTAAGCACCAGCTGAGAACCACTGATTTAGAGGATCAATTTTGCCTCCTAGTTGCGGGCCACAGCCGTCTCCTCACCAGGTTCACCTTCCTGTTTCAGACGGTAGTCGGCCAAAGCTGCTTTAATGGCATCCTCTGCCAGCACTGCATAGCACAGAGAACATGGTAACATTAAAATAGAAACATCTAAACAGAAGAAATATGTGTTGTTACCAACCTGAACAGCAATCAAAACACACGTAAATATTGCTAAGCAAAAATGAACATTAAAATTCTTACTCGAGCAGTGCAGTTTGACTGGAGGAAGGCTAAGCTCTTTAGCAATCTCAGTGTTTTTTATCTTGAGGGCCTCGTCGACCTGTACATGAAAGCCAACCACAAGACTTTTTAGTTTGATACTACTATAAGTTTAGACAAATGTGTTCAGTTCAGGTTAAAATTGTTAAAATTGTCCAAAAACTATAAAAACGGCATTTCTGCTTACAGATTTGCCTTTCACCCACTCAGTAGCCAAAGAGCTGGAAGCAATAGCAGAGCCACAGCCAAAGGTTTTGAACTTTGCATTCACAATCTTCCCAGCTTCATCCACCTCGATCTAAAGTGGGAAAAAAGCAACAGCAAACTTAAGTACAAACAATGTGGACTACTAATGCATATGTTGCCCATATAAACTGCAGAAGAATGCATTAATAATGAGTTTAATTATTAAATAAATATTGTCCGGTAAAAAAATCTAGTAATTCACTCTAGAATTTATGAAGATTAATTTCTTTATTAATATCATTATAATTATAGTTAATAATAATAATAATAATAATAATAATAATAAATTTAATTATTATTAAACTAAATATAAGCAAAATATACTAAATCTATTAAATATTAATTAATCCAAATTAATATTTTTAATTAATATATTATTTGTATGTAATCATTCATATTAGTAAATTTAAATAAATTAATTCGATATTTACAATAAAAACAAACTAATTAATATAAATTATTTGGGACATTAAAAAAATTGTAGGCCTGTTACAATTATTGATAAATCATCTAATTGTGGATATTTGATCAAATCACAATTATTTGAGATGACGTTATAATTATGCAGTGTACATTTCAATAAGGAAAATGTAAACAGAGTAACAAATGCCAATCAAAGATCAACATGTCCTTAATTCCACATGCTTGGAGAGGTTTTATTTACTCCTGTGGAGACAGAAAGAATAAGGTAAATACATTGCAAAAGTCTTTCTTTCATACATTATAGTATATTAATTATATTATATTATATTATATTATAACTTATGTACATTATTCATGTAAATCAGATCAAGAATAAAGCTAAGAAACTAAAACATTAAAATTTAGAATATTATTTTAACAACATTAAAGATAACCAACTCAAATATGTCAGTATGCTTTAAAAGTATAATTTAAAAAGTTATTGAAACACAAACATTAGGGTAAAACAATTTTTAAAAAGGCAATCAATTTGTTGATTACAATTATTTATTTGACAATTATTAGGAAGCACTGCAATTAGCCATTACTGTAGCTAGAGGCATGTTTAGAGATTATCTGTCCTTTTAAATTTGTTATTACCATTATAATGTTGTTATAAATCATTACTAAATTTGTATTCTAGTTGACCCTTATAAATGAAAAAAAAATCAAGCTTTTTAAAATCAATTAATTAAAATACAATCATTTAAAATATGCAGACTTATCCTGTGTATCCTAAATCCCATCACAGGCTTTAGATACACTACAGAGAATTAAGATCCACCAGGATTCACCTACTTAATATAAAATGTCATCTAGAATCCACACAAAAAGAATATAATACTTATCAAGAACACTGTGTTCATTCATTCATTCATTCATTCATTCACTGGTCATATTGTTAAGACAGACAGGATTACCTGAAGTTTCATCACATCTCCACATGCAGGGGCACCAACCAACCCAGTGCCCACGTTCTTGGCATTTCTGTCCAAAGATCCTACATTTCTTGGGTTCTCATAGTGGTCCACGACCTTAAAATAAAATAAAAAATAAAGTTTATGGGAGGGGCCAACTAAGTTTTTTCTGTCAGGATCATGTGCTTATTGTTACATAAGACAAATAAACGGTCGTGCTGTTCTCAATTGTCCCTCAATTTTGACCTAGATAAAGTTGTACTCAATTTGCTATTCTACTTTACAAAAATAAAATTTGTTAAGTAAAAAGAGAGAAATCGTGGACTCATTCAGAGTATCACAAGTTACCTAACATAATTAAGTTATTATACATAAGAACTGCAGAGGAGTCAAAGAAGTAAGCTGGTGGGCAGATAAAACATCAGAAACACAATAGGTCACATGTCTGTGGTGACAGACTGTACAGTGTGATTTACTGTCGTTGTATATCACGGGATGTAAACCACACAGGAAACCACTTGAAATACATGAAACCAAATGAGAGAACATTCGAAGCAGACTGTCACGACTCCTACTAGCTTACCTTTTTGTGATACCCACATTGCATCCTCAAAGTTGGAGCTGAAAGTGTTTTGAGGATTTGAGGAGCAGCGCATTTCTTCGCCAGCGACGCCGCCATGATATCAGAATGACGCACTTGAAACTCACACATAGCGGATTTATATGCCGTTGACTCTCGCACATTTCAACGACCATCGCGAGATGTGAGACATGGAGAAGCCGAACTTTGTTTTCTTTTTTAGTCTGTTTGCACCTTCATTATATAGGCCTATACATTACTCTGTTTATGCAGTTGTTGTTTATCTATTTGTTCATTATTATTATTATTTTTTTAATTGCCCCACATAAAACCACCTGAAAAGTTTTGGTTTTTTATTTTTATTTAGCCTATTATGGCAATTATTTTTTTGCTTTTGATGTAACTTTAAAGCTTCTAAGTATAATTGTGTAAATTAAATATAAATTCTGATGCATAAATAATATTAAAAATAAAATAACAATAGTGCCCACTGATTATTATTATTATGATGATTATTATTATTGTGGCGATCATTACAACACAAAATAAAATAATACATAAT
Organism: Danio albolineatus; assembly: GCA_903798035.1. Classification (NCBI taxonomy): domain Eukaryota; kingdom Metazoa; phylum Chordata; class Actinopteri; order Cypriniformes; family Danionidae; genus Danio; species Danio albolineatus. The sequence continues at coordinate 6,563,923 of CAIGQQ010033541.1, read as the reverse complement.
CAATAATAAAAAGAATTAAAAATATTAACTGAAAAATAAAATAAAGTAAAATGAGTTAATAGATCACCTTAAAATAAAGTAAACAAATAAAATTATTATTAAAACTTCTGTATTGTTTTTATACATTTTAGATGATTCATAAAATATTGATTTTATAAAAGTCATTGTAGTAAAAAGTTCTAGTTATGCTTAGAATTTTAACAAAACAGAATGACCATGTAAATTACTTTGCTATCCACACTTCTGAATTTGGTGAATTTTAGTAAACATGCAAGTAAGTAAAGTACGTCCCAAAGTAATATTAAGATGAATCAAATGGAGTGAGGATATTGTTACTTACTTAAATGATCATACTATATTTTATAACCAGTAACAGAGTATTCTATCCAGCACTGAATGTGGACACATGATCTTTGAATTATCTAAATATTCAATAGATAGTTTCTAAATTCACAGTTTATTTTCTGTCAATACTGGTTCTAATAGCATATGTTTAATTCACACTTTCTTTAGTCGAAGCTTTTTATTGGAAAACATACATCTATGAACTTTATATCTAATAAATAAAACAAACAAATCAACTGTACACGCTTCATAACACTATTATCAAAGCTTAAATAACCGAATTGCATTTTCCAAGCAAAACTGAAACAGTATCTGATAATCTTTAGTCATATAGTACAATCACCTCACAGCAAGAAGGTCACTGATTCAAGCCGTTTATGGAGTGTGTGTGGATGTTTCTCAGTGATGGGTTGCAGAAGGGCATCCACAGTGTAAAACATATGCTGGATAAGTTGGCATTTCCTTTTGTTGTGGCAACCCCAGATTATAAAGGGACTGAGCCTAAAAGAAAATGAATGAATATTTATGAAAAAGCTGGGGGGCATTTGTATTGATATGGTTTGTTATTGGCAAATTTGCATTTGTGGATATGGAATTTCTAAAGAATTTTTTTTAAATTTATAACAAAACAAGCACTTCTTTCAGTGGAGACAGATTCATGACCAAAAATAAAATATTTAACAAATACATCTTGTTGGATATTATCATTAATAAATGAGCCAAGATGTTTCCAAAATTGTACCACATAATGACAATTCCAAAATAAATTAAAGACAGCTTCTGTATGACAATGACAAAACCAACATTTTACATCAACTTTAGATTAAATTTTCTTCATAAAGCCAATTTTAGTCGTTTTTTTATTATAAGCTTTGAAACATTACAATTACAATTTTGTAATTAATTTACATTAGAGACTTTTTCAAAATTTCCATTTCTAATAAGAATATATTGATTTTAGTCGTATTGTTTTTTTATATAAATGATTGTATCAATATTTGTTTACAAGTCAGAAAATAAATTACATTGTCAATGAAAAAAGATACAAGAGAGCAGTTCAAAACTAGATTAAAAAAATATTTTTAGTAAAGCATACACTCAATACATCACATAGCGGTATGATGCATGAATGTGCTCCATGCGTCTCGTTTATATACACTATGAACAGCAGCTACGCTACTTATTCTCTTTGTTCTCTATTTCCACCTGGGGATACTCATCCTGAGGCCCCCAGAGACTATGCAGCACCACGGATGTGATCCAAGACCCGCGACGAGACGATCCCAAAGTTTCATAATCCTGGACCACGCTGTATCCAGCTGTTTGGTGCTTGGTGGAGCAAGCATGAGACTGATGTGACCCTCCAAGAACAGACGAGCCTCGAGTTCTCCAGCCTCCGGCACCTAGACTGCAGCTCTGCACAAGATGTCTGGCCATAGGAGAAATGGTCGTGCTCCACTGAGCCTGGATTCTCTCGAGGTTTTTTAATTCTTTGATTTCGCTAATTGGTGAAGTTTTTTCCTCGCTGATGTCGCCACTGGCTCGCATAGTTCGGGACTTGCAGATCTGCGCATTGATGGATTCCTCTTCAGTGTTTGGACTCTCAGCAGTGAATATTAAACCACACTGAACTGAACTGAACTAAACTCCAACACTGAAAACTGGACTGACACTGTTTCAATTTACTATAACCTTCTATGTGAAGCTGCTTTGGCACAATCTACATTGTAAAAGCGCTACACAAATAAAGGTGAATTGAATTGAAATTGAAAAGAGCAAAAGAAAGAAAGAAAGAAATAAAGAATGAAAGAAAGAAAGAAAGAAAGAAAGAATAATAAAGAACATGACATAAACTTGAGGGTAAGACATTAAAGAATCAATTACAGTATATAAAATAAAGTCATTACAAAATGAAATAGTTCTTTTTGCTTTCTTGTTTTCAGATAATGAAATAAAATTTAAATAAAGACTAAAATCTTGCAAAAAAAAAAACCAGGAAAATGTGGTTTGGAATTATTACATTTTCATTTGTGGATATGGAATTTACAAAGAAAATAAATTAAATTTATAACAAAACAGGCATTTCTATCAGTGAAGACAGATTCATGATAACCAAAAATAAAATCTTTAAAAGTAACAGATACATCTTGTTGGATATTATCATTAATAAATGAGCCAAGATGTTTCATTTCAGTCGTATTGTTTGCTATTGGTCTCTGCGCCAAATGACGCCAGTGCTGCTCCCTTGACGGACAGCGCTGTCAGCCAATCATTGAAAAGAGAGGCGGTGGGGATTTTTCAAACCTCAGGAAACGGGAAAGGCAAGGCAACTTCCATAAAAAAAACTACCGGTAATTCGAGAGCCGTCAAGCCTCCCAGCTGACAGACAGCCACCTGTATCTTCTTCCAGCATACAAGTTGTACGCCGTTTGAATGTTTCCTTTGTTTTCGCTCTCGGATTCAGTTGGGAGTCTGGATATGGTTTTTAGTTTCACTCAATCAAGCGCCGCGTGAGCAAGAGCCAAAGAGCTCGAGCGAGGATTCGGTTAGTCTGAGCATCAGCGCCTGTGTGTGAACACTCTTTTACAATGTCGGGTGTGACGCTACAGGTAAGAAACAAAACAGATATATTTATGACAAAGCCTTATCAATACGCTTACGGAATTTAGTGTGATATACGGAATTATTTTGAGATTCAACAAGTCATAAAAGGCAGCAGTCAGTCAGTCCGTTGACGTTCAAACGCTCTGGTGTTTACATTTCAGAGTGCCTCAGCGTATTTGATTCACTTTAATCTGAAGCACTCACAAGACAGCGCTGTTATTTAAGTAATAGTGAAACTTTTGTACAATTTAAATGTCCAAAATAGAAGCTAGTAACACAAATACAGTATTTTATGTCGTCATTTTTACACCTGCCATTGCTTTGTTGCTTTTTATTGAAGTTTATCGTCTTTGTCCAAACAATTAAATTTGCTTCAGATTTTCAGGTTGAACGGGTTTGACAGCTTCCTCTTATGCCTTTCACCAGAGGCTTTATTCTAAGTGAAGTTATGTATAAGAAGTAACAAGTAATTTCTGTGGTTTAAAGTGGTTGAATGTGTCTGTCTACTACTTTTTTTATTTTCAAAATGCCGTCTGCGTGTATTCCCAGATTAATTGATGTTAGGAATGTCTAGTTGAAAGTGTCAGACCGAATCTGCGGTAGTAGACAGTTTGTCAAATGTCAAGTTTTTGTATTATATCTAAATTATGAGGACTGCGTCATGCACGCATTTGTAAATAGATTGAATATAGGTTAAGGTTTTTTATTAATGTCAGCTTGTCACAATATAAGAAACCCTGCCCTCTACAGGTGTCAAAGGGAGATGCAGTGTGAAAGCAGCTATTACTGCTACTTCATACATGGTAGTCATGTATAGGGCTTCTGCCTTTTATTTAGCTCTTTTGAACCACTGAATTTGAAAGTATGCAAGTGTTTAAAGCCTTCTTTCTGAAATATGTCTATCTGCATTTTGTTGTTACTTCTCTAGAAAAATCAGCTCTCATTAATGACCGTTTTTTTCACCCTTTATGATTTTGCTTAAATAAAACTCTTTATTAAGCTTTATTAATGTATAAATAATGCCATGTGAATGCACAGTTGAATATTTGGTTAGTGTAATTAAATTAACTATTTTTTTTCAAGGGATAGTTCACCCAGAATTTAAATTTGAGCCAAGTTCAAATTGAATTTGAACTGAATGTACTTCAACAGCGGTACTACTATTCTTCGTAATAATAGATTGCATTTCTAACATCTTTATAGAATATCATGTTTGTCCATGTAACTTTGATTTACTCTTAAATATTAGTTTGATTATTACATTTTAAAATAATGAACTAAAGTAAGGTGTTGTGCATTTAAAAACATCCTTTGTTTTTAATAATGCATTTAATAAATCATTAAACACAGAGTCTATAAAGAAAATAAATGATTCTATTCTCTCTTTATTTTTTTTACAAAACATTTCATTGGGCTATAAGGTTAAAACATTAAATTGCTTAAAGCCACTCTTTGTCCCCAAATTATATTTATGGTTGTCTGCTAAATAGTTGTAAGTTTTTTTTTTTTTGTTTTTTTTTTTTTTTTTTAAATGGGATAGGTATATATTTTTTTGTAATATAATTAATAATTTAGTAATTTTTTTTTTATTAATTCAGATATATGTAATATTTTTAAAAAAGAAAACTTTATTACTTTATTTATTAAAAATGTTCAGGTTTGTAATAATAGACAAAAAAAACCTTGTTCTTATTCTTGTCATGATCATTGTTAAGGATAGGAATTTTTATAGCACGAATGAAAATGTATGTATATACATATACACTCACATATACATGGCCACTTTATTAGGTACACCTGTCCGACTGCTCGTTAACTCAAGTTTTTAATCAGCCAACCACATGGGAGCAACTCAATGCATTTAGGCATGTTTACGTGGTGAAGATGCAAACCAAGCATTGGAATGGGGGAAAAAAGGAGATTTAAGTGACTTTGAGTGTGGTATGGTTATTGGTTCCAGACTGGCTGGTCTGACTCAGAAACTGCTGATCTACTGGGATTTTCACGCACAACCATATTTAGGGTTTACAGAGAACGGTCCGAAATAGAGAAAATGTCCAGTGAGCGGCAGTTCTGTGAGTGCAAATGCCACGTTGATGCCAAAGGTCAGAGGAGAATGGCCAGACTGGTTCAAGCTGATAAAAAGGCAACAGCAACCCAAGTAAATACTGGTTACAACCAAACTATGCAGAAGAGCACCACTGAACGCACAACACGTCCAACCTTGAGGCGGATGGACTACAGCAGCAGAAGACCACACCGGGAGCCACTCCTGTCAGCTAAGAACAGGAAACTTAGGAAAACAGGAAATTCACATAGGCTCACCAAAATTGGACAATAGAAGATTGGAAAACGTTACCTGGTCTGATTTAGATGGTAGGGATTTCAGAATTTGGTGTCAACAACACGAAAGCTTGGATCCATCCAGCCTTGTATCAATAGTTTAAGCTAGTGGTGTAATGGTGTGGGGGATATTTTCTTGGCACACTTTGGGCCCCATTAGTACCAATTACACATCGTGTCAATGCCACAGCCTACCTGAGTATGGTTGCTGACCATGTCTATTCCTTTATGACCACAGTGTACCCATCTTCTGATGGCTTCTTCCAGCAGGATTACACACCATGTCATAAAGTGCTAGTCATCTCAGACTAGGTTCTTAAACATAACATTGAGTTTAGTGTACTCCAATAGCCTCCACAGTCACTAGATCTCAATCTAATAGAGCACATTTGGGATGTGGTGGAACGGAAGATTCACATCATGGACAAATCTGCAGCAACTGCGTGATGCTATCATGTCAATATGGACCAAAAACCTCAGAGGAATATTTCCAGTACATTGCTGAGTCTTTGCCACAAAGAATTAAGGTAGTTCTGAAGGCAAAAGGGGGTCCAACCCGGTACTAGTAAGGTGTTCTAATAAAGTGGCTGGTGTGTATGCATCCATCTTGAAATTGCAATATTTTCTGAGAATAATATCATACCATAAAAATGTCATATCATTACATCCTATAAAAAAGCCAACTGTAAACACAATTGTAACATTTTAAATGTTTTTTTCATTACCTCGAAAACCACAGAGCAGCTCTCTTCGGGGTCTGGCTGAAGGTGACCTGATGGACCCTGAGTTCCAGCAGCGTGTAGAGGATGCGATTGCTCTTCTCCGGCAGGAGATCCAACGGGAGCTGAAGATCAAAGAGGCGGCCGAGCGTCTGCGACGAGCAGTGACTAACCGCAAGAATGCTGCTGATGTGGACGGTCAGCTTAGAGCCTCCAGCCGCAAGCTCGAGCAGCTCCACTGGGAACTTCAGGAGCTCAATGCACGTGCTATGGCCACACAGAAGGAGAATGTGATGGGTAAGACAAGAGGGAGGGATCATGCTTTGATATGGTACATTGAGACATTTTGTTTTTATGGTTTAAGTGAAATAATTTATTTGATATATTATTAGATTAAAGTTAGTTAAATTGTTTAGCTTTTTTCTCCTTGTTTAACTTTATGTACCTTTGACTTATTATTATAGTTTTTGGTAGATTTTGTTATAGAGCTGCATAATAATTCAAAGATGATTATCATATAGGTGCTGCGGTGGTGCAGTGGTTAGTGCTGTCACCTCACAGATAGAAGGTCACTGGTTTGAGCCTCGGCTGGGTCAGTTGGCATTTCTGTGTGGAGTTTGTATGTTCTCCCCACGTTCATGTGGGTTTCTTCCGGGTCCTCTGGTTTTCCCCACAAGTTCAAAGACATGCGCTATAGGTGAATTGGGTAATCTAAATTGGCCGTAGTGAATGAGAGTGTATGGGTGTTTCCCAGTGATGGGTTGTGTAAAAAATATGCAGCACAAGCTGATTGTTCATTCCGCATACACATTTGTCAATTAAGCTGGTTCTATAACCAACATTAAACCTCCAGCACGTGTGTTCAGATGGAGTCAAATAAATCCTATGTGTTTGTATTTATGTTTATTAATCAAATAAAAAAAAAGAATTAAATCTGTTTATTCTCAAACCGCTATAGGGATTTGCTGGGTTTCTCCATGTTATTCTCGAGAGCCCCTCTGGCCTTCAGAGGAGATTTGCTACT
>CAIGQQ010033541.1:6531473-6547052 GCA_903798035.1 Danio albolineatus | reverse complement strand
ATGAGAACCGGCCTTTCCACTCGCAGCACCAACGGCAAGACCACCAAGACTGACGAACTATCATGTGAGTCTCTCACGGTGAAAAATAATGGATTTCATATTAATAGTTGATGAAACTGGTGAAAAATCTTTTCTTTTGTTGTCCAAATACATTTTAAAATGAATAAAACAAATAAAAGTTATTGCAGTTATTATTTTAAAGCCATTCATGTTGATCTTTTTTTTTAAATTCACATGCACATATTTTTCTAATCAAAATAACTAACCCCTTGATACAATACCGCTTCTGTGAAATTTGAAAGTGGCCCTTCTATGACCAGATTAACAAAAGTGTATGTAATACCAGCTAAATTCTAGTAATAGCATTATAGAATAGCATCAAGAAGCACAGAGACATGCATCCCAGAAAACAATTGAATGATGTCTTATCAGAATCAGTTTTATTGCCAATTGTGCTTCACACACAAGGAATTTGCTTTGGCTACAGAAGCTTCCAGTGAACATAAAGTGACGAGTGACAACACAGAGTAAATATAAAAAAAAGAATACGATAGACATTAAACAGAGATGCAGTCAGTCCAACGATCTGGATGTTGAAATGCAAGTACAGATTTGTTATAAATATACAGGTTATAATGTGCTGTGTACAATGCGTAAGAAGTATTGCAACGTATATTGTTTTAAGGTGCTGTGTACAAATGCGTAAGGAGAAGTATTGCATTGTATATTGTTATAAGGTGCTGTGTACAAGTGTGTAGGAGAAGGTATTGCACGTTTATTGTACAATTAGAAAAATATTAACTGTTCATGAGGTAGATGGCCTGAGGAAAGAAACTTTTCCTGTGTCTGGCTGTTTTCGTGCTCGGTGCTCTGTAGTGCCGGCCAGACGGTAACAGTTCAAACAGGAAGTGTGCTGGGTGCGAGGCGTCCAGGGTGATTTTGCGAGCCCTTTTATTCACTCTGGAAAAATACAGTTCTTGAAGTGTAGGAAGGGTAGTGCCAGTGATTCGTTCAGCAGTCCGGACTATTCGCTGTAGTCTATATAGGTCGGTTTTGGCAGCTGAGCCGAACCAGACGATGATTGAAGTGCAGAGGATGAATTGGATGACAGCTGAGTAGAACTGCACAAGCAGCTCCTGTGGCAGTTTGAACTTCCTCAGCTGATGAAGGAAGTACAGTCTCTGCTGGGCTTTCTTCACAATAGAGTCTATGTGAATGTCCCACTTCAGATCCTGAGAGATGGTGGTGCTGAAGTGGGACATTCACTTATGAGACCTTTCATTGATTTTATTTTGACTTTGTTATTGGTAATCAAACAACAGATATGGCTTGTAAAAAAAAAAATCAAGTTTTTTTTCCCCAAGTATAATGCTTCTTTTTTTTATTATCTTTTTTTCCTCTCAGCTGAAATCAGTGCTGTGCTGAAGGTGGATAACAAGATAGTTGGTCGCACACATTGGCGGCCGCTGAGTAAGGATGCCTGGAACCAGAGCTTTAGCATCGAACTGGAGCGGGTCAGTGCCAGCAAATTCTACTGCATATTTCATAGACGCATCTAGTAAATAAATAAGAGTTTTGAATTCAGTTAAGGAGCTCACCCTTAATGCATGGCACAATGTCAAAGTCCTGGTCTGAGTGCTTTTACAGCCTGCAATTTACAGCTGTCAGTCAACACTTGCCACATCTGTTTTATGGAAAGTGCCCGTGATGGTCATCGGCTGAAGGCTTTTCCTCACCTTCATTAATGCAGCTTTACTTCCATAGTGCAATCAGCCACGTCCAGAGTAATCCAGACTAATCCTTCAACATTACTGTAATCTTTTGCTCACCCCTTCGACACAGAGTCAGTGTGAATCCTGGCCAAGTCAAACCGCATCTTTTTTTCCAAGCTGATTCAGCTGTCCTGGCAGAGAATGAGAACTAATTTCATTATTTCTGAAATAGTGTTGCAGTTTTTCTGACAAAGCCTGGCCTTCGCAGCTGTTTGATGAATGGGAAAGCATTTTGCTGTATCTTTGCTGGAGCTTTTGATCGTTATATTGATATCAAGTTGCTTTTCTGACTTCTCACTACTATTATGCACATTGTTTAAAGGGATAGTTCACATAAAACTTTTATTCACCCTTCTGTTCTTCCTAAGCTATTTTTTCCCTTGTTTCTGTTAAATATAAGTTAAAGATATTTTGTAGAAATCTGTAATAAATTTCCTCCATAATATTTTGCTTTCATACTATGGAAGTCAATGGTTACAGGTTTACTGCTTTCTTCAGAATCAAGGTTTACAACCGGATGAGTAAATTTAAATTGTTTTTGGTGAACTATCCCTTTAATCAAATTTATTTTTCACATTTGTTTAATTGAAAGTGAATGTAGCAACATTACAAAAGATCTGTCTCAAAATTATTAATTTTTAAAATGAAATATATTCAATAAAGAAATAATTTTTTTACCGACCCAGAATTTGTGAGTGGGAGTCAATTTGAGGACGATTGAGAGGTTTAATTATTATCTAATGATGTTTTTTTTTTTCTGCTTCTCGCATGACTTTGGCCCCTGTAGTCTCGAGAACTGGAGATTGCTGTGTACTGGCGAGACTGGAGGTCCCTGTGTGCCGTGAAGTTCCTGCGCTTAGAAGACTTTCTAGACAACCAGAGGCACGGCATGTGTCTTTATCTGGAGCCGCAGGGCACACTGTTCACAGAGGTGAAAGAAGCTCTCAACACCTTCCTCCTAGTGTCAAATCATGCGCGGTGTGCTTACTGTTTACAGCTGCTCTCTGTTTCTTTGAGGCCTTTCTGCAGAGATTGATTATTTAATGCTTGAAAACCTAATGCATATTCAGCTGTTTATGGTGTGGTTTGCTTTCAGGTGAGATTCATCAATCCTGTCATCGAGCGGCATCCTAAACTACAACGACAGAAGAGGATATTCCCAAAAGAAAAAGGTGGGCTTGACCTTCACTTTGCTCCAGTGTGGTCCTCACAGAGGGTTTGCTACTTTTCTGCTACTACAACAAAATAAACGTTTGGAACGAGGGATGCAACGATTTCTAGATTTTGGTTGTATGAATATAGTCTGAGGAATAATCACAGTTTCACGGTTATCACGATTATTATGCATTCATTCATTTCAAAATACTACTAGTTAAGAAAATCACATTAAAACTTCATGAAAACTTTTACTTTATTATGAAAAACAAACAATTGTCCATTTGACTTAAAAATAAGTGAAAAGTTTTTGGCAATCGAAGTAATAATTTTACACTGAAAATAAATGACAGAACAATGAATAATTAATATATATAATATAATATACAGTATTTGTCTAATGTAAATCTAAGCTACATATTAGCTGGGTATTTCCATTTTAAAGAGAACAAATGTCAAAAGGCTGCTGAACCTCTGTTTGAAAGGCACTTTTAGTCAACTATATTATGAACTAAAAATGTGAATATTCCATACAAAATATGAAGCTGGACGGTCAGTTCTTGTCACGTGACTCGTGGTGTGCTCGTGCCACTTTTTTTTAACTAGGTGTGGAAAGCGTTAGCCCCAATATGTATGCAAGAAAAGAAGTAATGAACTTGTGCACGCAAAAGACATGGCATGTGAACGGTTAATAACCTCAACCATAGTTAATCCAGTGTGCGTATTAGCCTTACAGTTGGAACTTTAAACTAGCGCATAGTTGGCATAACTTTGTTTAGTTGCAGCAGATTTGTTCCGTGCAGAAACGCGGTGTTGAATGTTGAATCCTTTACGATTCATTTACTGTGATGAATTAAAGGCTGGCTAATTGTGACATTGGTTAAACATTACACCTTTATTTGGAACCATTTGAGTTTAAGCTATCCCTTTAACATGACCGTTAAAATAAAAGTAAAAACGATTCTGACTAACTTATAATATAAGTTGTGTATTAAAGTTCCCTTGCAGTTGTATATTTTATCCCTTAATGCTTCTAACTGGTCATTAAAATGTAATTTAATGGCTTTTTAAATTTCCTTTAATTACTTTAAATATAGAATCAACTTTAATTGATCTCTTAAAAAAATCAGCATTTATCAATAAATTTGTGCAAAGTTTCACTCTAAGAATGTAATCCTCAAACATCAAAAGCAAACTTAGAAGTGTGAAAGTATTAACAAATGACCTTAAGGAGACCATAAACAACATCTAAAGCTCAGATGAGTGGGAATTTCAGAGGCAATATTATGTAATTGTACATGATGTTATGAGATGATGTAAAATACATGCATGTTACTTTGATCAAAACTTGTCAACACAGATGAATCATTCCGAGCACTCAAAGATAAATATCGCATTTCCCAGCTTTAGGATGATTTCAGTAAACACTGCTTAAAGGAATTAGAAGAGTAAAAGAGAAGATTATGCTTTTAAAGCTCAGTGTGAAAAAACAGAAAGAGATGCAGGCGGTTTGGAGAAAAAGAAAAACAGGAGAGCACTCCACAACTGTGCTGTGTCAGAATGTTATCATATGTGTTATAATAAAGCATAATGCAAATAAAAAGAAAAAATCAGGAGGAGCAAATAACTGCTAATGGACTGAAGAGAGATTTTGTCACACATTCTTTGAGACCAATGTCACATTAAAACAATAATTATTATAATATTTTCCTGATGGATGAAAATACATGCAATAAAGCTAAATTAATCAAACGAACAGATTATTAGTAGTATTACTATTATCATTATACTATTATTATATTATACTAAATATAGACCATTTGTAGCAGAGCCTTATTATCTGAAATAGTTTGTTTCAGTCATATTAAATGATAGCTTTTGATCCATCAAAACGGTTATGCGTTTTATCTGTCGCCCTCATCTGCAATTGATAATAATAGCCTTTTGACTGGTTTTGACTGAATTGGCATATTACAAAAACATTAGGTATGGCACGATGACCGGTTTCAAGGTATACTGCAGTTTGGAAAAGTCAAGGTTTTTAAAACTGCCAAAATTACGGTATATTTAAGTTGTTGTTTTTTGTAATGTGTTTGCTAATATTTATTTAGTTTTTTAGGGCAACAGTATCTCCATATCAAAAGCTATTGGTCAGGACATGATTCAGCAAACATTTGAAAAACAAATCACTTTTAAACCAACATCCAAACATGTTATGTAGCTGAACAGTGCAGAGGCTTTATATCCAAAGAAAAGAAAGATATCCAAAGATGTAAAGAAATCAGGGTTTTTGAAACTAATGAAGACAGCAGAAGACATTGATTTCATTATTTAGCCTGACATGTTTACTGTTTCAAAATATAATTTTTTTAAAAATTAAAATAAAATACATTGTGTTCAATGGGAAAACAAATTTTTTTTTTTTTTTTTTGGTTTTTTTTACCCCGACATTTAAAAATAGAACATATTTTAGAGCAGTATACCATCTTATCGTGAAACCGTGATATTTTTTTTCAAAGTTATCATACCGTCAGAATCTTACACTGGCCCATGCCTATTGAGCAGATTTTTATATGCAAACAATGTTTAACGTAAACAATGTTAAGACATGTTTTTATATTGGTTCCTTTTTCTTTCTCTCAGGGAAGAATTTCTTACGGGCAGCACAGATGAATATGAATTTTGCAACCTGGGGGCGTCTGATGATGAGTGTGTTGCCCCCCTGTAACAGCACCCTTACAGCCCTCAGCCCTCCGCCTCCTGGCTCAGAGCCGCTGTCCCCTCCACCTGTGTCCACACCACTTTCCACTGGGTGAGATGCACAGTTTTACTCCAGCCAGATGTGGAAATGTATTTGTGTTGTGTTTTCACATTCATGGCATTAATCTGTGTGGACTAGAGAGTAATTCTGTCTGTTTGCTGTGGCTGTTTATCACAGAGACTCAGCAGTTGTTAAACTGAATTTCAGCGAAGAACGTCCCACCAAGCCTCCGCGCCTTCACTTGGCAAAGAACCCTTCAGCTGATGAATCACTTTCTGGGGTTTGTTTTGTGGACAAACACTTGCTTTTTAATTTGTAGGGTTTCTTTTTATTGCTGTGGTCGAGTTAAAGTGGTAATTATGTGTTTGGGACTGTCTGCCAGACTCCTGCCAGAGTAAACTCCACCGAGGACCGCCGAGTTCTCCAAGCCATGCCTGCGTCCCAGCCTACACCTCAGTAAGGCCAGATGATATTTCTTAAAGCTATTATTATTTAAGTTTTCAAATATTCTTAACCTTAAGACCCCAAAAAGCCTTTTTAAAATTAATTTCATTTTAATTTTTTTCTTTGCAAAGTCAATTGCACATCCTTCCAAAGTATACTCAAGTTTCTGTTCTTTTGTAAGTGATAAACTGTGTTTGTTTTTGTTTTACCTGAAATTGTCTGAATTTTATAATCATGCTGTCATTGATTCAGGTGTCTGGTGCATTATTCCCTATGAGAAACAGCAGCCTGCTTCAGATCTGACACATTCTAGATGAGCTAGTTATTGCGATCATTGAATTAAAAGAACACGTGCAAGCTGCACATGATATGTTTAATAATCAAAGTACATTCTGGCTTTAAGAGTGGTGAATATCAGTCTGTCACAGATGTATGCCTTTTTCTCTATTTGTTATTTTCTCTGAAACGATATCCTGTTTCACAGGAGGAAAGAAGGGATGCAGATGGAGGACTTCAACTGCATTTCTGTTTTAGGAAGAGGGCACTTTGGAAAGGTAAACCTGCAGATGTCCTTCTGTACTGTAATTGAATCATTGTGGATGGTGCCGATGTCTCAGTGTCATTCGTGTCTCTCTCTGAAGGTCCTGCTGGCTGAATTCAAGAGGACTGGGAAACTTTATGCCATCAAAGCCTTGAAAAAAGGGGATGTTGTGACCCGGGATGAAGTGGACAGGTAATGTTTGCATATTAGATTTACTTTTTGTTTGCTTATTGTTTTCAAAAGGAATCAATTTGAACAAATTGTTTAAATGAATCCTTTAGTGAATCATTTGAAACAACCTACAGGAATTTTAGTGTCATAATGATCAATGACAAGCCTCGACTGCAATAGGTACCAGCACAAAAGCACAAATTGGCAAACCTTTCTTTATCTGCATTGAAGAGATCTCTAAAAATATGAAAGTTATGTATATTTATTTTAATATTGCACATTCCTACAGTGTGCTGTACAAACAGATTTATGTTTATGTTAAATTTAATATAAACTGAAATTTAAACTTAAACGTAATACTTTATTTATTTTATTGTCTAATAATAGTATTATATCATCTTTTTTCCCCACATGGTATAAATGTGTCTGTCTGCATGATCTATGGTTGCCTTTTCTATATTTTTATTGGGGTTGCTTGAAGGGAATCATTTTGTTTGTAGGTTCTAGTAAACCGTGCTTCAGTGAACACTTCCAACTCTTTTGGACATGTATTATACAACAAATTCATTTGGTTCTTTCTCTAGTTTAATGTGTGAAAAGAGGATTTTTGAGACCATCAATGTGTCCCGACATCCTTTCCTGGTGAACCTGTATGGCTGTTTTCAAACGCCTGACCATGTGTGTTTTGTGATGGAATATTCTCCTGGAGGAGACCTGATGACCCACATCCACAGCAACATCTTCTCTGAACGCCAGGCCAGGTACACACACACACACACACACACACACACACACACAAACACACACACACTCACACACTTTAATTACGTAGCATTTACATAAGTAATTACATAAGTTTACATAACTTGCTCTCACTTGTTCTCAGATGCACATGCTGTTTTTAGCACTGTGTATTTTTAGCAGTGACACGTGCCTCTGGATGTAACTGTAAACTGGTTTTTCTTCTGTCAGGTTTTATTCTGCATGTGTATTACTGGGCCTGGAGTTTCTACACCAAAACCGGATTGTCTATAGGTATTATTATTATTATTATTATTATTATTATATTTCCAGATTATATGCATATAGGGTGTGATATTTTCAAAAATATAGAATTGTTGTCTTATGTTGTCTTATTTTTGCATTTATTTTTTCTAACAGTAAATGAACATGAATGTGAACTGAATGTGTTTCTGTGCTGAATTTTAGCTGGTTTCGACAGAGATGCTCTGAATTTACAGCTGCTGAAAAAGAGAAAAACAGTTGCAAATATTAGTCTGATGAGCAAGTCTGCTTCATTTTATTCAGAAATGAAGCAAGTCAGTGTCTTAGTGGATGGATTTACTGATGTAATTTTGTTCCTGAATCAACCAGTTCTGGAACAGATATTGTGATAGTGTTCATCTCAGCGCAACACAATGTTTACATGGACACCAATAAACTGATTTTAATATTATTAAGACGATACTCTGATTAAGAGTCTACCATGTAGCCCAGCGAAATATTTGTATTATTATTGTCATTTTTTAAAAATCTGATTAAGGTCATAATTGAACTAAACAGAAATCGAATAAGGACGTGTGGAGTATGCTGATTTTAGTTGCATTATTGTGTAGAATAGACATAAAAACACCTTAACCAAACTATTACTGTCATGTAGGATTTTCACTGCATTTTGTGACAGAATAGTTCATACACTTACGGCTGTTAAACACTATTCTCTAGACCTACCAAATCAGTGAAGGAGCACAGACACCTGCATCGTGAAATGCAGAGGTTTTTCCCCATACGCTGTGTGGTAGCCGTTCAAATTCAATTAAAACTACTGTCCTCTAGCAGTTCATACTCATCCAATATCTCGTTTGTCATGGGGGCATGCATGAAATGTTCTTACATGAAAGTGAAAGTGCCAAACTGTAGTTAAAGTTGACAAAATAAAAATGAAACACCCGAAATTACATGAAACTCTGGATAGCGTGGTGACGCAACAACGTTAATTATGTGCTATAGCATGTAAAGCGGGATCATGAAAGGAACATTCAAAAAGCAACTCATGCAAACACCTCAATCATATTATTGTCATATTCAGATTAAGGCTAATAATTAGATTACTGATGTCCATGTAAATGTAGTCAATGTCTTAAATCTAACTTGCTCAATGGACTTGCTTTTTTTTTTTAACTGTTGTAATGAAATCAATATCACATTTGTGATTCCCCTCACATGGTAAAACTCAGGAAGATGGAATTCTTGATTATTTAGCATTAGCATAACCTATATAGATGTATTTAGCTTTCGTAACTCAAATTAAAGGGTCATTCTAATAGTCTTCATCACTTTATCTTCGAATGCTCGTGGACTCGCAGTATGTTTTTTGCAAAGTTATTAATGTAGATGATAAAAATCACTCGCCTGGCCCCTATGCATGTGTGAAATCAAGCATGTTGGCTCATACTTGAACTCTTTCCTTACTTTAGGGATCTTAAGCTGGATAATCTGTTAATGGATTCTGATGGCTTTGTGAGAATTGCAGATTTTGGACTTTGCAAAGAAGGTTTGGACATTTAAAACTTTCTTTCTCTGAAAAAAAATATGTTAGGCTGAATTGCTGAAATGATGCTGTCATTTAGGTATGGGACATGGAGACCGTACATCAACCTTTTGTGGCACCCCAGAGTTTCTGGCTCCAGAGGTTTTGACGGACAGCAATTACACCCGCGCAGTGGACTGGTGGGGTCTGGGTGTGCTCATTTATGAGATGCTCGTAGGAGAGGTCAGTCCCGCAGCCCAAACTCTTAGTACAGCATCATCACTGTGAGGCTCTGCTTATGCAGAAAGGGACAAAGTTGTTGTTAGTTAGCCTTTTTTATGCTTCTGTTGAACTCGATTTTAAAGCAATATCTGATTTTGCTTTAGTTTATTTTTGGTTGCTTTTTGATGAATCGACTTTTTTCAGTTTCAAGTTATTTCAGTGACAACAGTGGCTTTTTCTTCCTTCAATGGAAAGGTAGCAACATTTGTATCCACGTCTGTATATGCTATCAAGATCTGTGTTTTGGCAATATAATTACAAGTGTCTGGCACTTCTTACCCTCTCTTTCTGCTCCTCACTTGTCAATACTCTTCAATGACCTGGCCATTAAAAAGGTGTTTGTAAACCTATTTGTGGTCAAATGAAGTAAACAATGGGCCAAATACATCCAGTCTTTCATAATGTTTGGATCAGAAGGAAGGCAATACTGAAACTTTTTTTTTTTTTTCTTTGACTTGGCACTGACAGCATCTTTACTTCAGAGTCATCCTTATTGTTTGCTTTCTGCTCAGATTTGCATTTGCGTCTTTTTTTATTTACTAATAACATCATTAGTAAATAATAATTATTAGTCATTAGTATACAATTATTAGTAATAGTGGGTGGAGCGGAGTTAATCTGTAGAGGAGGAATTTAGCTACACTAATGCGTACTATACTGTATTTTGCCACATTGGTTTGAGCAATTGTCAACCTTGCCATGAAAATATGTTTTCACCAAAATACCAATGTTTATGTAGGCTTGCATTTAACAGTACTGTAAAAATATTCAACATTTTAAAACTTTTATTTAAAATCACACAAGTGCTAATTTCACATCTGTAACCTAGAGATGTCACATCCATAATCAACCTTTTTCCTCATAAAAGGAAACATGTTAAGTAAAATATATTTTCTTGTTCTATAGAGAGCCAACTCAAAACTATTTGATTATTATTATTTTCTCTGTAGAAGTTCAGCGAGTTAAACTGCAAAACCCAAAGTATAGTGTATACCAGGGGTCACCAACCATTGTTTCTGGAGAGCTACCTTCCTGCAGAATTCAGCACCAACCCTGAACAAACACACCTGAACCAATTAACTATCTTGATAATTACAGACCGGTGTGTTTGGTCAGAGACTATAGAATGCACAAGACTTGTAAAGCTGCGGTCACACTGGACTTTTCTTCCCATAGACTTCTATTCATACGCATGCGAATGCGTCAGACCGGAAACGCAAGCCTGTGCGACAAATCTTGCAGTTCACTGCGTTTAAAAAAAATTCAAGCTTGGTGAACTAACCTGCGAAATGCCATTTCATGGCTGCGTAAAGCCAGTCGAAGATCAAAACATGAGCTTTCTGTACAGAAATTTAAAATATGGACCAATCGCTCGCTTTTTTAAATGTCTCATTATCTTGTTTAATCATTCCCGTTTTTGCAGCAGAATTTCACATGCTCAAACCCGAGTGTGACCGCAGCATAACTCGTACAGTTTTAAATGGGGAAAAGTGTAACGTCAATATGGACGGCAATAATATAGAAGACAATCATCAATCACTATGGAATGAGGATTCTCCGGGGGAGGGGCTGGGTGTTTTATTTGGTTTTCTGAGTGATTCAAACATTTAGAAATGAAACTAAAGAGTAAGTTGTTTAATTTTATTAGCGATTCCAAATATGAAATTTAATCGTAAGCTTGGCAAACAGTTTGGAGAATTTGATGTTTCCACATTCAGGCAGAATGCGTGAGCATACTGCCCGAGAGGCGTTTCAAAGATGGCCGCAGAGTGAAATGACTTGCCTTTAAAGAGACTTTGGTTTAGTCAGTGTTGAAATCTGCAGCAAGGTAGTTATGTAATCATAAACTTGCATACTTTTTTGGGTTACACTCATAATGCATGTTTATTTCCCTTATTTAAAATATATATATTTTTAAAAACATCTACAAATTTTTTTTTTAATGTAAACATGATTTGGCATACTGTCAACATCTCTCTTTGAAATTCTCTTTGAATTCATGTTTCACGTTTTTACTGCAAATGTCACATCCATAACTCTGGAATTGCTCTTCATTATAAGCTATTTGTAGACTAACAAGAAAGTTTGAGATCTGAACCGGGTAATGTAATGTGTTATTGCACTATAAAAACATCCTGTATGTCAAAATATCAAGAGATGTTTGATCTCAAAAACAAACAAACAAACAGAAAAGGCAACCCCACACTTTTGAACAGTAGTGTTTGTGTGTATCCTCTTGTGGCCGCCAGTCTCCATTCCCCGGTGATGATGAAGAGGAGGTGTTTGACAGCATAGTGAATGATGAAGTGCGCTACCCCAGGTTTATGTCTCCAGAGTCAGTCTCCGTTATCCAAAAGGTAACAGCTCATCCTTCTCAATGAAATAAGAAACGAAATTAAAATTCAGTCTGACTCTGTCTCTCTTCATGGCAGCTGCTGCAGAAGAACTCTGAAAAACGACTGGGAGCAGGAGAGCAAGATGCCAACGAAGTCAAGAAACACCGGTTTTTCCAGGTGACCGTCACTAACCCGACTCATTTTTGACTACATTTGTGAAGCTTCTCTTTCTAAAAAAAATAAAAAAATTGTTCCTATCTCCAGGGCATTGACTGGGAGGCTCTGCTGGCCAAAAGAGTCAAACCTCCATTCCTGCCGTCACTTAAAACAGCAGCGGACGTCAGTAACTTCGACGAGGAGTTCACGCGCCTCAAGCCTGTCCTGACCCCTCCACAGACGCCGTTCTTCCTCAGCGCCGAGCAGCAGGAGTTCTTTGCAGACTTCGACTTCTCTGCCCTGCACTGACTTCCGCTCCATTACACTCGGATGAGGTTGTGACATATCAAATCTCTGCTTCCTTTTTCTCTCTGTCTTCTTCGTCCAGATATTCTGTCACTAGAGTTACGCAGTCAAATCAAGTGAAGCTGGCCCCGTCTCACCCTTTAAAAGCTGCTTCTTGTGAATCTGGCTGCAAATGTGCGCTTGCGCTCCAAAGACGGTCCAGGCCGGACGTTAAAACCAAGAGGAAACCATACGATCAGCACTGTGAGTAAACTCCAATCTGCTCAGCTTTTAAACTGCCCACCCTTGACATTCACACATGCAGTAATAAGTGATATTTTGGGGTTCCACTGCTTATGGCGTGCAGAAATACCCATGTGATGTTTATTGTCGCTCTGACCAGCTGTAAAATAGAGAAGTCTTCCTGTTACACTGAACTTTGATGCCAAAATATACTTGCACTGTCGCCGAACAGATAATGATTGTCAGATTGAGACGGTTGCGCCGTTTGTTTTTAAGGATTTCTGATGTTGCGCTGATCTGAGCGATGCATCTTAAGCTCCTTAACTTCCCGACTGTAACTGTCGAAGTGTGTGCTAATGCAAATTCCTCCACGCTCAGTCTATGCGATGTACGTTCATGTTAAAGCCTCACATTTTGATCTCTGGCTGTCCCTAATCTGGATTTGATTTAGGATTGGTGCCCCAGATAGACGTTGCTCCTTAATTTTTCCTTTTTCTTTTTTGGGACTTGCTCTCAACTCTCCACTGTACTTTCTTACAGACGTCTTGTGACTTTTGGCGACGACTTTCTCTTTAAAGCCCTCCTCTGGACAAATCTAGGACTGCTGAATTAGACCAAGCGTATTCTACTTAATGTCTTAGCATGATACGGTTAGCACATTCAGTCTCTTAAGCTGATATTTAAACAGTCCAAACGCATCGTGTATCATAGAAGCTGATTTGTTATTTAACGTGTTTGTCTGTGTTTTACTTTCGACGACCGCCATCAGACCACCATCGTATCATTGTCAATGTGGTTTACTACTGATAAGTTACACTGTGAACAAAAATGACACTAAAAAAATATATTTAAAGGAAACTTTCCATTTCTATGAGCTACATGAAGGATAAATAAATGTCTATGTAACTGAAGGGGATGAATGTATTTTCAGAAATAAAATACAATGCGACCATGTTGTTCAGTTTATTGAATACTGATATTTCAAAATATTACATGGAGGGAAAATCAATTGCATAACTTTGATCAAAATGGAGCAAGTCGATCAGGAAATCTTAGCATTAATAATAGTACATTTAAAAACACTCAAGTGCATAAAGAAGCAAACTGAAATCAAGCCAAAGCTATAACTGTTATTGCTGATTTTTAATCTTATTCGCTGAAGAAAATCACTTTGTGGTTTTCATTGTACTGCATTTATCAATAAATGTATTACTCTGCTCTGTTCCGACAGTCAAAAATGGACCATAGTCTAACAGTCAAAGGTATGTCACATGCATTTATTCCTGCTGATGTGTAATGGGAAAGGCCATGTTTACATAATGTTATATCTGTAATGTTGAACATTACTGCACTGATTATGTTTATATTCTAAGGGTACATTTACTCAACACCAATGTACAAGTTTTTACTTTGCGATTATTTAGAATGTTTCATCCGGTTGGCAACAGTCACATAGGCCAGTGGCTGGTGATACTATTCTTTGTAAAGAAAGACTATGTGCATGTGCAAATATGCATTATTCTACGTTTGTTATTTGCCTAAATTAAAAATGACTAATGTTGACACATGTTGTGTGTTAGGGCTGGGTCGTATGACCAAAGTTCTATTTCCTAATACGAGTGATTTTTACAGTAACAATATATAGCAGGTAAAATATGTATTGAACATGACAATGTTTCCTGGTACAGTGTATCTATACATTTCAAAATATATTTCTTAAGGAGCTGTTGACATGAATGTGTACCATACCTCAACAAAGTCTTGACGGTTCTGTGAGTCTCATCAATGAACTCTGATCTTTTGCTCTTATTTTCTACTGGATTCCAGTCAGATTATTGTCTGGGCCATTCTAGCAGCTTTATTTTCTTTTTCTGAAACCAATTAAGATTTTCCTTGGCTATGTTTGGGTCGTTGTTTTGCTGAAATTTCCACCCTGGTTTCATCTCCCTCATCTGTAGGTGTTGGGACTGAAACAGTTAATATTCATTTACACAGATGAGGGGCAGAACTGCTGAGTAACTACTGAGAGATTTCAAATGCTCTCTTGGCTTTCCATGCCTTTTTACAACTCCCTTTCTTCATGTGTTAATTTTAATTTTTTTTTACACAACTTACTTTCTAAACAAAGCAGCTTTGTTTTCCTTATGCGTGTATGGAATACATTAGTTGTTGTTCCCATCTGGTAAAAACTTTAAGTCAACAGCACCAAGAAATATGTTTTCTGAGAAAAATGGTGATTATGTTCTGTTTAGTACTTGTTTTACCCGCTGTATTTCACAATATAACTCTTTTAATACGTAGTTATTCCGGAAAATCAACAAAAGGGGTTATTATATATTTATTTTATAAGGGATATCACTAGCCATAGGACAACAACCGTTTTCAAGGTATACCGCGGTTTGGAAAAGTCAAGGTTTTAAAACCGCCAACATTTTCTGCTACACCGTTCCCATGTGTGTATGTGTACGATTTTTTTTTATTTATTATGTTGTTGTTTTTTAAGGATGCAACAGTATCTACGAATCCAAAAAGTTTTAAATTGTAAAGAAATCTGTGTTATTGAAACTAATGAAAATGGCTGAAGTCAATGATTAATTTGCATTATTTAGCCTGACATTTACTGCTCCAAAATACTTTAATTTTTTGTGTTTTAAAAATTAAGTTTTAATTCAAGTTAAGTCAGTCAGGTTTGACATTTTTATTCCCCGTAAGTGTTAGCTTCTCGCAATTAACTTAAATCAGACTTGTGATTATGAGCCCAATTGATGCTTTATATTCTTAGATAGAATTAATTTTATTCATGAATTATTATTAGTTTAACACCGCAACCCCTGCATAAGGTTAAAACTGCATGAAGGCAGCCACTAGGACCCAGCGAGAGGCTGCTTGGAAGCAAAGTTGAT
>CAIGQQ010033541.1:6465344-6531073 GCA_903798035.1 Danio albolineatus | reverse complement strand
GGTACATTTAATCATGTAAAATCACATTACAAGCATACTGAAATATCACCACTCGTATATAAAGTGCTAGAGGATATTTTCACATCAACTTCTCATTACCCTGTCTAATGCACTGCCTCTCGTACGAGGAGGTCTATATTCTAAAAAAACAAATCTGTAAAAATCTGTATTTCACAAATCCAATAATAGTTGATGTAACTGTACAACATGATTTGTTGCTGCTATAAATGAAGCTAGTTATAATTTGTACAACAGTTTGTAGTACCATGAAAGAGCTTATTTAATACATATGCACATAAAAGGTTCACATATCTTTATGTATTGCATTAATGGGAAACCACAATACAGCTCCAAAAGGCTGTTGTGATTTTTTTTTTTCTTGTGCTTTTTGTTCTGCGTTTGCTTTAAAAATGTGCAAAATCAGCACAATTGTCAAAGTACTGGTAAAGAATTCACAAAAGACCTATATAAAAACACTCGTCATTTTGATAACACTTGATCAAACATCATCGCAACTACAAAGTTCATGCATTTAAGAAACACTTTCCAAATGGAATGGATCATTCACAAAGGAAACAGAAGTAGAAGTTCTGCAAAGTTTGGAGCAGTTTCCCACCAAAAAATATCAACTTCCGTCTTATTGGTTATACGTCAGGGAAGTCACGACACCCAGGGAATCAAATGGGATCATTGCCCTGCTTGAAGTAAACATGCTCCCACACCACTGGTTCCCAAACACAGAAGAAGCCCCAGAGATTGCGCAGGATTCCTTTGTCAAAAGGGTTTTCGTCTGCACCGCAGTGCTTGAGGTACGAGATTCTGTGTCGGGACATGAACTCCCATGTGGTGGTGTTTAAGGACACCAGGTAGAGGTGCGAGCCTAGGAGGAGCACCACGGTGAGGGCCAAAATGGCAACCACTACTGCTGCTCCCAGGAGAACACCATTAGTCCTCAACCACTGCTGCCAGGTGGAGGCGTGACTGAAGCCCGACCTGTGCCAGAGTTTTAAAAGGATAGGTCACCCCAAAATTTACAATGGTTTATTTACTTTGTCAAGTTTTTCCAAACCTGTTTGGGTTTGTTTATTCTGTTGAGCACCAAAGAAGATATTTTGAAGAATGTTGAAATCCATTAGGCTTTTTTTAACCCACTATGCATGTCAATGTCTAGAAGTTTCTTCAGAACGTCTTTTTTATGTTCAACAGAATAAATACATTTATAAAGATTTGAAATCACTTGAGAGTGGGAAAATTTTCATTTTTGGTGAATCTCTTTAAGCGTTTAAATATTATTTAAACTCTTTAAATATTAATTTTGATGAAATATAAGTTGCGTATAAATGTTGCTTACCAAGCCATGTACAGTCCCCACAGCAAGACGACAAGCTGGACGGCCAGATAAAGCACAAACCATCGATGGTTCCTCTCCCCGACGCAGTTCTCTATCCAGGGGCAGTGGTGGTCATAGCGACGCACACAGTGCTGACACGTCTGGCAGTGTTTCGATCTCATCGGTTGCTGTGTCAAAGTGAGCATTCATTTTAAACTTCTCTACCTAACATCTAGATTATTTAATCAAATTTAGTTAATAAACAGATTTAAATAACTGAAAAGACACTATTGGCAAAAACTTCTCAATTTCATGTCTCTAGAAAAAACTGAAATACTGCAATTTTTTTGTTGCAGAATGTTCTTAAATCTTTGAATTTAAATGTAATGAATGAAATGTGTAATGAAAGACAGCTCACCTGCACCAGACAGTGTCCACAGCGCCGCAATCGTATGGATTTGGTGGTCTGTGGAATCATATCCTGTGTTTCCTCAGCGATACCAAGTGTGAACTAAAAAAAGTCAGGTGACTTTCATGTTTGTTGCTGTAAAATCTTATTACTCTTCAGAATTAAACCTCTACAAACCATTGATTACGAAGTTTATGAGCTCTATATTTCTATTAGCACAGGAGTTAGAGTTAGAAAAAAATATTTTCAAGAAACATTTTCAAAACAGACAATATGCCATCAGTGGTTCAATGCAAGTAATGTCAAGATACGATAATGCTTTTGTCTGGCTATAAAACAAAACTAGGTACTCTTCACCAGTTTCTTTTCCTCAGTGTCAGTATAGTGTGCAGATTCACAAGAGCGATTGTGGTCTGTGTGTGTTCTCCCTGTTGATGTACTATACCTCGGATGTGCCTGTGCTTTGTTTCAAACAGAGGAAGTAGCACGCGGGTATCAGTGCACAGTGCTCATTAACGTGGCGTGCCCTATGCTGACATTGAGAAGAAGAATATGTTGAATGAAGTCATTACTTTTGTGTCCCCATAAAGAAAAATATTCTACAAACTTGACACCTCTCTGATTGAGCCACTGAAGGCATATGTTCTGTTCTGAGGATGGGTTTTGTACCTTTCTGGACTCTGAACAAGTCAAGAACCTTGCTGTCTATGGAGGATCAGGGATTTCAGGGGTACTTCATGTAAATATTTTCGGTGGTTCAGGCTTGGCTGACAAAAAAAAAAAATTTGGAAATTAATTTATTAACTGACCTGTAAGTCACAGTCATCAGTCAGGACGAATCCAGGATCCATGAGTGAGACTGCAAAGTACAGCAACACAGACACCAGTACCAGCAGCACAAAGAGAACCGGCAGTGTGAGCTCCCCCGTCTCCTCCTGCCTGCGCAGGTCTGTGTGCAAGAAGAACATCACAGTATTGCAGAACAATCAATAGTACAGTGGGGGAAAAAAAGCACATTAGAGAAGGTGATTGAGACACCTGTGTAGAACTGGAGTGAAGGGAATTTAGAATGAGAACAAAAAATGTAATCTAGTGAGAATAAAAACTGTCCTCCCGGGGCTTGATACACCTCATAAATTGGCACATTTTTTAAAAAGTGCAACTTTTACTCTTAAAACATTTACTCTTAAACATGCCACTTTGAAGAAATCGACTCTCATCGACTAAAAAGGTTCCTCATGGAACCACTAATGCCAATAAAGAACTAAATGTAGGAACATGAAAAACTGGGCATCATCAGCTGTGCATGTAGCCCATTCAAAATAATCAACAGCAGCTTGGACCCGGAAACAGAATTTCATACGTTACAACTTAGCAAGCGGATCACTCATGTTTTCTTCTCAATTTGTGTTTTCTATTTGCATGTTTTCTTCACTTGCTTGTTCGAGCTCTCCGAGTCACTGTACTTGTCATAATTTATTTTTTTTTCTAAATCTTACAATGCCTTAGTGTCATAATTTTATTTGATAATTACGACCATTAAAGTAGTTATTATTACCAAAGTGTTATTATAATTAATAATGTGTGGTATGTGGTAGAAATGGGCTTCTGTGTGTAATACAGCAAGAGTAGAAAGTAGAATAAAACAGTGACTTATGGTTTTGCAGACTGGAATTTAGAACAGTAAATGTGGAAAAGTAGAATAAAGCATAGTGGACTCATATAATGCAACAGTGTAGCAGTCAAAGCACTACTGTATGTAACTGCATCAGAATAACAATGTAGAAGAGTAGGACGAATATAACAACATCACAGTGTACTCCAGCACAATAGATAGATGTTGTGAAATGTAGGGTAGAAAAATATTCTTGTGCAGTAGAATATTCTATAAACCATAGTTGAACTTGAACAGTGTGCAATAGGAGTGTAACTAATGACAGGTAAAGGCAGAAGTACACTTGAGGGCAAACACTAGCGATGCAGATACAGGTGTGTGAAGCAGCATCTCATTCATTATCATTCAGCGTCCATAAAATAACACGCTTCGAATTGAGGCAAACATGCTCTCGCGGTGCATTGAGCGTCTATAACGAGCACTTACCGGTGTCGTGGAGGAAGAGAATCAGCGTTATAACCCATGTCAAAATGACATGAGCGGTCCGCACCAGAAATCCTGAACCGAACACATTTTTGAACATCCTAGCATACTTCTATATCCAGCTAAGCATGCGTCTGGTGTGCGCTCGCAAACAAAGACATTGTCATAAGAGCTGTGATCATGAGCTAGCTGTGTTTGTTAGCCCGCTCGAGCTCATCAGAAACCAGTTAACGTTACATTCCAGCTGTCAAGTGCGCTCCTACGCGTCCTGCGCTGAATTCCACAACAACAACCATTTCTGACCGGGATATTAGTCCCCCGGCGTTGGGGTTCTTGTGCTGCACTTGTAACGGTGACGGCTATAACATTGTGATTCAAACCGGTACTTAAATATACTGGGTTTCTTTCGCTCTAATAAGCTTGTTGATGCCGTTCCGCAGCTTAGATGTGAGAAGGCTTCATGTCACGTTTCCTATTGGTCGGTTGTGGTCACGTGAGGTCTGGGCTTGAAATGCAAAGCCAAAGGAAGAGAGAAAACATTCTCAGAACTGCAAGTGGGTAAATTCAGTAATGCTGTCAAATATTAATATACATCAAAATCACACTGCATACACACAAATGACATTTTACCCACGAGTTTACTATGCTATTATATCTATTAAATATGCAGCTGGAAGGGCATCCGCTGCGTAAAACATATGCTGGATAAGTTGGCGGTTCATTCCACTGTGGCGACCCCAGAATAATAAAGGGACTATGCTGAAACGAAAATGAATGAATGGATCTATTTAAATATTTTAAAATGTATTTATAATTATAAAATATCAATAGTAATTGCGGTATGTTTTTAAGCAATTCATAGTTGTATTCGGCATTGAATTGAACTGATCAAATGTGGTAGTAAGGACATTTATAATTAACAATCTATTTATTATATGTATTAATATAATATATTTAAATATTATAATATAATATACACTTTGTGCCTTTAAAAATCACTATCTTATAGGTACAAAAAAAGATGAAAAACTATATAAAACAAGGCATTGTAAACACAAGACAAATAACACTATTTCATCCATTATTCATCCATTAAAGGGAAGGTTTTAAAAGTATCTAAAGAGTGTGATGATGACTGCGCCTTGAAAGACCAACCAGACACTGCAGAGCCTTGTGATCTAATATTATCATTTTAAATCGTATACTATCGTAACAGAGAGACAGTATAATATCTCCAGTACAGAGATTATACATTCACAAACCCTTGTCCCTATTAGGATTATAGCTGTTGAATTCTGCAGTTATTGCAATTTATTAAGAGGGGATTTAAATGTTCCAGTGAGCATAGCACTGCAATAATATAAACATTTTTAGACACAATTTATTAGGCATAGGCTAAATATGTGTGATATCGATATCTATAAGACAAATAAAAAACAACAACAACAACAGTGTTCTGTACAAAATTCTACAATGACATGGTGGTGCTAAAAATATCACAAGGATTGTTACGTTTACTTTATAACTTTAAGGTAACACCCTCAACTGACAGATCTAAAAGCAGAATTTCACAAGGGGGAGAACCAAGAAGAATAACTTCAGTTTTGGAGCCGTTTCCACTTAACTTAATCTCAGACATACAGGTGCATATTTTAAGGTTCTACTTCCGATAAACACTCTTAGTTTCAACTTTAATTTTAAAGTGTTATAAAATAAGTCTTGAAATAAAAACTGTCATTGTTTTTTTTTTTAAATAGAAAGCAGCACATAACACTGAGTGTGGTAAAAATGGTTTCTGAGCACCAAATTTGATCACATTGTGACACTGAAGAGTGGAGTAATCATGGGAATAAATGACATTTCAAAATATAATGAGAACAGCTATTTTAAATGTGTCTTCATATTTCACAAATATGTTTTGAAGAGTATTTTTGATCAAATAAATGCAACATTTGAGCATTTTCAAGAGACTTCAAAAACAAAGCTTCAAACTGATCCCAAACTAGCTAGTTTGATTTATTTATTGTTGATTTGCAAACATCCCTTTGATTTCCTTTACTGTCAAAAGTCTACCATGCATGATCCTCAGCTGGAAACACTATGCAAGTTGTACAAGATTCTTGGCCTCATTCTCGTCAAGTATAAAAGGCGACTTCAAGTTCTTCTGATTCAGCAGCTTTTCCAGACCCTGTAAAACATAGCAAATAAAATACACCCATGCGTCACTGAGGGCAAGAATGAAAAAAGCATAGAAAGAGATGTGGTGTTGCAGCTGTCTCTAACGCTCTCTCCTGAGAACAGAAACACTGCTTTGACATCATCCGCTCCAGTTCACATCATGCTCCATATGTTCACACATGCTACTTATCCTTTTTTCACTCTGTGCCTCAGGGCTAATCTCGTGTCTTTTTGTACCTCTAAAAAAACTGTTATTATGTTCAAGAATGTTCAAAATGTTTAGCTTTTGTGTCAGATGTAGGTCCCTTAGACACAAAACTGGAATTGTCATCAACTCTAAATTGGCAAAAACCAATATAACAACAACAAAGTCTTTGAGTTTTTACCTCACCAAAGTATGATACAAGTGGAGAGATTTCACAGATTACTGGTGGCTCTTCATTCTGTGCCGTACTGCAAAAGAAAGCATAGACAAAGTCAGTCATTATAAAGCACTCACCCTGCTGTCCATCCAAGGAACTGACACAAAATAGTTCATTTTCTGCATGAACGGGTTAGACATCCCTTTTAGGCATTTTCCTTTCAGGTTAAGTCAGTTGGAGAGAACTCGATTCATAAGGGGAACGGAGTTGATTTTAGGAAATGTCTACAGCACATCATTTTCTACAACTGGTTTGTTTGGAATTATATTACACATTTTAATATGAGACAACATCATATTTGCAGTAAAGGTCACTTGACGCTATTCTAAACAGTCATTATTTGTTAATTGAATGCACTACAACAGGTTAACATACTTTATGTCCATGAGATGTATGTGCTTGTAGCTTGCAGCTTCTTTCATCATGGACGCGTCGTGTTTTCCTTCAGGTTTATTCTTTGATGATAACTGTATGTAAATTGGTTTTTACTTGCTTTTTTTGATTGGTCAATGATGACATTCCAAGATAATAAATACGAAAACGAATCATCTTGTCCCGAGTATATTCACACTGCCTACATAAGTTTGTGCTTATCTGTCATGCCGCTGATCTTGACTGTTTGGCGCCATCTTGTGACTGAATTGTTATACAAGGTGTTTAGTGAAAAAGGTGCTACTAGTCATCATTCTTTCGGCGAACTTTACATTAAATTAAAGAGTTTGTAAATGAGTACGGCTCAGATCAATGTTTGGTGTCTAATTGTTTACCTCTGAGGCAAATTGCTGTGTTATACGTATCGTACATCTAGCCGGTTGTTTACACAGAAAAAGGCCATCAGTCCTGTCTGGCTTTGTACAGTATCCCTAACTTAATGTTCAAGAAACACATTGTTTTTAACACAGCTATAACCTCAAGCAATAACCTCCAATGTCCAAAATGTAATGTCCTTACCGTAATTGTGAGTATCAATTTTCAAGTTTTGTGAATCAACTGTAAGCAGTTTATAATGATTTCAGTTTTACCATCAGTTGAAGCTCGAGTCACAAACATGATAAATTACTCAATAAACCAAACGTAACACAATCATAAGGACCCTTTAAAGGGAAAGTTCACCCCAAAACGAACTACTCCACTTGTTGTTTACTTCTGTTGAACACAAAACAAGATATTCAGAAGAAAGCCATTGACGTTCATGGTATGTTTTGTTCCTAAAAACTCATAATTCGTTATAGTTTGAAACCAGTGTGAATGTATGGTTAGGAAATTTTCTGTTATTAATGAACTTTCTCTTTAAGACATTTTGAGGACGCTATCCAAGGCAATCCTTATTTTGGTGCTGATTTACTAAAAGGTATTTAGTGTCATCACCTATGTTTTGGGGCGATGGGTTTATTTTGTTCATCCAGGAAGCTTCCACCAGCTGCCAGAATCCAGCGGTAATGTTGTGCTAGCAAGGATCGGCGTGCTGTGGTTGGTGTGTCCAGAGGCGCCCCATCAGCATTTTTCAGGGGTGAAAATTCCTCTTCCCTCAACACCTCAAATGCGACAAATTTCCTTGGAAAAAATAAAATGATAGTGAGAGAGAGAATGATGCCCGATTTTGCCATAATTAACAGTAGCTGAAAACACACTTTGAGAACTGAAAGACGTCAAAGACAAATTTCTCCATTTTGATGCCATTGGGCTTTGTTGGTTTCACCAGGTTTCCTTCCCCATCCACAAACGGCACTTTCTTGATTGCCACATGCTGCTTCAGCTTACTCTCAAACTTTCTGCAATGAAAGAGGAATTATTTGCATAAAGGGCTTTGATTACAGATGAAGTCGTTGAAAATTCTTGACCATGTTTTCTGAGAGTCTATGCTTTAAGCTTCTGGTTTTGTAGACAGTTACCTAAAGGTATTAGGTGTCCTTCTAAGGAAAACTACTAAGGTTCATAAATATTAATATAAAAATAAAATTGTATTTTAAAAATGATTAATGTTAACTCATTTTGTTTTGTGAACATTTCACATTTTGAACTGAGTTTTGGGTGATTCAACTTTTATGAAAGGGATAAAGAAGTCCCTCAGATTGTATTAAAACATTTTTATTTGTCAAAGATTTCTTTTGCTATGAAAGTGGGTGTGAGCGCAATAAGCTGACTCACTAGCTTAGGACATTAGAGTTCTTTTGTACTTAACACAAAAGTGTCAGTGAATAAAAGTGTTGAAAATTCTTCGTTTGACTGTTTAATTGTCAATCTTAAAGCATAAAAAACTAGGATATTTACTTTCTTACAAATTAACTCAAAAGACTGTGTTGCTCAAAAGTCCAGTGGCTTCTGACTGATTCACAGGGTTCTAAATCTAACAGTCAATCAAATCATGTTATGCTACATCACTGGTTAATCGTTTATCATAAATCAATTTCTACGTTTCATTTGCAACACCGGCATTTTCTCAGATTTTACTAAATAATAAACTTAAAAGAATGGCTTTAACAGTGGGTAAATAATAAACAAAGAATTTTAGTAATTAATACCTAACTACTGTTAACAAATGTTAATAAACTGAACATTATTAGATGTTGTTACAAACTAATCTTGCACCAGTACATTGATAATAAAAGGTCTAGTAGGCTATATATTAGAGGTTCTATTATATTATCGATTATATTCTATATTATCTTATAGAAAAACATGATCTTTATGCACAAAAAAAGAATGTAACTGTATACTAAAACAGTGTGATGAGCACATACTCGGCCACGTCCTTTAAGAAGCTCCGGGTAAAGAAGTGATTGCAGATGTTCCCGGCACTGAACAGAAGCTCTCCTCCTGGGCCTCGCAGCTCTGCAGTCTCTGGCTGGATCTCACTGTACTCGATCACCTGATACACACCATCCACACGACATACAACTCCAACAGGCTCTGCAGGATAGGCCTTATCCACCACCTGACCAGAATCAAGGTAAAACATGGCTAACCACCACCAAAACAACACAATCATAAAAATGAATGGAACCGTCAAGCCCATAAACAGGGAAATTTCACCTTGGCACCACAGTCTGCTGCTTTGTTTACACAAAAGCCAATAAAAACCGGGTCTGCCATCTTCACCAAGATGTTGTCCACACAGTACACATGAAGATACTCCACACCCCTTCTCTCCATGTCCGATAAAATCTTGTTGTCCACCAGTGACCGATAGAGGCCGCCATTTCCATCTGAACGAGACAAAAACAAGAAAATGCAAACGTCAGCTGCTTTCAGTCAGTCATGTAAAAAGACACTGATGTCACCTGTATTATGTTGGCTCGTAACTGATGAAAACGGATAATAATGAAAAAATAGACTCTGACTGTATTATTCTATGCTCTACTCTTAACACAACAATAAAAGAAGTAAATTCAGTTTCTTTCTAAAGCCGAATGAGCTCTCTCAGACCTGGAGCCATGGCTATTTTGTTTTTCTTCTCCAGGATGATCTTTCCATCGAAGCCCACAGCTGGTATCATCCTCTGTTCAAACATGACCACATTGGACGGACAAAGGCCAAAATATTTGTTGTCTTCGAAGAACTTCTCTGTGGGTCCCAAGGTGAACTCACTGGTCATTATGTACCTGTTCAAACATTATTAAAAGACAATTCAGTACAAGTTTTATGTCATTTGCTTGCATATCAAACAAGAGATTGATTTAATGAAGTATTATGAATGTATTCATATTAAAGTATTTTAAACGTATTTATTTATTGTGTTAACATTTTATTTAAGAGGTCATTTCCACTACAGAGTACAGCCACTACAGCCTCATCTGAACTGAAAGAACCATACCATGGTACAGTGCAGCTACAACCATGCCTCACATTGGCCAGCTCTTGTACTTTCTGGATCCTCTCAGCCTGAATCTGGTACAGGGTTTTCCCACTTGGAAGCCCAACGTTATACATGCCCTTGGGATATGATACCCCAAGTCGAGTCCCCTGACCACCAGCTAAGAGCAAAACAGCCACTCTGTCCTGTGAAATCTGAAGTAACCCTGAAAATACAAGTAGTTTACTGAAATGAAATGACTCTAATGAGACTTTGAGCACAACGACAAAACAATAACGAAAAATATATTTTGTATTTCATATTGAACATTTGGAGCTGTACCTTCATTCTCCCACTTCTGAATGGTTTCTCTATCACTTTTACGCACACTCCCAATAAACTCCGAAGGAACGGGCTGCATCCGCGCGTCTAGCCGACCATCAGCACTCGACTGTCGGCTTGCAGACGCTGCAGCTTCTCGGCAGTGCTCGACTAACTCGTCGGGCTGTAGCTGAGAAATTTCCTCCAGAAATGTGCCCCTTTGTTCCGCAGAAAGTTCAGCCCAAAACTGTAAAACATGACTCTGTCCTGCAGCTTCTAACCTCGCTTTAGCTTCCTCGTAGGACAACATCTTTCTCTCTGCTAAAAGCTGCTCAGCAGAGTACAGTGATAAGAGTCGAGCTGCTTGGAGTTAGTGCTGATCCAGATCCTGTTTTCACCAGCATGAAACTCGTGATCAGTGTGCGGTTTGTACAATAAACATAACCAGAGTTACATATAACTGGCCAAATAAGAAAAAAAAACTACTGTAAAAGCATATTTAGTGTACACGAGTCATTCGGCAACTCCCCTTGTACACACTAGTGTGGCCGTGTCTTAAACCGCCGAGGACTGCTGCTTAGCTAAACAGTATTCTTGCTCTTCGCTTGCAGCTCGAATCTGTTCATGTATGCCAACCGATCACGGCTGAGGTGAGACAGAACGTCCCAGATATGCTGTCTAGGTAGTCAACTCGACAGGGTGTGAGACACAGGCGGTACTTACTCTGGGTCTGCGGATGAATGACTTCCTCAGAAAGCAAGCCGCTGTCATGTGATCAGTCTGCTGAGTTGCTCTTCTTCCCCTTTACTCCGAGGCTCTGTTTCCAAACATTTGCTTAACCATTATCCACATACAGTATATGAATAAATATATCATATGAACGCATATATCTCAAATATCAATTGAACGCAATGTTTTACTGGCTAACTACACTCTCAGAAATTAAGGTAGGCCTACGTGAGCTGTCACTAGGGTGGTACCTTTTCAAAAGGACCTAATTTGTACCTATTACGTCTATATTAATACCTTAAGGGTACATATTAGTACCTAAAAAGTACAAAAGTGTTCCTCTTAAAAATATTAGGTACTAAATTATACTTTTGAGGTATTAATATGGACCCTTTAAGTACAAATGTGTACCTTTTGAAAAGGTAGGCTACCACCACAGTGACAGCTCACGTACCTTTATTTCTGAGAGTGTAGTGTTTATGCATTTTGTTTGGTCCACTATTTATTCAGTTGTTTGACTAATTACAATACTGGATTTAAAAATATTACAAATCTGCATTTTTCCAATACACTGGCTGCAATACACACAATTGTTCACACAGTTTTGTTTTTTAAAGACACATGAGTTTTTGTAACAATTCAATTACCAAATACAAATGAATCTAGATCAGAGATGCCCAAGGGCCCGCAGGCCAAAGTTGGCCCATTGTAATCATTGACTGTAACCCACCATCCCATCTGAGAAGATTAGGGCGGTTAGGGCGAATGCCTTTAACAGAGATCGTCATTTATAATTTGACGTAACCTTTTTTTGTGTTTTATCGCTGACCTTTAAACTGAAATGAAAAGTTTCTATTAAATGTTGTAAATGAATCAGATTTTTAAAAATGTGAACAATATTACTCGACATATAAAGGACTATGCAGCAGACATTGGTGAGCAAATCAAGGTAAAAACTAGTGTAACTCTGTTATAAAGTTGGTTGTTTTTTTACTGTAATGAGTTCATTATAAAATGTTAAAGAATTATGCTGTATTAGTTAAAATAAAACAATGTTTCCAAGTTATTTTTAAATAAATAAATACGGAAATTACCCATGGCAACTATATTTACCTTCAGCCCACTAGCCTCCATCAAGGTTTGCTTTTGACCCTTCGTAAGAGAAAGTTCAGCATTTCTAATCTAATTACCCAAAAACATGCAATCATGTGATTCATAACAAAACCTAATGTTATTCTGAGCCTTTAACCATGATAATAATTTTTTTAAACTCTAATTACGTAGATTAAGGAAGTCAAATTAAATTAAGATTGACCAATCCATATTTTAAAGGGCTAAAATGATGTATTATTAAAACAAATGTACAAGCAAGTGTTTCTCGTTTCCCCCCACAGTTCTTTATGAAGACAGAGTTTAATCTTGGACTGACCAGAAATAAAATAAATAAATAAATAAATAAAACACCCAACGTCAATGAACAAAATCAAGAATAACTTTATTTTACAGTTATTTAACAAACATAAATATTCCCACTCTACATTCAATTTTTGCATTCCATAGAGGACGTAGATTTTATTTTCCTTTAGTCCGGTAAACATTTTTTGCATTGATCTGCACATCTGCAGCATCGACTGAAGCTTCGCAGATGCGTCATCACATCTAGATATGTTTCGCGGTACAAATATCTGGATATTCGATTAGCGTGAATGCTTATGAAAGTCAGGGGAGCCCAGCAACAGTACATATGGATATACATGTGGCAAACACTGTGCATTTTACACTCACAGAAGCCGCAGCGAACAGCTCAACGGTAAGGCAATAGACTACAGGCAGTCTCCAAGAGTGGCATTCCTTGATTGTGTGGAACGCCACCAAAAAATAAACCACACACACACAAATCTAAAGCCTTTAGTCTCAGGACATCTAGAGAACAGAGTCCAGAGATTTCTCCTGTGAGAAACAGTGCAAAATGCAAAACGGACAAAAATACGCTGCTTCCATCGCGAGGCAGGCAATACAGCTTTTAAAGCCCTGTAGAGACTCTACAGTGCAATTTGTGCATATTCAGACAAGACACACACATACACGTGCATTTACAAAGACTGAATTGATCCAAAGGGAATCGGGCCGCAGCTGAGTTCAGCAGGACACAGAAGGGTATTCGCAGTTTTTCCAATGATCCAAGTTTGTTTTCGGGCCGTGAAAAAAGCCAAAGTGTTCCCAGGCCTGCACAAACTCTCCACACATACTGTACCACGCAGAATGGAGAAGAGTCTCATCTGAGACCGCTGTATTCTCCCTGAGAATCAACGCATTAGAAAAATATTTCATCCCCATCTTCCTACATTTTCCCCCGAAGAGTCTAAAAGCAGCTTTATTCCACTTATAAATAAGGCAACTATATCAACACTAAAGGTCTTGTAGAATCGCAACCCACTGAGCTGCTGGGTTTTAGGGCCTCTCATGCAAATGCTATAAGAGCAACTCTGCCAAAAAAAAAAAAAAAACAATTTTAAATGGGTGTCAATTTTGAAATGTCACATCCAAATATACAAGATATCCGTCTCCTGCTGAAGACTCAAAAGATATAACCTACTGTTTACCTCCTCTCTAGTGTTTTGTTTACAAAAACTTAACTTTTTTTTTTGCCCCCCAAGCTGAAACAAACATTTAAAACATGTTCTCGAACACACTACCCAACTACTGAATACTATCGTTGTGTTGCAAGTTCTCCTAAAAATTCAAGTCTGGTTTATTTTATTTTTATTATTAAAATAAAGTGCTTAAATATGTTCTTTGACTAGACTGAGTATAAATCAGAGTGTTATAGACGTTACTGAAATCCTTGCAAACTAAAAATGGTGAGAAATGATATTTACACTGAAGTTATGCAGATCATCGATAAGAATTGTTTGAACATGTCAGTAGCATTGCTTTCTCAAACTTTACCAAGACCACCGGTTCTTCAACTCAATCCTCTGCACATTTTACATGCGTCTCTTATCGGACGCACATGGTTCAGGTCATGGAGCTCGCGCTAACACGAGCTGAAGATCCGAGTCATGTGGCCACTGAATAAAAAAAAAATTGAATGTAATTGTGGATTTTTTATTTCACAATTCTTACCATTTCAGAATTGAGCCATAGAAACTTGCATTTGCCAGTCATTCAGATGGAATTGCAGGAGATTTACTTACAAAAATAGTCAATTGGCAGAAATAAACCCTGCAATTCTGACTTTTCCACTTGTTTTCCTCAGAACTACATAATAAAAACAAACATTTGCCTATTATTAAGATATAATTGCTAG
The DNA here is from genome assembly GCA_903798035.1 of Danio albolineatus. NCBI lineage: Eukaryota > Metazoa > Chordata > Actinopteri > Cypriniformes > Danionidae > Danio > Danio albolineatus. The sequence continues at coordinate 6,516,483 of CAIGQQ010033541.1, read as the reverse complement.
ATATATACTGCTAACAGTGATAGAAAAGCAGAATCAGAAAAAAAGTCCAAACAGGTGGATAAAAACCCACATTACCTACGCTTTTTTGCTCTAAACTGCGAGACAAACTCAAAATCACAAGTTCTAAAGATCCGTTCTAAAGGGAAAAGACTATATTTATAGAACTGATGGTTTATATCTCACAATACTAGGAAGGCAAAGTTACATTTGAATGTAAAAAAAGTCAGAATTGCAGGTTTTGATCAGTTTATTCGGACTATCCTTGTAATGGTGACTTTTTAGATATACAAGTAAGCAAGTACTGCGATTGCTTTAACAACTAGCAAATGAGAGTCAAAACTGAGCAAAAAAGTCAGCGGTGGAACCCAGTGTACAAGGTTTCATGTGTGTAAATGACAGACATCAAAATATGCAGAGTGGTGGGTCTGAAGTTGAGAATCACTGACTAACTGATTCTCAAATCACAGTCATTTTCAGCCTGGACCCAAAGTGTTAAAGACTTTCTTTTTCCTTAACACCCATTTAGCTGCCCATCATCATGGGGAGTGTGTAGTGTTGCTTCAAATCATTTTATGTTGAATTCTTTTTCAAATAACCTTCTAAATTAAATAAATAAACAGCATTAAAAAATAAATTATCAAAAAAAAGTCCTCAGTGGTATAACTGAGACCCCATTTGATGAAGAAAACGTTCAAAGATTCCCCTTGTTGCTCTCTGTAACTTTGAAAACATGAAAACTGTGAATTTAGCCTAGTAACACAAACAAATAAGTTGAATAAAAATAAAAGCAATAAGTTATGCAGGCGAAATGTAAGTAAGCGGTTCATTTCATAAGAAAGTGCCAGACTTCATTACTAAACACTGCCCTCCAGTGGAATGAGGACTGCGGAGCTCCACTGGGATTATTAGCATCATATCTAACAAAGCTTCTAGCACATCCAGTTCCAGTTGTTTATTTTACATAATGAACTGAAGAATGCAGTTGTTTATTTGTTGTTGTTGCACGTAGTAAATGATTCCGTAACTCTTGCTCTTTGAATTTATAATTTGTGTGAATCTTTTTCCCATAAAGCACATTTATTACAATCTTGCCTCCCTAAAGCAAACACAAGCCCATGTCCCTCAAGAAAACTACACTTTTTTTGGAAATAGGCTCAATTTAAAATTAATGGCTAATGGTCTAATCCGGTTCAAAGATTTATGCTAAGCTAAGCTAACAGTGCTCAACTGTTTAACTCTAGGTGATTGATAAAATGAGCCCATTTCCAAAAGAACTGGAGCATTCCTTTAAAATGACATCGGGGTGGATTGAGGGGGCTGTCGGGATTCAAAACACACGTCATTTAGAGATGCTCACATTTTACTTACAGCTAGGATTGTGTTTTAAGCAGAGGTATAGATCATAATCTCTCAGTGCCTTTTCATATATTCCAGTTATTCTTCCATTTAGGGATCAAAAACAAACCTCGGGCTTAAAACTTTGAGGGAAAAAAAAGGTTTTGGTCTTCCCATCATGCATGCTGCACGCTCCGTTTGTCCTTGAGTGCAAACTGTGGAATGATCCCTTTCAGTAATACCAAAAAAAAAAAAAAGAAAGAGGGATTTAACAGTGCTCGGGTTTCTCTCACCGGGACTGAACGCCAAGGGTGATCTTTAAGTTCTCATAGACTACGTAGCTGATGCTAACAGCAGGGATGACCTTCATGAAATTGGGTGCCAAGCCTCTATAGAGTCCAATAGCGCCCTCTGTCCGTACAATGTGTCTGAAGAGTCCTGACATGGTCATCTGAGGACCTCCTTCCTGAGAAGCTGAAGGACAAATGAGAGATGAACAGTCAATGACAGGAGATCTATAGAATTAGACATTGAGGGTTTTTTAGCAGTAAACCAAGTGTTGTCTGTTTTGAAGACTTACCTTGCGCCTGCATGCGTGTCCTCACTAAGGCTAACGGGTAGCTCGCTAACTGTCCACATGTGCTGGACATTGTGCCACAAGCTAGCAGCACAAACACACCTGGATCAGCACTGTCTGTGGCAAACCTCTGCAGCCATGAGTTCTTTAGTGTCTACAGAGAAAAATAAGAATGATGTTGAGTTAGATCAGAGTCTAATATAAAAAACTATGTCATTATAACGCAACTGTATTTAATTATTATTAACTTAATCCATTAACACCAATCTACTGAAAAAAAGATTGAAGTAAAACACACAAACTAATTTATTCATTCATTTATTCTCTGGCTTAGCCCGTTTATTTATCAGAGGTCATCACAGCGGAATGACCCACCAACTTTTCCAGCAAATGTTCCATACACACTCATTCATAAACATACACTATGGACAATTTTAGTTTACCCAATTCACCTATAGCTTGTCTTTAGACTGTGGGGAAAACCGAAGCACCCGGAGGAAACCCACACCAACACAGGGACAACATGCAAACTCCATACAGAAATGCCAACTGACCCAGCCAAGGCTCGAACCAGCGACCTTCTTGTTGCAAGACGACAAGTCGGCCATGCCGCCCCAAACAAATTTATATTTAAATTAAATTAATATATACACTGTAAAATAATGCAGTGTTCCACACAATTCATTTCTGTTTTCCCAACCCAAATCGATTAATTTAACGTAACAAATGTAAGTGGATTGAACATAGAACAATTAATTTGTTCCAAAAACCTCAGAAGATATGTTTTCAACTCATGTAACATCAAAAATATTTTCTGAGTGTATAATTAGATGGCATAATCTAATTTTTTTTATTTTTCCATATATATTCCATAAAACTCACCTCATAAACAGCCAGGTCTATTCCAGCATAAGGGATGATACCCAGCATATTTGGAATGTAACCCTTATAGAAGGCTGTCATGCCCTCCTTCTTGAATATATGTTTAGCACAGTCTGCGATTCCCGAGTACTGACCCGTCCTTCCCAGAGCAAGACGAGTCTTTAAAACCTTAAACACACAGAAGCTTTGTTTAAGCTCCGAGGCATCTGAACAGTCATGCTTTGTTTGGCGTAGAAAGGACAACTTAATTAAAAGATGGCGATTAGTTACTGAAAAGTACAGTAGTACAGTTTATGTTCTTACCTCCATTGGGTAAATGCTGCTCTGCGCAATTGCTCCAGCTAGAGAACCAGAAACAAATCTCTCCAGGATCCCCAGCGTCTCCTGATTACTGCCAATCAACCGCTTAATCTGAAGGACAGAGCAAAGCATACTAAATTTAGTACTAAATTAATATAGGTCGCTGTTTGCTCATAATGCATGGGTATATATACATATATAACATATAATGGATAATATATAATGGGTATATATACAAGGCATCAACACTAAATTTACTGCAGAGAAAAAGAAAAAACTGAAAGGGAACATCAAAATCTCTCTTGCCATATACAGTTCTGACGTCAAAATCTGTGTGAACAGGAAGTTACTGGGACTTTAATTTCAGTATGCTGATGTTCCAACTGAAACTGAATATTGAGTAAGGTGCAGGGCTTTCTTTTTGCTCATCATTCCCTCTTAGCAAACTAACGGTTGCCCCTCGTGGTTAAGAATATTGTGACTTAAGTCAGCAAACTGATTTAAAAACGGAGAGACTGAAGATGACCTAAACAAATATCTTTTATTACGTCAAATAAATTCTTTACTTCAGGCAGATTTTAAGTCTTCTTTTTTTTCCACTGTGAAAACTCCTCACACTGCTGATATCTTGTCTTCCCTCAACAGCAGGGTTGCCCAAACTCGACCCTGAAGGGCATGTGTTCTTCAGAGTTTAGTTCCAACTCTGGTTAGACACACCTGAACCAGCTGATCAAGTTCATTCTAGGTATACTAGGGGTGCGTTCCACTCCACCTTTAAACACGCACTCGCGAACTTCCCTTTCCTCATTCCCTTGGGGGAATCCGTGTGGCCATTTTAAAGTGCGCTCCACGTCATCAAATGAACAAGTAAAGCTTACACTGACATACCAACGATTCCTCGATTTTGACAGAGGGAACGAGTCAGCTTCATATGACCACCCCAGCACCTATGTCCCAGAATGCAATACGATTGTGACATCACAACAGCGTAGCTCCTAAGAGCTCAAACATTTATAAAATTGCATTTAAACCCATTTAGATGTTTAACCAGTAGTGGACACTTGTGTAGCGTAATCATCGACGTACATCCGTGGGAATGAGGTAGAAAGAAGTTAATGAGTGAAGGGAATAATAAATGGACTGGAATGCAGCCTAGAAACTTCCAGGCAGGTGTGTTAAAGGAAGTTGGGCTAAACTATGCAAGACAGCGGCCCTCCAGGACAGAGTTTGGGCACTCCTGCTCTACTCTCCTTTTAATAAATAATGTTCCAGGACAATTCCAGGACATTTCCAAAAGCTTTTTCAGGTAATTCATGACAGGAGTTGGTCACAAACGGCTAGAGAAACCTTGGAGGGTTGAATCAAAATGTAATTGACATTGTGCAGCACAGGTCAAGACCTAGCTCAGCTTAAACAGAAAAATTCAAACTCAAAAACTCTGGGGAAAAAATAAATAAATCAATCAATCCAGGACAGGAGCATTATTTCCAGGACATTTGGTCAATCCGTCAATCTTCCATCTGGAAAACAACCCTGTAGATTTCTAGGTTTATTCAAGATGTATGGAAACCCTGCTCTAGTATAAACTGATGGAAATAATGAATTCTTTATCTGCTGATAGTTTATTTTCTTACTAGGCTGATAAAAAAATAAATAAATAAATAAAGTGTTTTTGGGCAACACTGATTTCTGTTATGACCACCAAACAATATTGCGCGTCGCAAATCTTTATTACTCATGACTAGGGCCACACGGAATCTGCGCGCGCAGAATTCCGCAGATTTCCACAGATTTTCAGACCATGATTGATTCTGTTTATTTATGGGTGTAAATGTGTGTAAATTTATATTTAATCAGTTTTCAAAATAATTTCAGTAAAAATATTGATTAATATGAAAATATTCATATGATTTATTTACAACACAGTTTGTAAAGTACTATTTTCTGTCTTTTAGTAGAGATTTTATCTGAGAGACTTGCTTTGTTTACCAAATAAAGTGGATCTAATTGGATTGGCATTGTAAACATCAAATAAAAGTTAAAAAGGTATTACTTTTTATTTTATATATTCATTTTTTGTTATGATGTTCCTAAAATAAAATACTCCGCAGAAATAGCAAAAAATGTCCACAGATTCCGTCTGGCCCTACTCATGACTTAAGTAGAAAAAAAGTGAAGACACTGGATAAGGGTGAATCTTTCTAATCTGCATCAATCTGCACTATCAATAGAAATACTCTTGGAACACTTGTACAAGTGACTGGGAATGAAAGGGATTTAGGACACACTCCTGAGGCAGCATTAAGCTTTAAAAACCACAATACGCTTTAGGCTTTAGTTGTTGCAGTTAAAATAGTAGAGCAAAATTCAGTGTTTTTCCCCAGTGTTTTGTTGACCAAAAAGTGCTTTTGTGTCTGCCCAGCAGTTTTAAGCTCTGTTATAGCGTAATATTAGTTAAAAATAAAACAATTAATTTGATCTCAAACAAAAACGAAAGGGTTATTTGGTTAAACGGTTACACAAATGTGGCTACAAACTGTCACAATGTAACATCTTAATAAGATTATGTCTGTCTTATAAGATTACAATGTTTATTATAATATCTAGCCCCTAGACTGCAGCTCTGTACTAGAAGTTTGGCCAGAGTGAAATGGCCCAACTGAGCCTGGTTTCTCTCTAGGTTTTTTTCCTTCACTTTTGTCAATTGGTAAAGTTTGTTCCTCGCCACTGTCACCACTAGCTTGCTCGGTTTAGGAATTGGGGAGCTGCGCATCGATGGATTGGATCTTCAGTGTTTGGATTTTCAGCAGTGAAACTTAAACCACACTGAACTGAACTAAACTGAACTTCAACTCTGAAAACTGGACTGACGCAGTTTCAATTTACTATAATCTTCTATGTTAAGCTGCTTTGACACAATCCACATTGTAAAAGCGCTATAGAAATAAAGATTGAACTGAATTACTGAACTGATTTCAGCGAGTTACCTGCTCATATGCCATGAACTTGATCGCAGATTCAGGTGCAATCTTCAAAACATTGATACCATTGCCTCTCCACAGTGAGCGCAGTCCACCCTCACGGATCATCTGGGCGAATCCTCCAGCGATGCCCATGCTGTTACTGCGCGTTGCATGAACCTGTCAACAACACCATTCCAGAAGTAAAACATCTCGATTTACTTAAAAATATAGTTTTGTAAACACATTTACAAAAAGGGAAGTTAAGGTGAGTGAAACTTTAGTGGTATGATTCAATTTATGTGATTCAACATGTAGATGTCTCTAAAATCTAACAAAGGAAACAGGAACTAGTTTGACTTCGAGATTTTGTACAAATGTACATGGTCACCCACACCAAGACACTGATTCAAAGAACAGAACATCATGAGCGGCAGTGACTGTGCAATAATGGTGAATAACAGCTTACTAACACTTACACTTCAATTGATGTGGGATTTCATAACAGGATTTGTGCCTAGAGGGTCTGATGAATAATTTCTGTCTCTCTGGCAACAACAGCTATGATGAGCACACGCCACGGTAATGACATTTATGATGTTGCAAAAAATAAATGCTGTTCTTTTCTGAAAAACCTGAATAAGTTTGACCCTGAATAAGTTTGAAAAGTTTTCAACATTTACATGAAAAAATTCTATTCAGCATATTCAAGAAATGGCGTCAATAGCTATGTTTTCATCCAAAAATGCGAATGAACTTTATGCACAAAACGAGACAAAGCGGACAAAATGGTCACTTCCTGATTAACTGGCGCCAAATATCAACAGTAAAAACGTAATTTGCTGCAGTAGGAGAAGCTGTGTCAATCTGTTCTTCATTTAATAAAAGACTTGTGCCTCAGAAGGCAATCCTGACACACAGTGAAAGCACGTTGGCGTTTGAAGGTGTAAGACGCGGAGCACAGACGCTCTTGATTCTGGAGGTCATAATTAATATAACACAACTACTTAAACAGTAAATTGCTTTAGAATGACCGAAACAACATTTCAGATGTTTTACAGTGTGCTCAGCTTGCTGGTTTGTCCATTTACACACTTTTTTAATCATCACATGATCTCTTATAACAAAATCACGTGACCTTTTATTAATGCGCATACTGGAATTTATGCAGGATAAGTGTTCCATCGCAGTTTATGCGCATCTTTTCTTATCAAATAAAAAGTTCATCCTACTCAGTTACAGTTTGCACATACACTTTTAATGCGCATTTTCAAAATTTATACGCATCATGGTGTTTCCATCAACCGTTTTTTATGCACATATCCAAAATGCGCATAAAAAATAGGTGGATGGAAACGTAGCTAATGAAGACTAGTAATGATGTTGAATATTCAGCTTTTCCATCACAGGAATACTTAACACCTTAAAATGAGAAAACCATCATTTTAACTCAAAAAATACATATTTTCAGACTATGTGTTCACCTTCAAGTTGCATTAAAAGGCTTAAGGCTAGTTTAAGGCTATGTTTACATGACAATGATGCTTATGATGATCAAAAATGTAAAAGTTTTCCCTTGTATATTTAAAAAAAAGTTTTACATTTACACAACGCTTTTAAAATAAACACTTCAAAACACTGTGTTATGTATGCCAGGTCAGTAATTGCCGCCGTCATACGATATATACATGTTTATGTGTTTGTTTTTGTGTATGTGTTTTTAAACATTGAAAAGAACCATAAAACCATAAAATAACTCCATACATAGTAAAATTTGAGACTTATTTAAGTATCTTGTGTCCAATGTCCTGTACAGGTAGTGTGAGTGTGTCTCGTACCTGCATGAGAACTTTGAGGCGGTCCAGCGGTGCAGTACAGGTACGGGACACAGCGCCTGCTCCACCTCCTGCTACCAGGTGTCGCCACCACATCCCTGTGTTCTTCTCCTCTGCCGTAAACTCATCCGGTACCAACATACTTTCCCCCACGTCAAATATCTACAAAGAGGATGACATGTACAAGAGAACATGAGCTTCTGTGTTTCTGTAAGCAGGCAGAATCTCCAGATTTTATAAAACAAGTATCAGCAAAGAAGAACATATCTGTCTTACTCTTTTTTTCTTTTTTTTTTTAGTTTTGTCCTTTATAAGTCAGCGGTGTTCAACCCTGTTCCTGGAGATCTACCTTCCTGCAGATTTCAGTTGCAACTCATATCAAACACACCTGTCTGTAATTATCAAGTGCTGTTCAGGTCCTAATTAAGTGGCTCAGGTGTGTTTGATCAGGGTTGGAGCTGAACTCTGTAGGAAGGTAGATCTCCAGGAACAGGGTTGATCAGCCCTGTTGTAAGTTATCCATTTGTAATTTGATAGTTTTTTCATTGCTTTCATTGGTTTTAGGGTGGAATATTTGATACATCATTTGTTTAATGTTGTACTAGCTAAATGTTAATTTATTTACTAACGTGAAAGAATTTACAATATTTATAATCGTTGTTAATGCAATGTCAGCTAATGTAAATAAAGTCAGTCACTGTTAGGTCTTGTAACAGGGTTCATACACATTTTTACTACTAAAATTCAATGATTTTTCCAGAACTTTCAAGTAAATTTTCACGACCTAATGTTTCATGTAATGTCTATGTATACATGGTAAATAATAAGAAAAATTATGCATCTTCAAAGTTAATACAGCATTTCATAAAACATGCAACAATCTAATTAGTTTGTATTTAATCTTTATATCTTTGTAAAATCTATTTAGATAATGTTCACACAGCACTAATATTGTGAGAACGTGTTTGACCACTGACAGAAAAAAAGTAAAGACAATTAACCTACAGTATATTTAAGTATACAGATATTTGTTCAACTAAATTCCACGACTTTTCCAAAACTTTGTGGGTTTTTCAGTTTTTTCCAAAACTTTTCCAGGCCTAGAAAATGCCAAGTTAAATTTCCATGACTTATCCAGGTTTTTCATGACCGTATGAACCCTGTTGTTAACTCAAAGTGCATTAACTAATTCTAAAATGTACAACTTTGGATTTCAATAATGTATTAGTAAATGTTGAAGTGATTAATAAATACTGTACAAGTGTTAGTAAATGCATAAGCTAACACTAACTAAATGGAAGCTTATTGTAAAGTGTGAGCCTTTTTATTATAATGACATAGTAGCAGTATTCATTATTTATATAGCAGTATTTATTGCCCTACCTTCCTTATTGGCTATTACATGACAGATACATATTACACATTTAACAATGTAATATCATAAATACAAAAATCCCCCTCGACAAGATCATATGTTTAGGTTCCAATTAAATATGCAGCTTCGATAACAACGGTACGTGTGTTTTTAGTTACAATACCCACTATTAAACACTGGCTTTTTAAAATATTGGCTGTATATTAATACTTACTGTAAAAAGTATGATCTTACTCTACATCACCAATCCTACCCAATACTTTTACCTTACTAATAATAAACAGAAAATTAGTAGCTTATGGAGCTAATAGTCTTAGCTTATGGTTTGTTAACAGCGAATTGTAGCTTAAAGTAAAGTGTGACTCATAATAACATTTATAAATGCTTATCCTTGCTGTCTTATAAAAATGAAACATCAAATTGGGCCTTCCAAAAAAACAAAACAAATGTTTTATAGACAATTTACAGCTACAGTAATGACACTTTTGTCACCAAAAGTAATGTCACCATTCATAAATGAGACAATTCTGTCAGTAATTCTCCTTCACTTGTTTCAAACCCATTTGAAAGATATTTTGAAAAATGTTAGAAATGGTTAACCATTGACATCCATAGTATATAAAAAAATATATAAATACCATGGGAGTCAATAGTTTTTTTCCAAACGCTTCAAACTTTTTTCGTTCTGCATGAACTTGTTTTGAAACGATGATAATAACATAACAATTCCAGAAATAACTGGGTACAGGTGCTAGAATAATCTATTAGGAAACATCTAGCGTCAAAAAGGTCAAGTCAGTGACGTCAAGACACCGTTGATCTGTTTAACAGGATCAGACTGGTTCACGGTGACCCCCTTTTGTGTCATTCATGAGTATTTCAAGTGCAAGGCTACAAATTCAACTAAGCAGGCTTAGCAGAACTAAATGACTTGAGGGAGAAGCGCTTCTCCAGTTTTAATGGGATGTGTAGTGTCTCTCAGTGAAAGCAAATTAAACACAATGAAGAGACGTCCTGAGAGGATTAAGGAAAGAAAACTGCCTCTGGAAACTTTAAATTGTACAGCACAGTTTGGTTTTGTTTACCGTAGAGTGTTTCCAGTAGAGGATGATTTCGGGAATGTTTTCGGCAGGGTGTAGGAGGTGATAATCTCTCCACTCGTTCCAGTCAATCGTCATCGTACCATTTTTATCCATACTGTTCAGGAAAAAAACAACAAGCAGAGACCAAAATTAAATAATATGTACATAAACTAACTGTGGCTCTGGACAAGCAGCAGCTAATCTAAACAAGAACAGCTTTTTTTCTACCAAAATGAATCATGTACAATCAAGCTGCAAAAAATAAAATAGAAATAATATACACATTAATGGAAAAATAAAGAGTCTACAGTTCCTCACTGGATTTACAATTTATAGTTGTGTGTTTGAGTAATATAAATAGTGTTTTGTACTGTTACACAAAATGCTGTCATTTAGTAGGTAACATAACAGGTCAAGCATGTTTTGAGACACATCCTTTATTCAAATCAACTTCCAGCAAGTGTATAAAGCAATATTTGGTTGATTAACTGTGATCATTCACAACAGATGAAAGCATTTTTCCTAAGAGTTCAAACAATTGTCATTTTTTTCAAAAGAACAAAAAAGATTAGAACTTTATACAGAATATTTTACTCAAGCACATACCTAATAAATTCAGTAAATCATATAAACAATTAGAATTTTTAAGTGGTTTCTTAATTCTTTTCTATATTTCACCAGCATTGACCTTCACATATTTATCTTCTTTAAGTAAGTTTAAGAAAGGGTTCCTCTGTAAAACAAATCCTTAGAAAGTTACATCCACATTCAGTTCCTTTAAAATAAAATTAAATAAATAAAACACTCACATGGGACAAAACAGCTACTGAGAGAGGGGGGACAAAATCCAAAACAAAACGGCACAGATGACACACAGCGGATGAAATGCAAATGCAGAGCAAGGCAAACGTGCAGGGAGAAGACCTCTACTTACTACATTATAGGGGCACAAATTTGACCCCTCCTTATTCTGATAAGATGAGCAGAGAGAGAGAGTAGAGGTGGATCACAAGAAGGAGAGAGTGATAAACACAGACAGAGCGAAAGACTTTTACACGCACACTGTACACGGTCACACAGACAGAAAATAATGTTTGTAATAATGTAATACTGTTGGAGAAATTTTTAAGAACCCTATGAAGGTCAAAAAAAAGTGTATAAACTTGTGAGACATGCTGTATTAACTGTATGCTGTTTTGATCAGTGCTTTCCATCACCTTGCTGCTATTGTACATAGATCAGTCAGCTTTTATTATTATTATTAGTTGTGAATAAGTGCGAAAGATAGACCGATGATACAAACCAGTAAAAACATTAAATAAAAATCACCTCTTGAGGATCTTCTCAGCCTGTTCCTCAGATATATGAACCCCAAGGTCTCGTAGTGACTGCATGATCTCCTGCGAATCGATGCGACCTGAAGATTTAAAAGACGTGGTGAAACAATTGTCTTATTTGATCAATTTAAAACCTAAAACTTCGAAGGTGATCTCAAGATGTAAAACGGTCTAAAAAAAATTAAAATTAAAAATAAAAAACATAGCAAAATATGTAACACATATACACACAAAATGATTTCCAAAGTCCCACAATGTACAAATAAAATAAAATAATTTGAATGTAATATAAAATAATATTAAATATGTTTTTAATACCTTTAATAGCTTAAATATAACTAATATATTATATATTGTCTTTTCTTTTGCATTCTTTGATAACCTGTTTTATCACATTTTACTATGTTTTTATCTGTTTTACTCACTGTTATTATTCATTTTTATTTTCTTATATGCTTGTCTCTTTTATTCCTGATTATGTAAAGCACTGTGTATAAGCTTGCCTTGCCTAATATTTAAAAATTTTCTTTAAATAATTCCCAAAATTATTTCCACAGTCTTGGAAAAACTGGGTATATGAGGTAGCATCACTTTTAAAGTGTTATGATACACACATTGTTCAGGTCCAATCCCAATTCTACCCCTTAGCCCTTCCCCTCCCCCCTCGTTTTGCATGTTCACGTACAGGGGTAGGGGTGTCCCAATTCTCTTTAGCTTGAAGGCGTAGGGCTAAGGCACAGGGCTAGATACCCCTTCAAATGGTGATTTTCCAGGACCAAGGGGTAAGAAAATTTCCCAAAATACACAGAAGTCAGGAAATGCATAAATTCGTTTTTTGTTTTTTTTGTCATTATTACGAATTTTTACAACAAGCAAGCATTTGTGTTAATACATTCATAACCGCGTTCATGTTTTACAGTCATAGTTAAACCTATAACTCATAATAGTAACTCCTGTATAGTAGTCCTACACCATTCTTTGACACTCGAATACCCTGTCAGAAAAGTCTAGTGGCTGAAAATGAGCTTTTTACAGGGTCTGGTATAACGTTAATGTTGTTTTAGTGTGTTTACATAGATGAATATGGCCAGGGTGTAAATGCACAGTACAATTATGATCTTATTGCCACATTATATCGTTATGATAAAATAATATACGCCTTCAGTGATTTCCTGAAGATAAATACCAAAAAATAACACAACTGGAATAACTCCAGCAGTCGTGATCGTCTGATCTCATATGAAGCAAGAGATTGCGCCGCGATGACATGTGATGATCTGTGCTGGTGCTGCCCACATTTCTTAGGGGTACATTTTGAAGCCCTTCCCCTTCACACTCTGTCTAAAGGGCCGAGGGAAAGGGGTAGAAAAAAAGAATTGGGATTGGGCCTTAGTTATTTTACTGATATAAATAATTAGTTCCTGTCAATTATTACAGTTAATTATTTCCTGTTAAAGTCATAAGCCATTAAACCAGTGTTGATAATGTGCAGATTGGTTGAGATCCATGACTGTATTTCACGTGGCTTATTCTGCAAGCTCGTCATGTAGTCGACTGAAACTCTTACCATCGTTCTTTTTGTCAAGACTCTTGAAGACCAGTCTAAGTTTCTTTTCGTGATCCCTCAGGTAGTGCACAAACTCCTCAAAGTCCAACTGACCGTCCAGGTCTTTGTCTCCAGCCTTGACGACTTTCTGAAACACACAGTAAAAAAAAACACATCAAGACTAAAGCAAAAATATTTTTGAGCTGAGTTGCTGTTCGGGGTGTTGAGCTAATGGGCCACTCGGGACAGACATATGGCCTTTGTTTGATTAAGAGAGTATTGAATGAGCATCCGCTTTATGAGGTCCATCCTGACAACGTTTGACCTTAAGGACACGAGCTGTCTAAACCATCGAGCAGCAGATAATTGAAGGTAATGGAAAGGGATGGAGAAGAAAGATTAATGATTAACCCCAAGTGTCCTGGAAAGATGCGTTTCCAGCTTTAATGGTAAACGAAGCCACAGAACGAATCCCTGCTGATGTTGCTCTCTTATCTCTTGGAGCGACACAATGATCTGTCTGTCTACTGCTAAACATTTTCAACCACACGCAGAAAAAATAAAACACTCCACCCAGTGACATCAGCAGCTCATAATGAGCCACTGTAAACCGGAACACAGAAACCAATCATTTACTGCTCTCTGCTACTTTAGGGACTTGAGCTTAATGATAGCTTACGTGAAACTGTGTTTGAATAACAGGTTCACACTTTAAGCCAAATTTCAGACTTTTCCCTGACTTTCACTCACTAAAATCTTCCATGACAGGCTGCTGTTGTGAAGATGGTAATATTGTAATTTTAGGTCACACTTCATTTCGATGGTCTGTTTGTTGAATTTAAGTTACATTGCAACTAGTTCACATTAGATTATAGGGAGACTGTTAGGTTGGGGATAGGGTTGGGGTTAGGGGTAGGGTTAGTGTAAGTTGACATGTAAGTTTCTTATAGTCAGTTAAATGTCTGTTGAATGTCAGTAATAAGTAGACAGTCTACTAATACTCAAATGGACCATCGAAATAAAGTATTACTTAATATTAAAATAGAAAGATGATATTAAAACCCTCTTTATATAATATATAATAAATATAAAACCCTGTTAGTTTATGATCTTGTAGTCTTAAGTTATTGAAAATGTCTATTTGGAGGCTGAAATGCAGAAAGACTGAGCCTTTTATGTGGTGAATCCTCTATTATGGAATGGTTTGCCTGTACAAAACCCTCTTTATTTGTTTTATTTAGCTTTGAACAAGTATTAATCAGAATTAAAGCGTCAACAAATGCTACATTGAGCAGTTTATCAATATTTGTATTTCTGTATATTATATTGTTCCTATTTTCCTTTCATGTACAACACCTTGGTCAGCCGCCAGCTGTATAGAAGGTGCTTGATAAATCAATCTAACTGAACTTGAATATAATTTTGCATGACTATAACAGCCACTGAGAACAACAATTGATTAAAAAAAAAGCACTTGCTGTTTGTAAGTGCTTCCTTCTCCCCTGTATCATAGCTCGATAGAAGTTTTACGAACATTATATTTAGCTTTTCTGTCATCAACTTTAACATTCTGTTTTAGAAGTACGTTGTTGTTGTATTGCAGTGATTATATTTACTTTCAAATTTGTATGTATTATAATTGCATGTAATTTTAAGTATTTAATAACAATATAATAACATGCCAATAATGCATAAATGGATAATAAACATTTGGAATCAGTTCTTCAGATTCAACTGGTGACAGCCTGGTGCAATCAGAACATATCCTGACATGTTTGGTTTTAGTTAACAGATACAGTCTGGTGACTACATTTGACTTAAGTGTCTGCATGTTTATGAGCATGAAAGGGAACCCAATCTGAATGTTTAGTTATGTTGAGTAGGTTTAGTTAGACCTATATACATTAACGAATCACATGACAGTGAAACTTAATTTTGCGTGCACATTGTTAGTTGAAAAATAACTTTTTTTGAATCTCGAGGGGAAATTATAGCATGAAGAAAAGTGGAATTTATATCTAAAAAAAAAGTGAGGGCGACATGTCCACCCTGCGAATTGCGCCACTGTACATTGATAAATGAAAAGTAAAGTAATAAACAAACATCCCTTATATTCCATGAATTGAACAACAAATATAAAAAAAATCCCTGACTTTCAATGTCTGGAATTAACCGGTGAAAACCCTAGAATAAACTAAAATTTCACTTTTAAATGGGAAACAAGAGCTCGAATGTCATTATAAATTCATAAATAGAAATCGATTTTTTCATAAATGAACAGTTACAGTACAGGCCATTTATTTCACTTCAAAAGGCCTCAATGTGTTGTCAGCATCAGTGGACCAATATTGTTTTGCATGTATATGTTTTTGTTAGCAGCTGATTTGTATATAATTTACTGGGTGAGTAAATTAACAACAAACGTTTGCTTAAAATCCTACTAGACAAAAAGTAAAAAAAGTTCAAGAAAATCATGAAAAAAGCAATTACTTAATTTAAAAGAATTGTTGTAGATGTATTGTAGTAATTATATTTACTTTCAAATTTGTACGATATATAAATGCAAGTAATAACAATATAATACATAAACGGAAGATAATCATTTAGCATTGACTCTTCTGATTCAAATGGTGACAGACTGGTGCAATCAGAAGTCATTTAGGATCTCTCCCCAGAGCTCAGCAAGCATTATTGTGTCTGTCTGCATCATTGGAGATCTCAGGCCTCCAGCCAAGTCTCAAATAGCAGTGTCAGTATAAAGCAGGTTAAAGATAGCTGTCTTCTTCACTTGCTTAATCCACACGCTGCAATGACTCATCTGCAGACATGTGGGTCATGAGAATGCAAACAAAATTTGGCTGTAATTAACCTTCTGAAGTTCAGGTGTCTTCTAGAGTAGATATATTTCCTAATACAATGAATCCAGAAGAGAAATGAAAGCAGAGAACAGACTTGCTTGCAATCTACTACAATTTATGGTAGAACATTTAAATTATTCTAGTTTGCTTCTCACTTTTAGACACATTTTGTACAAGGAAAAAACCTGATATAATTTAGACATAAACACACCAAAATACACACACACAAAGGGATTCTGAAGTCAGCTGAAATACGGAAGTCCAATAATCTGGATTTAAATGATTTATCCTAATACAAATCAAGTCTTTGCATGAATGACCAGGACACACAATAATATCTAAAAACCACAGAGGCTGATTTTCCTTATTTTCTATAAAACGCCAAACCCATAGTGTTTTTACTGTTAACTAAAAGAATACATAGCTATTTTTGGTAACTGAAAAAGCTGTATAATTTTTATTTAGTTTATACATAAACTATAACAACTTACTTGAAGATTAAAATCTCTGTGCAACTTGCTGAAATAAAATAACTAAACTAAACTGATATATAAAAAAAGTTTAGAACTAATAAAAAACTAAACTTATAAAGACACAAATTGACTGAAATTATCCACTATAATAGTATGTTTATAACACTAAATTGACATTTAGATTAGGCAAAACAAAATAACATGAAATCAAAAAGCGCACTACATATTTCGATAACACTTTTATATTATACAATTAATATATTTACTAACATTAACAAATAATGAATAATGCATTACAGTATTTATTCATCTTTGCTAATGTTAGTTGAAAGTTATTTATAATTAGTTGATGTTAAGTACATTAACTGACGTTAACAAGCATGAATTTGGATTTTAATCATGCATTAGTAATTTTGAACTATGATTAATAAAAGCACTGTCCATAATTAATCAATGTTAGTGAATACATTAACTAATGAAACCTTATAGTGAAGTTTTACTGTAAATAACTCAACAACATACCTTTCGCCATTTCCTGTACGAATCAAACTCTTGTGATGGAAGAAATAAACTTAACTTAAAAAGAGACTTTAGCTGCGCTGGTAAACTTTCAGACTCAAAATACTCAAATTCCGTTCGCTCTGAGATATGGACAGGCACATAAAGACACAAGCACAACATGATCAGCTAGAAATAATTAAATAAATAATAAAAACTGAAAACTTGAGATTCATGCACGCAGCTCTGGACTCTTCTTGAAGCTATCAGGACTATAAAGCCGGTATTTCTGACACATGGGATTAGAGAACCTAGAAATCCCTCCCATTTCGAACATGTACTGCGCACTGAAGCACAATTGGCTTACGTCACATACAGTACAGCATCACCTTGTAACAAGGCTTATTGGTGTCGCAGTCTTCAAGGTTGACAGTCATGCAACTGCACATCTAATATTAGTATTTGGAACATATAAATAGGGAAATTTGACAATGTTCTTTAATATATAATTCAATTCAATAAACTTATTAAAGGCGTAGTCTAGTCAAAATTCTCACAATTTATGTGGTTCTAAACTATTTGTGAATTTATTACTTCTACTGAACCCAAAACAAGATATTCAGAGGAATGTTGGGAAAAAGCTGCCATTGACTTGCATAATAGGAACAAAAAGAAGTCAATAGCTGTTTTCCCAACATTTTTCAGTATATCTTCCTTTGTTCAACAGAATATTTGAACTCAAACAGGTTCAGAACAGGTGGAGGATGTGTAAATTATGAAAAGTAGCGTTTTGGGGTGAACTATCCCTTTAAAAGTAACAAACAGCTTCACATTTAAGCTAAGTTTCTCAAAAATACTCATTTATTTCTTTAAGGTTGTTGATAACTGACCTAGCTACAACCGTTACCAAGGGCTTAGCAAAGGGTCAATTAAGTGACAACTAATTAGTGAAATTGGTGGTCATAAAACAGAAACAGCTTTACTTTGCCGAGTGTGTGATTAATCCTGGTCTCCAGAGATAACAGATAATTCAATTTGATGATAAACAATGTAATAGAGTCTAATCCTGTCACCAGAACACAGTCTTTCCCAGCAGACTCTGACCAGGGCCAGAATATACCATAATAACATTTTAAGAGCAGTAGAGGTTGTGACTTACTAAAGATGTAGGAGGAAAGACTTGCATCATGCATGGGGGATTTTGAACTTGCTAAATTCTCAAAGAAAAAAAGACTCTATTTCTTTCTCACCATCTCCTGTTTATCTGTTTGGTTAATAGAATTAGAGATTTAGGAACATTTTCTGCTTCTGTAACTGCCTTCAACTCCCGATTCAGTTTTGACTATTTCCAGTTTACAGAATGTGCACTTGTGTGAAATTATTCCAAATGATGGGATAGGTTACCCCAAAATGTTTTGTATTTTACAAACTGTGAAAAACCAAACAAAAACTACTTACCTATTGCTTGCCAACAATGCACGGCCTTAAAAAGTTTGAAACGTTTAAAAACAATTGATATGTGTAAAAATTCATACCACTGATACTAATACTCTAAACGGAGGTATAAAACCATTTTAAAGGTGCAGTATGCAAGTTTGACACCCAGCTGTTGAACTAGGTATTGCATTCCTGGCTTAAAACAAACGCAAGCGCAGGTTGCCAGATTGAGAACCAACAGGATCAAGTGTTCTATATAAAAGCAACGGCAAGTGACAGAAGGAATATTTTCCATAATGAAGAAGTTTTTGTTCCAACCAACACCCCGAATTGATGTATTAGAAACGGTTTCTATATGTTCTATAAACCTTACCATTTTGTGAGTGAGTGCATATTCTGTGCTTCTAAAAGGCTGTATTTTAAGTTCTGTCGTGCTTCGTCTGGTGCAAACAGCCAAACTGCTAATCACTGCAAATGTCGTCACGTAGCGTGTTGTTATGACACGTGGTTACAGTGTAACCTGTTCAACTAATGTTTACGTTTGTAATATTTATATTATTTGCTAATTAATAACTTCATGTGGAACTCTGAATCTGAGTCTTATTTCAGAGTCTGTTACTCTCCACCGGAGGTCACTTTTCGGTCACGGATGCATGCTTTTGAATGAATGAAATAAGCTGTTTTCCACCAAGGGAACCCGGGGTGCTGAAATATAATTGGCTAAACTAGCATTGGACGTAATGCACCTTTTCAAAGTAGAATATCTGACTTCAGCATTGTTTTCAGATAATCAATGTTCACTTGGCATGTTTCTTAAATATCTGCAAACAACATATTATGGTATTTTTATGCTTTAGAAAAACTATGCTTTCAGTCAAAAACTTACATACAGTCCCTTGAAATTCCAGGTACAAGTCAATGCAAAGACTTTATACTTCTTTGTAGAGATTTACATTCAACACACCAATCGCATAGGAAACACCGAAACTGCATTTTACTCATTTAAAATATACAACTGTGCAGATTTGATTTGGATGATGTGAGCTGAAAAGAATTTGATCAACAATATAACCTTACTGACCACATAGCAGGTCATGAGTTACCACATTCCAAACAAGAACCAAAAGTATAAAATAAGAAAACAAAGTTTTTTTTTTAAAGTTGATAAGCTAATCCCTCTGCAGTACCTGCTGGAGATCCTTAGGAGGCGCCACCATAATTAAGACTGTAGCTTTCCTTGGGGGCGCTGCACACTCCTTTTGACCAGCCGGTGTACATGCTTCTCCTTGGTCTTCCTTTTTTGCAGAGTCTTCTACATTTCCGTTCATAAGTCCATCAGTTGACCCTGTGGTACCACGCTGGCATGAAGTTACCCCCAGGAACCACCGGGAAAGGGACGAAAAAAAATCCTTGAACATCTTCACTGAGTTTGCTCTTGCAAACTTATGAGTTTGTGTATTTGATCAAAATCACAAATGATGTCTACAGAAACTGCTTAGGCAGTCATAAGTGAGGCCGGGAGGATGAGGGCAGATGAGGACACCGCCACACCATTTCCACAGCTAACTGGCATATACGACAGCGTTTCCACAGAAACCCAGTGACCAAGTCAAAACTTTGAAAAGCTCCAATCAACCCACTCTTATTACCGCCTTAACACAATCTCAAACCTTTCAGGAACAAACTGTCCAAAAAACTTGTTCTTCACTGAGTGCAAAGTCCTTTGCAGAAAAGAAAATGGTATTAAAAAAAAGAAAAAGAAAGGGACTTCACTCCACAATCTTCTTACCACACTACACAGTAGCCAAAAAGATGAAGACAACAATTAATCAAACTTTAAAAGGGATTCCAGGATTTAAGAGCGTGTATTTTCTGATGCACAAGCTGCTGCAGGTTGGCTGCATCTACAGCCGGCAAAAAAAGTGATGCAGTGAAAAAAGCTGCAACCTCACTGCAGCTGTGCCTCAGCCAATCACAGAGCTCCACACTGGCTGTGCCGGTCTGACAATGCTCAAGCAGCCAACCAGAAGATGAAATACAGCCATCTGATGTAGGGATCTCTCACCCACTCAGTTTTGAGGAAATTCTGCTGACTGCTTCTTCTACGCTCTGCTTTTTTTTTTAAAGCCATTCTGTCATCATCAGGATCTCCCTAGTAACGCCTCCAGGGTGATTCCATGCATTTCTAACACTCACCTATACAAACTTGCTTCATTCATTCAATAATAAATTAAATGAGCCTGTTGGAATCAAAAGGAACTGCATTATGGTTATGGGTTTTTGTAAAAGCATCTGGTCAAGGACAGCAGGAAATATAAACGAGCAAATGAATCTTTCCTTGGTCATTTTTCTTGCAAATTGCAGGATTTCAATACAGCTCATTTGAACCAAATTACTTTTTATTGATCAGACTGAAAATGCAGCGGCAACCTAGTTCACAGAGAGATTAAGATCTGTACGGAGATCTCTATATAACCAGCACTTTATTGTGTCTTACAAACTGGGGCTGCATGATATTGGAAAAATCTGACATTGCAATATTTTGTTTTGATTTGATGTATATTGCAGTATAAATATAATTCCAATAGATGATTTAAGTAGCTTGATTTTGAAAGACTTCATGAATTTAGGATGATCAAATATTTTTCTATGCAGTACATCTCCATGAAATGTAATAAATTACAAGCATATTTTTAAAAAAAAGGTAAACAAAAAGCAGTTTATAGTCGCTGGGGAGTCAAACGGTGCAGAAATTTATCAATCAAGTGTAAAATAACATGCTCATTACAGTGTCAATAATTTGAAAATAACAATATTTAATAATGTCTTCATCTTTTAATCTTTGATAAATAATTGAATCCTGCAATGTGATTAATGTGGATAAACACATTGCGATATCGATGCTCAAATGATATATTATTTAGCCCTATTACAAACTATATAGTTGTATATTATTATTATTATTCGATTACAATGCAAATATATTTAAATACAACAAAACGAGTGATGCAAATTCTGTCCACTATGGTACCTTTGACCAAAAGCACAACACTGACCCACTGTCCTGCCTTTAAGCACAGTATGAATATAATTTTTTAATGCAAAAGCAATATTTACAGGACATTATGGTGGAAACAGAAAGTCATAAGACAGTGTCTATACTGTCAAGCATTATGTTTCACAATTAACGCCTCCTTAAGTTAAAACAGGATGAAGCTACATAAGAACATAATCTTACACAATAAATGTACTATTCGTCTCCTCCCAAGTCTCTCAAGAAACCTCCCAAACTCCTTTAAAATGCAGTCTTTGAGTTTTGGTGCCTTTAAATGTACATAATTGTCAGTCAAAAAAATTATTAATTTCCCAATCACAGAAGTGGTTCATCCCTGTTCTCCAGGGTCCTCTTGTTCTCCTAAACTAATTAATATGTGACGATAGAGGTCCTAAATTATTCACCCAGCTCTTTGAATGTGATGAAGGGTCTGGCTGCTAGCTATTGCTGCACTTAAAACTCAAAATATAAAACAAACATATATTTAAAGGGAAAAATAGAAAAAAACAATTGTGAGAGCAAAAGCATATACACATATCTAGACAGAATAAAGTCTGGTTATTCTTAAAGAGACAGAAAAATTTTGGATGTGGGATAAACTGTATTAATATATGAGGCAGTTTAGATAACACTGTTTACATTTTAAGCATTTATTACGGAATCACGCAATCAGCTTCATTTAGAGTCTGTAAAGATTAAAGTCGATTAATCAAAGCATTACTGGAAACTATATCCCAAATTAGTTTGTTGAAACACTTACAAGAAAAACTAAATGAATATGTCTGACTCCTGATGATACATAGAGGTCTTAAAGCAAAATGAAGAAGCAAGAAACTGAACGCCTATTTGCATCGTTCATCCACAGACTAGACAAACAATCCTGGCTGAATAAAAGTGCCTACATTGGTCACCAAAATCTGCTCTATTGAAATCATTTAAAAATGTGCTAATTAAAAAGCATTTAGCATGTACTTACAGATACAGATATGAAGACTTTTAGCTACTTATGCAACAACCAACTTTTCAACTTCTGATTTTGAATGTCTCTGAACTGAAAAACTCTGGATTTGCATTTATTTTCTTACTCCATTTGCAAACCCAGCATGCAAATCATATTCAAGTATCCACAAGTGCAATCCAGCCTTGATCATTAAAGTTATTTTTGCCCTCCATAATTGAAGCAGCAGATGTCATTCATCTGCATGAGTGGTTGGGAAATAATCAGTAAACTTGCTTGACCTTCACAATTAAACATGTAATAACACCGTTACCGGTCTGTAAGAGCAGTGCCAGAAAAAAAAATCTCAGCTGATCCACCATAGAGGAACTTTCGGTTTTGTCCAAAGTGCTTTTGTTAGTAGTCAAACAAAAGAATTCTTGATGCGCAAAATACTGCAGCCGGGCTTTTGTCCATTCTCCAAAAAACGTTTGACCTTAAGGAGAGCTACTTACAAATCAGTTTTAAAACACGCCCAGAGATGAAACATTCAGAATGAATCAGAACTGCAGCATGTAGAACATGTTTGTCTTCATTATTAGACAACGAGTAAGAAAATCATCTCTGAAACATGCCTACAGCTTATGATCTAAACATCACTATCATTACGCTACCTTTCTAGGCTAAACCCGCTCACCTTCCCCCGTCACAGAAGAACAGACAGGGGGAGGGAGATGGAGAACCGCTGGTGGTAAATCATAAATGACAGCCGCTCTACAGAAGCTGACCACATTCCAGGTGAACAGTACACGAGAGCTCTATTCCCGGATGTGCAGGATGCTTCTTTTAAAACATGCTGCTGAGGCTGATATTAAGCAGCTGTACAACCTATTGTATTCCCTCAAAGCCTGAAAGTGAAACATTTGTGTCCTTATCTCACATTCCTCGAATACAAACAGTTTTAACAGATTACGATCACTCAAAGCAGTTTTTGTGTTTTCCTATCGCTGGGAATTCTTCACTTTGTGTGTTCCCGAGAAACTCTTGTCGAGTAGCTACGCATTTCCTTCGCTGTTGGATAATTACTTTTTATTCCAGATTCATATCTAATAAACATGATAGTCGAAAGTACAGTCAATCTGCAACATTTCTGTATATGGGCATTCTTAACAGTCCTGTGAAGTGCTCTGAAATATGCATTTTTGTTCACTTGATAAATATTCAAGTGAATCACTGACTTTTGCTGTCTTCATTTGTTTCAAAAACACAGATGTCTTTACAATTTACACCTAAAAAACAAAACAAATGTAAATAAAAAAATCTTACTCGTACCCTAGGAACGGTATAGCAGAACATTTTGGCGGTATGAAAACCTTGACTTTTCCAAACCGCAGTATACCTTGAAAACGGTTATCGTCACATGTCTACTTAAAGGGTGCGGGACATATTAGATACAAGAGTGTTTGATTAGTCAGAAGATTTGATGAGAAACTGAAGTATTGACCTTATTCTTTATGTGCAAGCGGTACAGCCATTGGATTCTTTTTCACTTCCATTTAAAATTAACAAACTTGTTGGTAGAGCAAATACCTTCACCATCTTCAACTGTTTATTTTATTTATCATAGACATTTCTTCCATATAGGTAACTGAATTTGAAGTTCTGAAATGATAACAAAAAACAAGTGCACTTCTGCATCGCAGAATGAGGTCAATAAGGTGACGTCAAATTTTGTTGAACCATTTAGGCAAAAATGACAAACTGCAAGCTTTGGGTGTTTATTTTATTGTAACTTGATCACTTCTAGCTTATAGATAAGCGCAAGACTGATGCACTGATACGAACATCTAAAAACTTTACTTTGATTTCAAGAGAACTTGAAATGTTTATGAGATGCAAGGCAATGAAAAACAATCAAGGTTTGAAATAAATTATAAAATATAATAATTTAAAGTCTATAGCTGTTCAAATTGTAATTTGCATAGAAATATAATAATTTTATCTGTATGTAATATTTCTCTGCTAATTGTTTACAGATAGTAAGGGTAAAAGCTTCTTGACTGAAGCTCTACTTAAAAGAAAAAGTCAACTAAACTATGTTTTATTTGTTGAACCTTTTAATCATCTTTTAAACATATATTTAGGTAAGACATTCTCCTACAGGTCTGCTCCAAAATAGAATCTACACTACAGTAAAAGCCATTTTTATAATAATATGTGTAAGCATTAATAGAGTTCACCCAACAACAGAGCTCTTTTAGCCAATAGCCATATGTCCACATCAAACACACTGAAAACAACAGTAATCCTGGGAAATACAGCAATCCTCTTCACATAGTGGAGAGAAAGGACAGGCACAGATGTCATTAGAGACAACGTGCTAGGCAAATGTCGCCCAAATATACTGATTTAGTGAGCAAACTCACACTAGAGGTGTTAAAGTTCGAATCTAATTGTCTAGAGGTTTATAACTGTGTTGTGGGGGTTAACACAAAATGATTTATAAATATAAATATGTTAAGCCTTTTCTACGCGTGTTATTTCTATGTGCGTAAAAAATGGTGGGATTCCTCAAGTTGGAGGTAAAGTAACTCACCATAAGTTCATGTTCAGTGCGGTGGACGCCCAGTTTCTTCAGTCCGATGGTCAGGTCGTTGACACAGATGCCTCCATCTCTGTTGACATCCAGGATCTGGAAGAGCACCTTTAGCCGATGCTCCTGCTCGGGTCCGCCGCAGACCGGGCACTGATGCGGGGAGTCGCAGGACTCATCATGGCCGTGCTCGGAGACCGATACTGCGGCCAGTGTGGATCCCAGAGTCCGGCCACCCCCGGGGTCCGATCCCTGATACTCCTCTGGGCGGCACTGGCAGAAAACACCACTGAGCAACGGAGAAACGATCGAGCTCCTCTTGTGCATTTCACACGCGCCAAAATCCAGAGCAGTTCAGCGGCTGGTAAAGCAGTTTCCCGTACGGTCTCTGTGTGTGAGGGAACGCGAGCCTACGGCTGCGCACGCGATACTTTTCACTCAAGAAGCGTGACAGATGTGCCTACAGATAAGCTTCCAAATATGTCCACGGAGTTATCGATTATTTTGAGCCTTTTCCCTTCGACAATCGGCGTGATATGTTTTAGAGTGAGGTTAGATTGCTCGATCATTCACTCGCTATAGCGGCATTCCGGGCTCCCGGTCATAGTGATGAGCTGGAAGGAAGGATGTCTCGCCGGTACTCCGGGTTCTACTATGGCAAAAAACGCAGGCGAATCGGCGTATCCCGGCTGTATCATTGTCCTGAATGCCGTCTCGGGTAGAAATGCTAGAGTTCGTGAATATCCAAAGGTTATCCGGTTTGAATTGGCGGTCTGAGTGACAGCTGATGCAACGAGAATGCCGGTACTTGGGCGGGCGAAATCTCGTGTTCGACAGGAAATGCCTTTGGAGTGGGAGGGGTTAAAGATGCGATTGACCGACGCATTCAGTTACCAATCACAGTCCAGTTTATCTAATCGTCACGCTTGTCTCTTTCCCCGTTGACCTTAAAGGGATAGTTCAGCCAGCCCATAAGCGAAAATTTACACCAAGCTGTGCGAGTTTGCTTTTTCTGTTGAACGCATAAAAAGATATTTTGAAGAATGTTGGACATATTTCAAAATAGGCTATATATATTTTGTTTGTTCAACAGAACAAATATAATCAGGTTTGAATCAAGTGGAGGATGACTAGCTAATGACAGAATTCTCGTTTAGTGTGCGAACTATCGCTTTAACAGAAAAGCTCTGCTCGTCTGTGATTTTAAAACATTAAAAATAAAACATTTTTGATAATAATTACATACATTTCACAGCAAATTTTCTATCATTTAAAAATACACGTATAAACAAAATGAAGAGCAATCAAGGAATTTTCAGTTTATGTACATTATACGCTTCTCCTGTAACAAAGCAGCTGAGAGATATGGCTCTTCCCTGCAATAGTAATATTTTTTAAGTAAATAAATATGTATATGTGCGAAATAATTATAAAGCCCAGTCCAATTAAACATTAAAATAAGTAGGCTACATCAATAATGACAAATTCTCAGTCTATGAACAAACATGAATATACATTTGTGTGTGTGTGTGTGTGTGTGTGTTACAGGTTGTGTATGTTGTGTGCTGTTAAATTTGTGAATGATACTCCAGTGTCAAATACAGCTTAAAATATATTAAATATAGCTGTCATAAGTACAGATAAACCGGTTTTTGTGACTCAGAATCCAGTACCTCACAATCGATCAAATCTCAATCTTGACTTAAGAGAGACACCTGGTGGAGAAACCACGCACACTGCAACACTGCATCTCTGAAAACTCATCTGACAGATTAATCAACAGCACACTTATTTTGCAGGCAGCTTAAAAGGAATAACATATATCCTGGCATGCATTATATTTTCATACAGATAAAGTGGATATGAAAAGTATTGTTACAAAGAGCATGTTTCATGTATGAATGTTTTTGTAACAAATTATTATAAGTGAAAAAATCTACATATTAAGGTAGGTATAACGCTGTATTTATTCAGAAAAAAACCCCGCATATTTGTTGTTTCCAGTGGAGATAAAAAGCATTGCAACATAAAAAGTACAACATAAAAGTCTCCAGTACATAATGTTTCAATGCAATAATGGTAATATTAACACTTACCTCCATTTCTTATGGTACTGTGCACTCCCATACTGATATTTTGGTATAAGGAGTTATAAAAAATAATGACATATGGTTCTTGACACATAAACACCAATGTTTTGTTTGTTAGTATTTTTCAAAACAAATGTTGCACTGCAATAATAATAGAAAATATGATTATGGAAATTGTGACTGTTGCTTGGCAGAAGATTAGATCTTATATGAAAGCGTGGTCACCTTTTATTATTAATTTCTTTTGTGAATTAAAGAGTAATTAATTAATTACAATTTATTTTCTCCCTGTCTCTTGTTTTATCTGTTCTTGTGTGCGATACTAATTGTATATTCTGAAAAACCTGTTGAAGGCGGGATTTTATCAATTTTAACTTAACTAAATTCTATATTAATGAATATGAGAATCATGAAACTGGCTACATGTATATTGTTTTATGTATAGGCCTACTGTATATATGTTGTACCAATGCTAATTGTGTTGCTAATAAAATAAGTAAATAAGTAAATAAATAAATAAATAAACTGATTTGGTTTTCCGAAATGTCAACACTACTGTTTTTCTTGGTGAACTCATAAAACCTCCACATACCATTCAATTATAGTCATGCAGCTATGACTCACAGTGAACAATCCCTGTGAGAAGGCTGAATAAGAGACATCAAATAAAAGCAGTCATTTTCCCTCATTGTTCTGCAAGTTTTGAAGTCTCCTCTTGGCTTGTAATAATTTTAGGTTGTTTGAGAGCTACATTTCACAGATATAAAAATCATGTTTCTTAGCTTGCTTTTTGGCAGCTCTTCATTAAATCATTTCGCCTCATCTGTATGCCATCTTTCAAAATGTTCATGTTACATTTCACCTTTATACTCAGAGAATTTTTGTTCCTTAGTCATTATTAGAAATAAAACTAATTTGTTTTAATTTATAACTGTCTCGTTTTTTTTCATGTAATTTTTTAGTTTAATGTATTTAATAGGGACAGTGTCCATAAATGAACTTAAGTATAAAAATGTTAGTAGAAATACATAAGAGATGACACAAAGTTAGATATAACCATACTCAACAAGATGGACGTATTGAGAAAAAGTCTTAATTTGAATAAAATCTTAATTTGCCTTGAGCTAAGCTATACTGTTTAGGATATATCTTGAGTAATTGTACAATAATGTGTTGATAGTGCAGAAGTTTTAGTATCTGGTAATAGTAAATTGTGTTACAGCTAACACAAGGTAAGGTTAGTAATAGAAGTTTAGCTAGTGTGTTATATTTGTTTAAAATATAGGCTATTTTACAAAATGTTCCCATCATGTTACCATTAGCTAAGTACAAAGAAACGAATAAAAGAAAATAAATGATAAAATTAAAATTAAAACATTGTTTGTTTACAAATCAGCAGCAAATTTGGACTGTTTGCTACGTCAATATATAAGCGACAACATCGTTAGCACGTGTCCGGCCACGAGATGGCGCTACATGCATTTTTTAGACAAAACAATTCATTTCTCTTTCACCTCAAACCCGCGAAATTGTCCTTAATCACAACTCCTAGCGATTCTCCTTGACAACATGGACATTTGTTTTCGTCCACTGAAGAAACTACTGATGCTATTTATGTTTCTGGTCAACCAACGAAGCCGGGAACTTAACCTAAGTTAGAGCATGGGATTATTTATCGCTACTAAATATTTAACTCAACATGTTAGTCTTTTGTCGGCGTTATAGTGCTGTACGTAGTAGTTTTGCGGTTTAGCGGATGTAACGGGAGTTGGACACGCTCTCTGATCTGCTGGCTGTATTTAGGGAAATCCACGCGTCCACGGAGGCGGCGCTTACCGAGTTCACTAAATAGACGGAGACACTTTCAGTCCTCAGCAGTCAGCCAGTCTGCTTTTCACTCAACGCCAATCAGTTGATTTTGATACGAATAAAATCTGGGTAGTAGTGATTATATCATGGGACGTTTTCGAAGTCTTGCCGTCCACTGATTTCAGTTCTGGCTGCCATATGAAAACTGCTCGTCGACGTAAGTATTCAGCTGTCTCTATTCAAATTTTCAGTTACTACACTGGACACAACAGGCGACTGCTTTCGATGATTACAGAGAAAATATATAGTCATTTCTCGAAATGCTTTAGTAACTCCCAAGGAGCACAGTAACTTTTTCGTGATTATGTCAAGGGTGTCAGTGGAGTCCCAGGTCATTTACACCTGGATATAATGGACCTCTTCAAGGTAACTAACTCTCTCGGGATTGTGTTTGCTTTTCAGCCGAGACTGTAGCCTTTTCACAGTGCTGCCCCTGTAGTGCTTTTAAGGTGAGTTATTATATAGTTTCTAATGTTAAATTAATTTAGTCCCAGTCTTTTTTACCCAGACTGTTTTACACCCAGGTTCCTCAGAAATAGCTTCACTCCTCTCAGAGATGCTGAACCAAAGCACATACACCGAGGACTTCCAAGCACCAGATTAAAAGAAACGCAGCCTATATTTGTCTACCTCCATATTCAGTTATCCAAAGACTCAGAAGAAGAAAAACATGGCGTTTTTAATGAAAAAGAAGAAGTTCAAGTTTCAGATACACTTCACCCTGGAGGAGCTCACGGCTGTGCCGTTTGTGAATGGAATGCTCTTCTGCAAAATCAGACTGTTGGATGGGGGAGACTTTTCTATTTCTTCATCCAGGTAAGATCTGGGACTTTATCTGACTCTGATTGGGTCTTGCATAAAAGTTGCTTTGGTAGCTATGATTTTTGCCAAATGAAATAGTTGTTATGGTAGTTTATCAGTAACCCTTTATGAGACCCCCCCCTTTATAAAAATACAAATTGTGAATCTACACTTGTTTCACTTAGCTATGGTGCTGCTGACAGGTTTTATTTTGATTGCAATAGTGGTTATGTAGGTTTAAATGTTGATGAATTATTGTATCTATTATTAAGTATAAAGTCTCAGAATTAGGGCTGCACAATATATCGTTTCAGCATCAATATCGCAATGTGATCATTCACAGTAATCACATTGCAAGTATGCGCAATGTTGAGTCTGGATTATAATTGATCGTTTACATGTGTTTTTTTTTTAATGAAATGAGTAATTAATGAATTTAGCGTTTAGGCATAATAAATCGTACTGTTTGTAACTTTAATATCTATTAATATTTTAAACAATTTATACAACGAAAACTGCATGGTGTTATTTTGCATTTGATTATTCAGTTACTGTATATCTGAATACTGTTTGAGTACTCAGAAAACAATAAAACACTGTTTAGTTCAGTAGTATCTTTTTGTTTATTGTATTTATGTAAACTTGTAGATTGTATATTACCCTACAGAATCCTCCCAGTCCATCTAATATTAAAAATTCTTTCCAGATAGAGAGATTCAAGTCATCTGGTGAAATTGGATTCTTATCGCAATATATATTGCATAATAACAAAATTCGCAATGTTAGATTTTTCCAATATCTTGCAGCCCTACTCAACATAGGTGAAAAAGCATTGTTTGTATATATTACTGGAGATTTGGTAAAGGTTTCGTGAAGAACCCTTTGTTTTTTTTCCCCATCTGCCCACCCTGAATTTCTGAATAATTTTGGCGACTGTTTAAAATGCATTGAGAAGACCACACAGGTTGGTTTGGGGGTCTCATGAACAGGTCTCTCATCAAAAGCTAAGACATTTTTTAGAGGTCAGGGTCAAACCAGTATGCCATTCTTTACACTGTTTAGCTAGGTAAAGGATGTGCTCTTTAATCATTGCATAGAGAAAGCCTTAATTGCTCAATCATGTCCATTTTCTTGAATTCTTTTGTTTGTGACTAATTCTAAACACATTCCTGCGCTTGGACTGTGGTTTAAAATGATAGTGCACAGATGTCAGCGGAATGGTTGTTTATAAATAGAGGCTTAAGCCCTTCGTATGTTAGACTCACAGTTGGGCAAGTCTAATCAGACACAGCCTAATTAGAACAATGAAGGTGCATGCGTAAATCTGAGTGAATCAGCAGTCAGAGCTATGATTTTACTCTGATTGCATGAGTTTTGTAAGTGATGTGTTCAGTGTTCATTTCCATCTTTTTCTTTTTTCTTTTATTATTTTATTTTTTATTTCCTTAAATCAAAAGGGGTTTTACTTGCTAATATAAATAACAAATAGAGGTAACTGGTTTTGTCATTTTTTTTAAATCAATATTTCTACTTAAAGGAAATCAAATATGTATTACAATAAAATTAGTTATGTGTGTATAAACAACCATTTAGAAATACTGCGAGGCTATATTTAATTAAAAAAATACAATTAAATAAGAAATTGTCACATGATACTTATGCTTGTATGCTTAGTTTTTGCTAAAGAAACTTTGCTTATTTTTATCAAAGCAGTTTTCTTCAAAATACAAAACAAAAAGCAAATAAACTGTAAAAAACAAAATGTGATGATTAAATATGGCTGTTTTTTAATTCAATAAATGCATTCTTTATTTAACATTTTTTTTAAAAACATATGTATATAAAAATAATTGAATAACACCAGCTGTGTGGCAGTGTTGGAATCAGTGGAGTCCATGTAATCAAAATCCCATTAGATTAAATGGGTTTTCCCTAGAACAGATTAGTGGACTAGTATTTCAGATCCAATTATTCATGTAGTCAGTTTTAATATAACTGCACATTAAAATCTTATTCATTGGCCTCCACAGAGAGCACAAGAAACCGTAACAGTGGAGGCCAAAAATGTGTCTATTTGAAGCCCTCTTGTGTTGTGAAGTTGTTTTTAGTGGCATATGACTGGGGGTGGTGTATTGTGTGGGCACATTAACTTGCTAGCGGTGCCAGGCACAGTGAGTGCCCTCGTTCTGGTGCACTGAGTTGCCCTCTGCATTCATTCTACACAATGCCTTGTGTATCTGATGTGAGGAGGCAGGAGAGGGTTATGTCATGAATGTCCCAACACCATCATTCCTCAGGAACGATAGTGAGATTAGATTGGATATGTGTGGTACTTTCAAGAGAGAGAAAGTGAAAAAAAACAAGATGGAAGATAGAAGCTGAAAATGGAATGCATGCGAGATGGATATTTGATAGAGGAGTAATGCACAAAGGAGAAAATCAGGGTAAGAGAGAGAAAGCAAAGAACAGGACAGAGACATCAGTGATCGTCCAAACAGAGAGGCGTTTGTCTGACCAGTTTCCCTCTGCCCTCCTCCCTTCGCTCATTCTTTTCTCTCACTCTCTCACGTTTCTTCATCCTTCTGGCCTCTTTATCGGCGTGGACCGAGCTTATAGAGCTTGGATGATTGACAAGTGTAAATTCTTATAGTCATGACAGACCAATAATACCCCAGATTTTGTTCTAGAATCAGGGCAAATATTTGGAATAAAATGCAGAAAGTATTCATAGCGCTTCACTTTTTCCACATTTTTTTATGTTACAGCCTTGTTCCAAAATTGTTGCATATTTATTAAAAATAAAAAACCTAAAAAATCACATGTACATCAGTGTTCACAGCCTTTGCTCAATACTTTGTTGATGCACCTTTGGCAGCAATTTCAGCCTCAGGTGTTTTTGAATATAATGCCACAAGCTTGGCACACCTGTCTTTGGGAATTTTTGCTCATTCCTCTTTGCATTACCTCTCAATCTCTATCAGGTTGCATGAGAAGCGACGTTGTACAGCCATTTCTCCAGAGATGATTAGGTTTGATATAAGATTTAGGTCTGGGCTCTGGCTGGGCCACTCAAGGAGATTCATTGAGTTGCCCTGAAGCCACTCCATAGATATTTTGACTGTGTGCTTTGGGTCATTGTCCTGCTGGAAGTTGAACCGTCGCCCCAGTCTGAGGTCAAGAGCACTCTGAAGCAGGTTTTCATTCAGGATGTCTCTGTACATTACTGCATTCATATTTCCCTCTATCCTGACTAGTCTTCCAGTTCCTGCAGCGGAACAACATCCACACAGCATGATGCTGCCACCACCATGATTCACTGTAGGGATGGTATTAGCCTGGTAATGAGCGTTGCCTGGTTTTCTCCAAACGTGATGCCTGGCATTCACTCCAAAGAGTTATGCTGGACATCAGCTACTGTTTTACAGAAATCCAGTAGTCATTTATTAGTGGTTCTGAACACTGCTGTATAGTTATATTTGAAAGTGTGATTTTTGTTGAGGAGAGATGTTTTAATCTTTTTTTAAG
Source organism: Danio albolineatus (assembly GCA_903798035.1). Classification (NCBI taxonomy): domain Eukaryota; kingdom Metazoa; phylum Chordata; class Actinopteri; order Cypriniformes; family Danionidae; genus Danio; species Danio albolineatus. Next base: position 6,483,118 of record CAIGQQ010033541.1, on the reverse strand, counting down.
CAATTGAACAAAAATTCAACAAAAGTTCAATTTTAGTCTCATCAGACCAGAGAATTTTGTTTCTTATAGTCTGAGAGTTCTTCAGATGCCTTTTGGCAAATTCCAGGCTAAGGAGTGGCTTCCGTCTGGTCGCTTTACCATACAGGCCTGATTGGTGGTATGCTGCACAAATGGTTGTCCTCTGTAAGGTTCTCCTCTCTCTACAGAAGAACGCTGGAGCTCAGACAGAGTGACCATTGGGTTATTAATCATTAAATCTGTAACCTTCCCCAGCCTTGTGCCTCGAGACAATCCTATCTCGGAGGTCTACAGACAATTCCTTTGTCTTCATGCTTGGTTTGGGCTTTGACATGCACTGTCAACCCTGGGACCTTATATAGACAGGTGTATGCCTTTTCAAATCATGTCCAATCAGCTGAATTTACCACAGGTGAACTCTAAGCTGCTGAAACCTCTAAAGAATGTTCAGTGGGAATAGAATGTACCTGAGCTCAATTTAGAGCTTCACTGCAAAGGCTGTGAATACCGATGTACATGTGGTTTTTCAGGTTCTTAATAAATTTGCGACAATTTCTAAAAATAAATTTCACATTGTCATTATGGGGTATTGTGTGTAGAATTTTGAGGAAATAAATTAATTTTAATCCATGGAATAAAGCTGTGACATAAAAAATGTGGAAAAAGTGAAGCGCTATGAATGCTTTCTTGATGCACTGTACTTTTGCAGACTTTGCTTTTCTGGTGATTTCATAGCGCAGCACCTTTTACGTACTGTGTGAAAGCCGCTTCACACTGTGTAGTGACTGATCCTGTGTGTGTTTTTTTTTTTTTTTTTTTTCATTTATTTTCCTTCGGCTTAGTCCCTTATTTGCCACATCAGAATGAAATGCCAACTATTCCAGCATATGTTTTATGCAGTGGATACCCTTACAGCCTCAACCCAGTACTGGGAAATATTCAGCATTCATATACTCAATTATAATCTATGGCCAATTTTGTTTACCCAATTCACCTATAGTGCATGTATTTGGACTGTGGGGGAAACCGGAGTACCCAGAGGAAACCCACGCAAACACAGGGAGAGCATGAAAACTCCACACAGAAATGCCAAGTGGCCCAGCCGAGACTTAAACCAGCGACCTTCTTGCTGTGGGGTTACAGTGCTAACCACTGCACCACCATGCCACCTGCCATTTTTTTAATGAAAAAAGAAAGCAAAATTTTTCAGAATTCCTAGAGTTTTGTGTAAAGAATTGCACTTTTTACAAACTTATTAAAATTTATCTTAAGACATTTTCTTAGCTTGCTTAAGATTTTCATAGCCAGTAGAGCATGAATATCAGTGAGTGAGATCTTGTCGGTTTAAGCTGATATCAGACTTGTTCTGCAGCATTTTCAGGTTTTCATGTAATCTGGCAGAAATTGAATCAACATGGTGATAACACCTCCTCTGAGGTGCATGGCTGATGAGGATGTGAACACAGAAGTCATTAATTTCCAGGGGCTGTCCTGGCTTGCTGAGCGGAAAAGAAGGCAGTGGAGCCTGAAGGAAAACAGAGTGCTGATGGGCTGCTTTATATGGTTGGTCTGCACAGATGCGGGCAGTTATAAGTCCAGTTAGTCATTCAAATTCAAGATATGCCATGTATGTGTATGGTTATCACAGCTGTTGGCTGGCCGTAATTGTTTTGAATACTTTTTTGTTTGTGATTACAGCATATGATTCTGAAGGAGTAGTCTTGAGTTCTAAATCATTCTTTTGACAGACTTTTCTAAGGTGTATCATTACAGTAGTAAAGGTTATACAGCAGCAGTGGTTGCTAAGGCAACCGCAGAGAGAGAGAGAGAGAGAGAGAGAGAGAGAGTGAATGGCCAAGTCTCTCCATTGAAGTCAGTTTTTGATGAAATTGCTCTGTAATTGTAATCATTACAGGGGTGCTCATCTCTCTTCCTTCCTGCTCTGTTCCTCTGCCTTCTACTAATGATGAACACTCAACCAGCCCTTTGCGTCTGATTCACACAAGTTTATTCCTGCACTGACCACCAGCTCTGATTTCAAACTTTTAATGATCTTTTTATTTTTATGAGAATAGGGATGCACACGCCAGCAGGCCATGCAGTCAGGCCATTTTGAGATTTTGGGCAAATTAAAACCATACCTGTCTCATTTATTAATGAAGGCTTGGTTGTTTCCTTGATGAGACAATGAACATTTTCATCATAATAAATGTGTAAGGTTTTCAGAACAGTATTTTGAATGCTTGAAAGATTTCAGATAAATCCTGTTCTTTTCACGTTTATATTCATCAAAATATCCTGAAAAAAATAACAATCATGATTTCCTCAAAAGTGTTAAGCAGTAAAACTGCAACATTTATAATGAATGATAATAAATAATTTTTGAGGGATCATGTGACACTTAAGACTGGAGCAATGGCTTCTGAAGAATCTATATTTCAAAAATGTTATATAACTGACCTTCAGTTCATAAAGACATAGTTAAAGTCTTGGTGCTGATTGATTTTCTTAAACACACAAAGAGAAAGCTGAAGAAAGAAACATGATCCGGTTTCTCTGAGTGTTATTAGGAACATGTCGGTTTTGATAAATCGAGCAGAACCTCATTCTTGAGATTCCATTGAAAGAGTTACACCCCAGAACAGACACACTGATTATGCTAATGAACAATGAGATTATGGAAACAAATCAATCTCTTCATTTCCTGCAACCCATTCGTGCGCACGGCTGTTTGAGTTTGGCATCTTAGCAACAAGGTATCAAACGAAACCTGTGAAAAAGTGACACTTTTGATATACAACCCACTCAAACACAACCGTTGCCAAGCCCATGCACACCTTTAATGAACATGTAAGTTAAGAATAAAGGAAGTGAGTAGTTTCCACACCTTTTAGTAGACCGCCTTTCCTTGTTGAATCAAAGTATGACGCTGTGATTTGGTTACAGTACATTTATTAGTTGTGCAACTGACTGATAAGCCTTTCTATGGCTGTTTTATTTAGGTTTCTCATACACTCAGGGTCAAGACACATTAATGTCAGTATTACAAATATCATATATAAATTGCATGTCTTATCGTAAACTGCAGATGCGGTTCATCCATTCATCCAAGCTATAATATTAAATTAGGTGGTTATCTCTTTCCCACAATGCACCCCAATTGTCTTTTCACTGCAGGTTTTATGGTCAATGCTTTGCTGTGTCTGCTGTGCATTATAATCATGAAAGGTGATTTTTTTCTGACCTGCTTGTCTCATTGTCTTCCTCTCACACACACACACACACACACACACACACAATATTTGTAGATTGGTATCAGAGTTTCTCAGGGTTCAGAAGTTCAATTCTTCCAGCGACTCTGTGAACCATAAGGTTGCTAGTTCAGTTTCTGGCATGTGCCGCCGGGTTGCTTACGCAGCACGTAAGGGCAGAGGGACAAGGGTCTCATCCTGTACCGGTCGCCGTGTATACGGGCTACAACTGCTTAGTGAGATTAGCAGCTGATTCTCAGCGGTGCACCTGCTCTCAGCAGGGACAGACTGCTGCTCCTAAACCGCCTCCTGTAAACACTTCATGAGACAGATTGCTGTGACCAAACAGATGTAGGTAAACAGTTGGGCTGTCTTGCAAGTAAACAACTGGACTTTGCACTCACTGTCTACTGGACATCAGCTACTGTTTTATAGAAATCCAATAGTCATTTATTAGTGGTTCTAAACACTGCTGTAAAGTTATATTTGATAGTGTGAGTTTTGTTGAGGAGAGATGTTTTAAACTTTTTAAGCAATTCAGATTTACACTTTTCACGTGGTAGATTATAAAACTGGCATAAGAATTCTTTCCACTTGCACTTCTGATGTGTTTTGATGTACAACAATTTCCTGATAGCTAAAATCACTGGGTTAAGTGTACTTTACTGTAAATAAAAATGAAGTTGCAGGGATCAGTAATGCCTTGCAGAAAAATCGTCTCTTTTCATGATTTAAGATGAGATAAGACTATAAGAGTATTATTCCACTGGGATTTCTGATACTCTAGCATACACTAGTAGAGCTTGAATAGTAACGTAAAGATGATGAGTTTGATTTCCAGAGTGTGATCCAGAATGGATGAATGCAATTTATCAGAAAATCTGATAAAATGCACATAAAAGTGCACAAAAAGTATACACATTAATTTGCTAAAATAGTTAAAACATTAATATCATTAATATTTAAAACATATTTATTTAGATTGTATTAAATATAATAGAATTAGTTATACATAATTAAATTTTTGTGATGGCAAAGTTGAGTTTTAGCTGCCATTACTTCACTTCTCGGTGTTTCTTAATATTCTTAAGATACTTTGAATAAAAGACTTTAAAAGAAAACAAATAAATAAAAAAAGCATTTTATTGAAAAGTAAATCTTTTGAAACATTGGTAATGTCTTTACTTTAGATGAGCTCTATTGTTCTTTAATAATTAAAAATAAATTACAAAAAGTGCGCCACGGTGGCCGAGTGGTTAGCACGTTCGCCTCACAGCAAGAAGGTCGCTGGTTCGATCCCCGGCTGGGCCAGTTGGCATTTCTGTGTGGAGTTTGCATGTTCTCCCCGTGGTTGCGTGGGTTTCCTCCGGGTGCTCCGGTTTCCCCCACAGTCCAAAGACATGCGGTACAGGTGAATTGGGTAAGCTAAATTGTTTATAGTGTATGTGTGTGAATGTGTATGTATGGATGTGTTTCCCAGAGATGGGTTGTGGCTGGAAGGGCATCCGCTGCGTAAAAAACAAATGCCGGATAAGTTGGCGGTTCATTCCGCTGTGGCGACCCCGGATTAATAAAAGGGACTAAGCCGAAAAGAAAATGAATGAATGAATGAAAATTACAAAAAGTTGCAAGGTAGCCTTTAATATTAATTAAATATGTACAATAAACTGAAAGGAATAAACATAAATTAATAAACATAACATTTCAAAGACAGAACACTAGTTAGCTTAGAAAAGTTTAGTGTCACAGTGCCATAATGAAGGAGCAGTAATACATTCTATAAAATACTGTATCTAAATCACTGACTGATCGTAGTGGGCAATAAGGATTTTTTGTGGCTGTTAGTGGTGCACCAAGACATAAGTCCAAATCCCTCATTTACTCATGAGTTCCTGCGTCTGTGGGCATATTGTGGGAAAATATGGAAGAAACGGGGAGACGGATAAAAAGTGAGCTCCATCTGGAAGTGAGTTTCTCTCACACAGAAGTAGGTTAAATGAAGTCCTGGGGGAACAGAGGGGTGGAGGGACAGAGGGAACGAGGACAAACTTTACTTCACAAAACATGACTGGCCCTTTTCTGTCTGTCACAAGAAAAAGTTTTTGATTTAATGCTTGTTTTACGACAAACCTCTTTTTTTATTTTTCATTTTTTCAAATTGTTCAAATTCACAGATCTGTTTAATCTAATGTGTTAGGCTTTTGCAGCTTTTACACAGCTGTGTCCTGTGCTCCCTGTTTTTGCGTTGTCACAGGTTTCCAGGGGTCAAAGTTCAGTGGCCGGATATGTTGCAGGGTTGCACAGACAACATGGCTGGGAATGTCCTCTTGGTTTACCTCTTATTCACACGTTCCTCCTGTCCTAGCAGAACTTCATACAATCAGTCTGGTGTGGATGATGGTGTGCCTTGACAGCTTTAATAAACACATCTCCTCCACCTCAAATCTTCGAGTCCGCCTGTTTAAAACCCTTCTAAAACTGTGTAGACTAAGCTGTTTTATCAGCACAAGAAACACGGATGATATCCACACCTGTTAGAAAGTAACTCTATTTGAATTACAAGCCTTGATACTTTATAGCCTACTATTATGAAAATATAGACACGCCAACCAACTGTTTTGTATTTTCTGAAAGCTTAGAGCAAAACTTGTACAATACGTACAGTCCCGAACAGGATGAAACGTGATATTGTTGCCGATCTGATGATTCTAGTGCATTCTTTACTCGTGTCAGTGTCACAATCTCATATCAGAGTGTTCTCATGGCCATGTTACTGCAGTAGAGTCTACATCGTGAGATTAATAGCGTCTGATAGATTTGGGTTACGTCAAATGAGCACATGCTTTAGTTTGGTTGCACCATCAAAGCAGAGCTCTAGCGTCTGGATACTTCATTACATTCACAGAGCTTAAATCAAAGCCTTTGTTAAGGGAGAACCTACCACAGAGAGAAGAAAACTCCTCGGGTGAATAATGACTGGCATTGAACTGGCCGTAATGGTCCACCAGAACTTTTATTATTGCTGTTTCTGATGGCTTAAAGTACCTATTTGAACATGCAGGAGAAGGAATTACATAGGGACTTTGAACCCTGCCCTTACATTCTGTCGTTCATGCACATTTTACTCTGTTCATACTTGTCTTTCCTTCCTCCCTCCCCTTAACAATGTCTTTTTTGCGTTTTGCTTCAGCATGTTCAGACTTCAATCATTGTGCTTTGTTTTCAGCTTACCGTTCAATCCGTTCCTGTCCACTTAAGAGGTATTTGCTGTCATACACACCGTCTACACTCTGATTGTGATCACAGAGCAGTAAATCCGATGTGCCACTCAGAATTTAGACTCTCATTCATGAACAAGCTTGGAGAGCTTGTGGGTTCAAAGGTTAAATTCTTCTTGCTGCTGCTCTTCAATGGTGAATCTGTCTTTACCATTGGGTCATTATACCAGCTTCCTTTCTCAAAGGAGAAAACACGCGTGATCACATTCACCTGTATTTGTCTGTTTACAAGATCTACCCAAACCTTTGTAGTAGACTTATACTTTTAAGGGACATTATAGTGTAGTTCTTTTTTCATATTTTGTGATTTATCAAATGAATGGGATTGGAAAATGGAATTGGATTTTGTCTTTTGGAAATCGATTAGATCATTGGATCTTTTTTTTTATCCCTCTTTAGATCAGTAGAACAATATGTTAGGCTGAAATTGTGGTGATGTAGAGTTAGTCAACAACAGTTGACACTATATGAAAGTCAAATTAGTAAAAATTAATATGCCTAGGAAGATTGTTTTCCATTGTTTTTGTTATTTACACATGAATATGAGTATCACGTATATTGCTATTTTTTCATAAATTGGTGTTTTATACTGCAACTTTAGTTAGTGGAAATTTTATTGGTCGTCAACATCTTGATAATCTAACACATCCTTACTTTCCCTATCATGCATGAATGCTAAGTATCCTAAAATGCATAGTTCAGACAATGTTAGGCTGTTAACATTCATCAAATTATTATGATTGATAAATTACTGTAATTATCAAAATGTTTAGCCCATTGGCTATATATAGAAAACCTTTATTTTTAGGTTAGTTGCTTATATTATAATGAGTGTGTATGGATGTTTTCCAGTATTCGGTTGCAGCAGTTGGTGGTTCATTTTGCTGTGGTGACCCCTGATGAATAAAGAGATTAAGCAGAAGAAAAATGAATGAGTTTTTATTTGATTTATATACAATATAGTTTGTACATTAATATTCTCTGCATATTACTAGATACATTATGTGAGACTTGGTTTACTAAACAAGAGATTCTAATTGTATTTAAATTGTTAACCTTAGTTAGAAAGGTATTATTTTCCATTTCTTGGATTAAATTTAGTTACTATGCTCTCAAAATAAATCTGCAGATTTTTGTACAAAATTCTGCACAAAAACGCTAGCAGATTCTGTGCCCTAGTATTAAATCTTCTCACTTCCATAGGGCTAAATGCACTTGCTAATTATTGCTATGCTACAATATACAATTTACAAAAAGTCGAAAACAGAAATCACACCTTTGAAGAAATTTTATACCATTTGCTCTATAAATAGGCTGACATTAATTGACAGAAGAACATTTGAAAACTCCTCTCGATCAGTAACAACAATGACCCACAGAACACTCCACAATTTCCCAGAACTATTAAAGGAAGCTAGGAATAATCAACCAGTGGCTTAAAGTATTTGTATCTGTCAGTCCCATAGCAGCGTTCTTCTCTCCACCCCTTTCATTTTCTTGCTTGTTTTCTTTTTGGGTCTCTCCCTGTTTCTGTCAGCTGTACAGCTCCTCCAACCACAAACACGTGAGGAAGAGAGAACGAAAGAAGAGAAGGCAAAACTGGCCTGTGTAGAATCATACCAATAAAATGCGACTAACATCAGGAGACACTGCGCATGCTGGTCTTTCTGGGTGCTTTAAAGATCTAGACTTGATTTCAAAGAGTCCGATTTCACTTTAGTCTGTGGTATTTTCCCCAAGCATTCTGTTTCCATCAGTCTCGATAGCTTTATTGTTTTCAGTTGACCTTATGTCTGTTTTCACGTGAACAGCGCTCCCACAGCAGGAGCATTTCAGGTTGTTTGGCTCTTTGTATAATGACTATTGGCAATATATCACCCTCATAAAGAGCGAGTTGCGTTGGTCTGGGTGTTTCTGGCTCTTCTGTCAGGGTCTGGCCCATCCCATGTGTTCTGATCTATTCCATTGGAATGAGAGGTGACTAAAATCACAGTCTCTGGAGCCCATGAGAGCATTTCACCATGACTGACCTCCAGCTCACAGCTGAAAGAGCAATGTTCAATTGATTACTGACTGAAAGTGTTTAATCACACTTTTAAAAGCCAATCGGCGTGTCTGTCCATGTCACCAAACCTCCTCCACACCAACCATTTAAATAACTCTGACCTTCTGAACGCTTTGATTTAGCGACCAATTACAGTACAGTTTTGTCACCGAAAGTAGTCCACCGAGTCCAACACTGAAGAGTATCTGACCTCAAAACCAAACGTTTAGTGCCTCTGTTCTAGTGATACGAAGGGTGAATCACACTCTTAGGTTGGCGACATGTGTGCATGTGGATTGGTCTCCGGACCTTCCTTCGGCTCTTATGTAACAGCTAACTCTAATAATACAGAGAGGCCCCAGCTGGTATTTGCATATCTTATCAGTGAAGTAAAGAGCCAAGTTGTGATCCAGTGTTCAGTGTGTGAGAGTCTTTGTGGCTGTGTTTGTATGATTGCATGTTTATGAATGTCTGAAGATGTAAGCGATCTCTGCAATGCATTGCTCTCAGATATATTACATCAGATGTTTTACTTGTTAATAGATGATATTCGATAAGCTATTTCCCTTGGAGAAATCAAGAAGATCTCAAAACTCATAGTTCAGGTTAGAGTATTGGAGTCATAGATTCAGATTTTTCAGGTCAGCACAAGCAACTTTAAAAAAAATGGACAGATATGCTAATGAAATTAAAAGCATTGCATTATTTTCAGGTACGTTTTCTTTCTTAATCATGTACTTTAACTAAGAAGATGTTAAATGCTGAATCTCTGTCTGTTAGCTTAGCAACACACTTGTTGAAATCACCATGGAATCAAAATTGATCTGGTATTTTGTTTAGGAAGTGATTGTTATAAATGATTCATTTAGTTGCGTTTTTTATTAATGTGGCCTTAAAATATCACTGAGATGTAATGTTGCTGCCTGTGTAGTTATTCATAACTTGTTCACATGTGTAAGATTTATTTAACAATTTAGTGAGCAGGCAGCTCATTGGCATTTTAGTGTTCATTGTCTTATCCAAGGCAAGTGCACATCAGTTTTTGGAGGTTAAAGAGTTAGTTTGCCCCAAAAGGATAGTTGTGTTATCATTAATTACTCACCTCCATGTTGTCCCAGCCCCTTGGAACATTCTTTCATGTTTGGGACACAAATTAAGATATTTTAGATGAAATCCCTAAACCTTCATAGACAACAGTTGTCCTTAGACATTTAAAGACCAGAAAAGGAACCAAAACATTGCCATAATAATCCATGTCACTTCAATGTTCAACTGTAATTGTATGAAGCTCCAAGAACACTTTTGTGCACCAAAAAACTGTAGTAATGATTTGTTCTCCTGGCTTTTCTGTATTAAGGGTATGCGTTTACTATATGGCCAATACAACGCATGCTCATTGTGGTGCAGACACAAATGGCAATACTTCATCTTGCCTATATGCATGGGACGATAACCGTTTTCAAGGTATACCACGGTTTGGAAAAAGTCAAGGTTATAAAACTTTTCTAAACCAAAATTTTCTGCTATACCGTTCCTAAGGTATATGTGTAAAAATGTTTTTATTTATTTATTTATTTATTCATTTATTTTTAGAACAACAGTATCTCCAGCAGAAAAGATATCCAAAGATTTCAACGCTTTAATTGTAAAGAAATCTGTGTTATTGAAACTAATGAAGACTGCAGAAGTCAATGATAAATGCCCTGATCTGTCACGGAAGAGAAGCAAGTGCTAACAAAGTTATTTTACAGTGTTTTTTTTATTCTTTGAGCTCAGTATGATTATATTTGTAACCACTGTCATATGAAATTATGTTTTTGGTTTCTTTGGAATCTTTGTCTTTCAGTCTCACGACTGTTACTGTATTTGGAAGTCAGAGCTTTTGGATTTCATCTTAAATACCTTAATTTGTGTTCTGAAGATGAACAAAGGTCTCAGGGGATTGGAACGACATGAGGGTCAGTAATTACTGGCAAAATTAGTATTTTTTTGGTGAACTAACCCTTTAAACATTACAAACATTGTGTTCAGTTAGTTGACAGTTAGCTCAGTTACTTGTTATAACTGAAAATGTTTCTGAAAAACTGCAATTGTATTATTTTGTATTATTATTATTATTTTTTACTTTTTATTCAGGTTCAAGGTTTAGTCACTGATTAACTAAAGCTCGTTCACATGATTAATAAAAGATAAGGCATATCATTTCATCAAATTGGCTATGAGATGTCAAAAGGTTAATAAGCTACTCGCATTTAATGTAAAAGTTAGTTTGTTAGGTCAGCTTTCCTATTTACTTTAATGTAAATAGGTTATTTATCAAAAATTAAGTTGGCTTTGAGTTCCATCGGCACAGCAATACATTCTCCCTTTCATATTGGATCGGTTAATCTATACACTGAATGATAAAATCTTTACATTCATTCTCCGGCAGGTTCAGTAATCTTCTATTATGGATGCCTAAAGGCCTAGACATTAGTTAGAACATGTTTAAGATTACCAGGCCTCTACAAAAAAGTAGATTTGTTTTTGGTTGTCAGCTCTAACCTTCAGACGGTATTGAATGGCAGTGTTGAGAGAGAGGTTTATGGTATCTGTAAGTCACTGCCTGGACCTGTGAGATGTCAACATCACAGAATTCTCTGAAGGCCAGATTGCATTACAAATCCACCCCTTGGCCCCCGTCCCCTATCACAGGTACACCCTAATCTCAACAAATGACTGTTACATAACGTAATAAAAGGCAGAACCCTCTGTGTTAAAAAAAGTGGATTCATTTAATCTTGTTCATGTGAATGTGTGTAGAATTCCTCAGTTACTCTCACTTTCTTAAAAAAACAATAAAATATAATATTAATGTTTTAATTAAAAACAGTATTTTGAATATACTATTCATTTTAAGAGTCGCTGAAAAATCAGTTTCTGCAATAATTGTATGCATCACAGCCGTTTTAAACATTGATGATAAGAAGAAACATTTCATGAATACAATTTTGACGTTACACAAGTTTGTTATTAAGAAGAAAATTACCTAGCTGGGGTTGTTAGAAGAAATCTAATTCTGTTAGGATGTTGTTGTTTTTTTTCCCAGACCAAAAAAAGAACAAAACAATCTCATCATACGTCATGTATATGTAGTGTTGTTGTTGTTGGTGTTGTTTGGATGCGTGCATACATACATTGCTGGTAAAGCTGCTTTTTCATCCAGATGTTTGTGTGAATCTCCAGAAGAATAGGGTTTAACACTAGTCCTGGATTAACTGTTTAAACGGATGGACCCAGATTAACTCTTTGTTTGGAATGTAGGCTGCAGTAGAGTCTGCTGAAAAGGCATGAAAAACATAATACACATTTTTCAGATGAATTTGGAAAGCATTCACCCCTGTATTGACTTTAAAGGGCTCGTTTGTGAGAACACAAGGAATGGAGCAGAACAAATTCTTGGTAAAAGCAGAGTTTTCTCGAAGGGAGGTGAAAAGTCACAGCGTTTGCAAAGGATGATTTAGAATCGCAGTCTTTGCTCTGTGAAAAGATTGATGCTCTTGTTGGAACGTCTGGAATGCTGGTATTGTGTTTACGCCAAGACAATGTCATACCTTACCCTTATGTTCAATTAGAGGTGTATACGGGCATGTGAGAAAATGTAAACAAACAAAAAAAAAAAGGCCACGTATACATGCACTACCATTCACGTGTTTAGGGTTAGTAAATTAATATTTTATTTGCTTTAATTGTTTTATTAGGTGACACTGTACATTTAATAAAAATATTTCTGTAAGTGTACTTGAACATCTCAAAGGTTTTTTTCATCCGTAGTCTGTTTACTTTTATTAAATGCGTTCAATTGACAAAACGATGACTGTGAAGCCATTTATATTAGGTTACAATTTTTTTTATTTCTAAGAAATGCTGTTCTATTGAACTTTCTAAAAATTCTAGCCAATAATATTGTTTAGAACTAATTAGAATATTTCTTATTTGGTATAAACCCTAATTATAAGAGATATCTTGGAATTTAACTATTTAAAATGCTAGTTTAATTTTCTAGTTCTCTTTAAGGTCCCATTGGTAGTTCATTAGGGGCACCTAATGGCCGCAAACTCCCTAGTTTAGAACCTTTTTTGTATACTGTATAAGCACATATTTATCTTTTTTCCTGTGGTGCTTTAATTACAGCAGTGTTTGACGCCGCTGCTCCACCAAGTTAATGAGCTCTGCAGAGTGATGAAATATAGATATCAGCCTCTCCAGTGCCTCTTACTGCTTTCTCTCTTAGTTTTTCAACATGATGGAGAACTGTGAATAATTCATTAGGGCTGATAATCTTGAGTCCTCACGTTTTGAGATGCAGCACGTGTCCGTATCTCACGTGCAGTCACAAAACAGATGGGTTTTGGGTATTTTGTTGTCAGCCACAGCTAATAAGCAGGTAGTGCAAAGGGACGCATTGGCCATGCAGAGAACAAATAGTGACACGTTTTGGACCTGTAAATTATCTTTTAATCAATGACACCTGGTTAGAATGGTTTAATGAGGAGAACGGCAAATTAAAAGTGGCATATTTTCACTCCACGTTCTTGCCTGACAAGTAACTGCTGCTGCTTCCGAAATCATGTACAGTACTACCCTACTATATAGTATGTAAAAAAATGGATGTGAGCCGAGTAGTATGGCTTAATTCATATTGGAAAAACGGTAAGCAAGAAGTACCCATATGACCTACTGTACTTCCAGCGAGATTCTGAGTTGTGCATCCAATGAACACTATGCTATCCCATGATGCCGTTTGATGAGAATTCCTGAATGGGAGTGAATCAACGCAATGGTGCAGCTAGGTCATGTGATAATGACAAATGGAGGATGCAGTACATTCAAATTCCATTCAAACTACTCTCATTCATACTATTTAGAATGTACTTTTCTAATGGTCGTGTAGTAAATTACAATTCAAATGTATTACCTATATGAGTAGTAGGCAATTTTAGACACAGACTATATTTTCTGCACCATTACTGCCGAGTAGCTCCAAAGACTATAGAATACAAAAGACATGTCTCTTGTATAGTTTTAAATGGGGAAAATCATAACTGTCAATATGCTAAATAAAGCCCCACCTACTAGTATAGGAGCCAATCCTCGATCACTGTAGACTGACGTTTCTACGGGGAGAAGCTCAGACCAGACGTGGGCTTTTACAACAATTTGGTGGTCAACAAACACACTGCAATCTCAGCGAATACTTGCTTCACAGACATAAGAAATAAATCCACATTAAGCTTGAAATCTGTACTTTTAAATGAACCAAGTGCACTTGAAAACAAGTTTTCTGCTTTTGTAATCTGTATAAAACAAACATCACATGACAGCAGCAACTACTCAAACACCACAAACTTGTAAACAAAGAGGCGCTGTCATTTCTGGAGGATACTCACCGTCAAGACCAAGTTGTGGATTACTTCAGAAGAGCAGCAGGATCAGACACTATCATTATCCAGAGGATGATAATGTGTAGACTGACTATAAATAAGGTTGGTGTCGTGATCTTGTTTTTTTTTTAGTGCGCATGAGCATTGGCTTGGACAACCTGAAAATATGCCAATTTTGTTTGATTCAGACGTTAAGAAACGAAACTTATGAGACAGATAACATGTAATGTAATCGTAAGCTTGGCAAACCGTTTTGGAGAATTTGATGTTTCCTCATTCAGACAGAATGCCCAAGCACACTGCCCAGGAGGCGTTTCAAAAATGGCCGCGGAGTGAAATGACTTGCCTTAAAGGAACATTGGTAGCCCTGCAACTGTGAATTCTCATTGGTTTCTATTCTGGCTTGTTCTGTATACTTTAAGTTATATCTTCTAAGTTGTGATGGTGTTACATTTATGCATCATGGAACTTGCTACATTGCTTTTAGACATAGTCTTTATCTACTCTGTGCTTCTTTATGAGTGTATGAGCATATCTTTTTCAATATATCCATCTTTTGTGCTCAAAATAGACCCTAACATTGGTCTCACACTTCAATAGATCTCTACACATCTACGCCACATCCATTGTTTTCTTCAGCAGCAAACATGACCTCAGTGCAACTGACGTGCATATCAATGAATAGGTCATTGTTTTTGTTGTTGTTTTCCTTGGTTTTAAGTTGCTTTCATCCCATATACTGTTATTTCTCTCCCTTTAAAGTTGTGTTTGTGTGTGTTTTGTGGATTCATGCAAACCTACAGTATGTGTGTATGCAGTGTTCGGTATGACTCATGGTTCAGTCCTCTCTCCAGCTTGATTCCCTCGTTCATCATTCCTGTTCTCCCAAATCCAGACGAGGAATGCATCTGCTGCCTCTGATCTCTGTTGCAGATTTTGCACAGATGTGCAAGAAGAGTGTGAACGCATTTTTGCGTTTTGTTAAAGGGGGATATATCATGAAAAGCTTTGTAATGTTCAGTGTGTACTATTAAACACTCAGAACACCCTGCCAGGTCCACTTAGATGATTTAATGAAACCCTGTAAAAGGAAAAAAAATCCAAATTTTCCAGTCACTCACAATAGTTTTGCTTTGCACTGAGAAACTTTCTCTGCATGCAAGCGAAAGCATTTGGTTCATTTAAAATAATTGGCATTGTTTTCGTTCGTATAATTTTTTTTTTGTTCTCCAAAATACTTTTGGTTTAATACTTTTTATAAACTATATATTGTTTTCCATTACGATGTCCCATTTTTTTTACACTGTAAATTGTTCATTAACATATACACAATATTCAACAGTGTTTACCTGCAAAGAAGCTATCTAACCTTAACAGAAAATTTTCTAATTAATTTATGACAAATGGATTAAGTTTGGGGCTTAGAGAGAGGGTGGGTAAACGAAATGTTTTTATTGCTGCTAGAAACTTTCTCTAACATTGTAAGTGGACTTCAGGGAAACACAGACAAATGAAACTGTAGATGACTCTTTCAAACCTGTTCATTATAAGAGCACAAAATCATAGTGTTTACTGCACAAAACTACATGTTCTCAAAAGCGTCTTGCCAAAATGACTAATCGGCCGATCCCTCTTAAGAAAACCTCTGCATAAGATGTTTTCCAAAATTGCGGAATGGGTCCAAGCAGGGGTTAAGAAGTGTTGCGTGTTAGAAAATTCAAAGCTTGTGGCTGTAAAAGCTGTGAACTATTATTTAGATTATGTTTACGTTTTACTTGGTCTTCACATGCAGGTGTCTTTGACTTCCTCAATCGTGTCTCGTCATGTCAGTGGTCGGAGCCTGTTTGCACCTGTCTGCATGCTTTGAAGTTTTTGAAGTTTTTTCTTTGCAAGTTTGAAATGCAAGAGAAGCTGAAAAAAGCACAGGGTGTATGCTTGTTCTGTTTCTGGTTGTTTTGAGTTTAATCCGGATCATTAGCGCTCACAGGAGTGAGCTTTAATCATCCATCCGTCATAAGTGACAGATCAGTGCTTTGACAGACCAACCAGAAGTCCAGGTTATGTAATTATAGATTGGCTTTATTGACTCAGCACACCTGGGGGATGGGCTTTATGTAACCGTGGACGCTAACTGTATATTTTCTCTGTGTGTTTGAGAGAAAAAGGGATCAGATAAGATATAACTGAAGAGAGATGTTTACTTGTTGAATAAAATAATTATTTTTGATTAATATTTTTTGATTTTTTTTTACTGACATCCAAACTTGAATGGTAGCATAGCATGTACTTGCTCTTCAAAACTGGATAAGCTGCATTTTCTTGTTTACATTGAAATGTGTGCATACAAAGCAATGGCTGTCATGAACCTGTCATTTCCTCTCTGAAGTTCATCCCACATGACCACAGTTGGAACAAGGAATGCCTTGCCTGGACATGTTTCAGAGTTTGGGTTATATTGGGTGATTTATGAATGTTGTGACATGTTATGATCTGAAACATCATCCTTAAGCCCAGGGGATCAAGACTATTGATCAACAGTGTTGTCGTCTTCTGTTTATTTTGTCTCTCGTTCTGTTGACTCTGTCAGGGTTGGTTTGCTCAATGTGGAATTGCACCGCTCAGCCCTTTATGCATCATAAGCTACAAGAGTTACTGGATTGTCAGCTTATTAACTCTTTCAGTTCACAATTTTATTTTCATGACCAAAAGAGGTTGCAAAATGTCAAACACTGGGAAATTGCCGAACATCTGACACCAACTATGAAATTTTGCGCTTGCATTAAATTTGTCATCATTCGCTAGAATGCCCATGCATAGAAAGAGACAGACATGCAGTAGTGGAACTGCAATCATTTAACTTATATTACCATCCAAAAAAGCCAAGACACCATTGTTACAGCCATTGATGATTTCATATGCTCATAACAAAAGAGAGCCTAATCATTGTTTGGATTTTGAGATGCAAGTCCAGAGGGAATTTGTCTTTGTTTATTAAAGTGTAATGAGGTCTATGTGGATTTACACTTTAATAAGCTTACTACCATTTCATTTATGACTATGGAGAGTTACATAATTGGACCTCGTGGTATTATTTGAGCTATCAAACATGATATAAAGTCAGTTTGTTGGTGTAAATCATTATACTGCTGTCTCACATGTCCCTGATACTGTGGAGATCAGTCATATATTGAGCAATATATATTTGGACCATCCCATAGGAACATCCCAGAGTTCATTGCTTTTTCTCAAGGGCACGGCAGTAATAGCTCACAGATCATTTCTCGTGAGGTTCAAACTAGCTGTTATGATGTTTAATCACTATGTCACACACACACACCACCTAACCCATTATGATTTAATATAGCGGTAGTGCACCAATATAGTGATTGCGTTACATGCCACTAGTGAAGTTGGTTTGCTTTTATTTTTATTTTTTTCAAAAGTAGAGATACAAAAAGAACTTGTTTCATAATAGAAAGAGTTTGTTTTTGGTCACTTAGTTGTGAAAGAATGGGAATTTGATCAACTTTGCTCACTTCACAAGTGTTATTATGGTAGCTCTCACAATAAAGTTGAAAGTTTTTATTGTTGCAAATGTTAACTACTGGCCAGGTTACTCATACACCAGATTATCTTTCCCATCTGATGTGTGGTTAGTGGCAAGCTTTGAAGTGGGAATGTTGGAGATTTGTGTGTGTGTGTGTGTGTGTGTGTGTGTGTGTGTGTGTGTGTGTGTGTGTGTGTGTGTGTGTGTGTGTGT